>JAQPPZ010002945.1:1200000-1624492 GCA_028583015.1 Wollemia nobilis | reverse complement strand
AAGCCCAACACTACAACAAGTAGCTACAACTAATCCCCTTCTGCCTCTGGCAATGAACCTCATACAACTCATCATAGAGCTATGCTAGCAGAGTCTATGCCCATCTCATGATCATAGGTGCATCCATAGGACACTCCACTAACTTGAACACCACCTCCAATAGGTTCCATGGGAACCTCGCACCTGAAGATTTAGGTAGCAAAATGTTGGAAATGAGACCCATAAGCAATGTGTGCTTCACTCCCAACACACCCCTCTCTAGCCACCACCAAACCAATATGCCACCAATCTGGCAGTCACCCTCTGCCCTCTCCACTAGGATGTCCACCTCCATATCCTCTCCATGTCCAAAGCAATGTGTCAACGCTGTTGTCCACTGATCCCGTGACATCGTCCTAATCGACAATCCGTCTATTGGAATCCGAAGAATCCGATAGACATATGTGGGCGTATATCAATTTTTATTCATTATTATATATTCAAAAAACTTACACACACATATATATATATATATATAAAATGTAAGGAAGGTGAGGAAGGAGGTTGAAGAAGGAGGAAGGGAGTCAATGCAGAGGGATAAGGGAAAAGAAAGGAGAGATAAGGGGTACAATAATAGGGAGGAAAGGGAATGCGAGAGAATAGGTAGAGGAGAGAATATCGAGAGAGGAAAAACAAATCTTGCCGACAAAACTATTTTTTTGAAATTTTACAAGGCGTACACACTTGCAAGGTTTTTCTAAGCCACTTAGAACATGGTCATGTTCACACTTGCAACACTCTCCCCCTTAAAGTTGAGAGGACTAACTAGACAGTCTCTTAGCTTTATAAATTGAGCTTTAGCCATTGCTTTGGTGAAGATATCTGCAACATTCTCCAAAGTGCCGTAGAATTGAAGCTCAACAATTTCTTGCTCCACCATATCTCGGATGAAGTGGTACTTCATATCAAAATGTTTTGTTCTACTATGGTGGATTGGATTGTATGCCAACTGAATGGCACTAATGTTATTGCAATATATTTTGGTCAGACCACTTTGTCTCTTCCAGCACTTTTCTCAACCATAACACTTGAGTACTAGCATATGTGACTGTTATATACTTAGCTTCTGTAGAGGACAAAGCTACTACAGTCTGCTTTTTGGAACTCCATGTAATTCGTCCTGACCCTAGACTAAAACAATTCCTTGAAGTTGATTTCCTATCATCAATGTTGTTGCCCCAATCACTATCACTGAAGCCTACAAGCTTGATAGTGTTACATTTATGGTAATGGATTCCAAAATACCATGTACCCTTTACATATCTGAGAGTTCTCTTAGCTTCTTGCAAATGCAGTTCAAAAGGTATAGCCATAAATCGAGACACAAGAGAAACAACATACTGAATATCAGGTTTGCTGTTGGTGAGAAACATCAAACTCCCAACCATGCTTCTGAAAGTGGTCACATCAACTTTTGGTGCTCCATCATCTTTGCTTAATTGGATCCCATGTCCAATCGGAGTTGCAAGCTGGTTTGCAATGCTCCATAGCAAACTTCTTGATCGTGTCCCGAGCATACTTATGTTGACAGATGAAGATCCTTGTATCTGACTGATGAACCTCCATTCCAAGAAAGTAGTGAATTAAGCCAAGATCCTTCATCTCAAACTTCTTCATCATGGAGCGCTTGAACTCCATATTCATTTTTTCATTACTACCCATGAATATGAGATCATCCACATACAAGCAAACTATGAGGATGTCATTACATTGCTTTAGGTAGTAAAGGGTGGGTTCATTTTTACTTCTGGTGAACCAAAGATCTTTGAAGTACCCATCAATGCATGAGTACCAAGCTCGTGGTGCCTGCTTGAGGCCATAGAGTGCCTTTTTCAATCTGTAAACAAGGTGCTCCTTGCCTTTCTCTTCAAATCCTTGTGGTTGCTCAACATACACTTATTCTGTCAAGTAACCATTGAGAAATGCACTCTTTACATCCATGTGTTGGACTTTCCAACCTTTGTGAGCAGCTAAAACAAGAACTGTTCTGATGGTTTCCTATCTAGCTATAGGAGCAAATGTCTCTTCATAATCAATACCATACTTCTATGTAAATCCTTTTGCAACCAACTTTGCTTTGTGCCTTTCAATGCTTCCATCAGCGTTGAATTTGGTCTTGAAGACCCATTTGCATCCAACACATTTATTTCCTTTAGGAAGCTCTACGAGCTCCCAAGTGTCATTTTTTATAGAGGTTATCTCCTCTTTCATAGCATCTTGCCAGATTTTTTGAGTACATGCCTTCTCATAACTAGAAGGTTCAAGTTGTGCACTATTTAACAAGGCATAGTTAACTATATCTCCCCGAGGTTCTTGGGAGTCATCATCACCATACAAATGCATATTTTCAAGTCTTTGCAAGACTGAAATCATTTCACTAGCTTGAATTCTAGTATATATTCTTTGAAATTTTTTATCCAACATCTAATAAGATGGATGATGTTGGAGTGTTCTCTTACCTCTTGATGGAGAATCAATATCCATTGGTGAGGAACTGATTGACCTTTAAGGAGAAGGACTTGGTGAAGAAGTTGAACTTGAAGATGAACTTGGGCTTGTTGGAGGAGACTTCTTACCTTTCTACGGTGATTGTTGTTGCACCTGTTTAGAAATTGCATCATTGGATTCATAATCATTGAATATTTGGGGCTTACCCCATTCTCCCCCTTCATCAAAAATCACATCCCTGTAAATCACAATCTTTCGAGTCCTAGGATTGTAGAGTCTATAAGCTTTTGTGTTCTCATAATACCCTACAAATATGCATGCCTGACTCTTTGGAACAAGATTTTTTCTCAGCTCATCAAGAATATGAGAATATTCCAGTGAACCAAACACTCAGAAATGCTTGACATTTGGTTTCTTACCATACCATGCTTGGTAAGGTGTTGTCCCTTTCAAACTTGAAGTAGGGCTTCTGTTCAAAATATACACACTAGTCCTGGCTGCATCTGCCCAATACATATTACTCAAATGCTTCGTCTGAAACATAGATATTGCCATCTCTATAATGGTGTGGTTCTTTCTCTCAACCACACCATTCTACTGTGGATTGTAGGCAGCAGTGAACTGCCTCTTTATTCCATTTTTTTTACAAAAATTCAAAAATTCATTAGAGGAGTATTCTCCTCCTTTATCTGATCTCAAACACTTAACAAAATATTCACTCTCATTTTCAACTCTTATTTTAAAATCTACAAAGCAGTCAAATGCTTCATATTTATGCTTCAAAAAATATATCCAGCACATTCTTGAAAAATCATCAATAAAAAGAAGTAAGAGTTATTACCGATGCTTTTAGTTTGCATTGGACCATAGATGTCTGAATGCACTAGTTGGAGTGGATAACTGTCCTGCCATGCTTACCCTCGTGGAAACTTGGTCCTAGCATGCTTTCCAAAAGAACAAACTTCACATACTTCTTTATTATCCTGAACTTTAGGAAGTCTGATCACCATCGCTTGAGAGGTCAACATATTCAAACTAGCTGAATTCAGATGACCGTATCTCAAGTTCCACAACACACTTGGATTTAAAATAGCAACATTTTCTAATTGATCTCCCCCTGGCTAACCAAACATTAAAGGGAATAGCCTATTCTTTGTCATTTGCACTTGTGTAATAATTCTATTACTATTATTTTTATCAAAAATGGTGCATTTACCCTCATCAAAAAGCAACTTGTAGTTCTTTTCTAACATTTGACCAACACTTAAAAAATTATGTTGGAGATGGGGTGTGTAATAGATATCACTTACTTTCTTAACACCTTCTTTAGTTGGAACCGCCATGGCTCCAATGCCTTCAACTACCAATGACTTGTTGTCCCCCAAATTGATGCTAGATTTGTAGGAAGAATCCAGGGTAGCAAAGAGTTCTTCTTTGCCACTCATATGATTTGAACACCCAGTTTCCAAAATCTAGGTGTCATTCATGTTCTGATCTAGCTGGCCATATGAGAGAAAGAGATTTGTGGTTCCTTTCTCTTCTCCAAAATTACCATACTGACTGCTCTGGCTGCTGCTGCTCCCTTGTGAAGGCTACTTTGACCAATAGTCATGAGCATAGTGGCTAGGTTTGCCACAATTGTAGCAAACTTGCTTCGAATTATCATTTTATTTTCCTCAGCCTGGATGCTTTCCTCTATTCTGTTGTCCACCTCTATTCTGACCTCCACCTCTATTTGAAGATCCTCCTCTACTTGGGGTTCCACCTCGTGGACTATTCTTGCCTCTTCCTCTGTACTGACCTTTGCCACAACCTCTACCTCTTCCTTCTTGTGAAGCAAATGCTTTATCATCTCCTCCATGGCTGGTGGAAAGAGTGTCCTACAATATTTCTTCATGTGAAAGAATAGAACCAATCAATGCTTCAAAATAAAGAGTAGTTAAATATTTTGACTCTTCAATAATGATTGCTACATGATTCCACTTCGGAATAAGTGTTCGCAACACTTTCTTCACCATAACATCAGGCTTAACATTTTCACATAGAGTAACCATTTTATCTACTATCGCTTTTACCCGCACGCAATAGTCTTCTATTTTCCTGCATTATGAGATTTTTATAATCTCTCTTTAGTGTTTGAAGTCTAACCTGTTTTACTTGATCACTACCTTGAAAGATTTCTTTCAAAACTTTCCAAGAATCTTGAGCTGTGACACAGGATGCTATTCTAGGAAAGATACTTTTATCTAGGGCTGCTTGTAAATAGTACAGGGTAGAGCAATTATTTTTCTGGGCTTCTTTTCTATTTTTTTATCTGCAGCACTCAAATTTGCCCATTCAGCAGTTGTGGGTTCTATATACCCTTCTGTTATAATATCCCATAAACCTTTGCCTATTAACAAAGTTTTCATCTTAATCGACCAATATTCGTAATCACCACCATTGAACTCGGGGATTGGTAGACTAGTATTGGATGCCATTTCGAAAGCGAGACTTTATTTCAATTGTAAGCAAGTAGTACAAAGAAGTACAAAATAGATCTCTGATTTAAATCAAATCTAGCATTTTTAATTCTCTCACTGATTTCTTGCTCCTCTTGTTGTGGATTGCCCAGTATTGGATGCCCAAAATTTTTGGTAATGGAATCCTTGTCATCGCTAATGATGATGATTTTAGGGGCTGGTTTTGGCTCTAGCTCTAGCTTTGGCTCTGGCTCCACTGGCTTTGGTTTTGGATTAGGAGAGTGTGGTGTATATCTCTCACTTGATTCTATTTCTGGCACTACAGGTGTATAACTGTCACTTGATTGTCCTTCAAGTGCTTCTTCAATTGTCTTCGACTCTTCTATTCTTTTCCCGAAGATATTTTCCTCTGAGTCAGCCTCGTATCCATAATCGGGCTTCCTTTGGTGGGCTATGACCGTGTTTTCTAATTGATTGAAAACTGTATGCAAACCATATCTCTGAACTTTTTTGTCAAACCATTCGACGTTCTCTCTTTGTAAAAGAGAACAAAGAGCATGATAGAATTCGGTTTATTTGATCATCTACAAATCAATGCAAAAAACAAGTTCATTAGAGCCTCTAAGGTTAAAATTTTTACCCTTTTGTAGTCGTTGAGGCTATTACAAAATAAATGTTCTATTGCTACTGATACTTGATCGAATTTGCTCAGTCCATATGTACCAGGTCTATGGCCTTCTAACTTGTTTTGACCTAGGTGTAAATCTATCGGTCCACTCCTGGCTTAGCTATTTATTTTATTTTGCTCTTGTTATTGTCTAGATGGTGAATATGACCTTAGCACCACCCTAGGATTCTAGTCAGATAGAGGTCATCTTGGGTCTTAAATAAATAGCCACTCTAGCTGAAGCTTATCTTTCGATAGTAAGCCCTAGTATGCATTCTCCAAATACTTCATCCAATACCAAAATTTTTTGAGGTGCTAAATGGGCATTCCGGAAGACTTCCCGACACTTTTCCAGGTTCACAATATGCAAATTTTCACTTTCCACTTTTCACAATTTTTCTCCAAAAAAAAAATATTTTCAAATTTTTATAAAGCCTTTTTTTTAAATTTAATAATCAATAATGCTTTTAATAAATTAAAAATAACTATATTAATAAAATAATTAAAAGCATTTATTTGAAAATTAAATTCAATTTAAAAGAAACTTTAATAAAAAAAACTTTTTTTAAAACCTTTTATTAAATGCACTCTGACGGGTTTTGAAATCGTGACCTCATGCAAGCTAACGAGAACCTTTGCCACTACACCACGTGGCTCCTATGAAGACAAATCCACCTACTCTCCATATTAAGGCTCCTTCATGGTGATAACCACAAAAAAAACTTTGATTTTCCTAACCCAATGGGATTCGACCCCAAGTCTTCTCCTTTGCTGACGAAAGGTTTTAACCGCTAGCCCACAACTGTCAGTTGAGACAATAGAGGCATGAGAGCCTCTATAACATCAAGCAGCGGTGTTTTTTTTTTTAAATTGAACTTATCATCCCGCATTCACCGTGTGTGGGGACATTTGGGGTTGAAAAACCCCAACATGACTATGAAAAATTGATTGCCTTCGGGTAATCAACATCGCCTCCTTTTGTCACTACTTTAACCAATGACCACCCTCCTTTTTGCCAGCTATGTCACCACCTCGATCCATGTGCCACTACCATGTGTTCTTGTTAGTCTACCTTGAATCACGTACCTACCATGTCATTTCCTCGAACTGCATGTGCTTCTCCAAGCCTGTATGCCTCAGCTATCTACTTCCAGCTGTCCCTAATATCTCCTTAGGATGTGTGCCACATCTGTTCTTTATTCACGTACCACACTCTCTATATTTCACTCTATATCGTCAAGCATCCCCTTGGCCTTGGCTTTGATACCATATTGAGGATGTATATCAATTTTTATTCATTATTATATATTCAAAAAATTTACACACACACACACACACACACACACACACATATATATATATATATATATATATAACGTAAGGAAGGTGAGGAAGGAGGTTGGAGAAGGAGGAAGGAAGTCGATGCAAAGGGATAAGGGAAAGGAAATGAGATATAAGGGGTAAAATAATAGGGTGGAAAGGGAATACGAGAGAATAGGGAGAGGAGAGAATATCGGGAGAGGAAAAACAAATCTTATCGATAAAACTATTTTGTCAAAATTTTACAAGGCATACACACTTGCAAGGTTTTTCTAAGCCACTTAGAACGTGGTCATGTTCACACTTGCAACAACATCCTCCAAAGTAACTGGCATCTCCCCTATTGGGAGATGGAAGGTATTAGTTCAAGGATTGCACAAGTTGATCAGGGCCATCAGATAGGCCCGATCCTCGACCATCCAATCTAGTTGAGTCACCTGCTTGAGCCCAAGGGCATCAAGACACTACTATTTAGTCAAAGTCAGTGCCTCCCATTCTTCAATAAAAATCATGGGCACACGGTACTGGCTCTTCACAACCTACGAAAGAAAACAAAACAAAAAACCTTAAAATCTAGAAAAAATTGTACAGCTAAAAACTGACGTATAACAAGAGATAAAATGCACAAAAATACCAAAACATTCACAAAAAACTAATTTGTCAGTTCTAGGGTTTTTAACTCTAACTGATAAATTAAAAACAAACATAAAAATAAAAAAACTAATTTGTCAGTTCTAGGGTTTTAACTCTAACTGATAAATTAAAAACAAAATAACAAACATTCCAAAAAAATAATTTGTCAGTCCTAGGGTTTTAACTCTAACTGATAAATTCAAAAAAAAAACAAACAAAAACATTCCAAATTTTTTTTTTTCAGTTCTAGGGTTTTTAACTCTAACTGATAAATTCAAAAAAAACAAAAAAATTCAAAAAAAATAATTTTTCAGTCCTAGGGTTTTAACTCTAACTGACAAATTAAAAAAAAACAAACAAAAACATTCCAAATTTTTTTTTTTCAGTTCTAGGGTTTTTAACTCTAACTAATAAATTCAAAACAAACAAAAAAATTCAAAAAAATAATTTCTCAGACCTAGGGTTTTTAACTCTAACTGATAAATTCAAAACAAACAATTTTTTTTTTCAAAAAAAGTAAAAATTGCACAAAATGCACCAAAAACAAGCAAGAAAAGTGTTCAATAAGAGAGCTTTTGCACTTGAAAATCCGCGCATGCAAAATAGACGTCGAGATCACAAATCATCACTATCCTATTCCCTGAGAAGGCTACCATAGTCGGACTGCTCCACGGGAAGATGGATTTTCAAGAATTTCATCCCCAAACAACATCACCAAAAGGGTCAAAACCCAACCAAAAATAGCAATCACATTGCCGAACGAAGGCACCTTTGCGCCTGATATTATTGGCATCCAAAATAGATGTTGGTATTACAAATTGTCACTATCCTACTCCCTAATAAGGCTACCATAACCGGACCGCTCCCCTGGAGGATGGATTCTTGACAATTTCAGCTTCAAAATGTGTCACAAAAAGGGTTAAAACCCACCAAAAATAGGTCAGAATGTTTGGAAACTGCTTAAGCATTCAACGGTAAACAACTGAAGGCACCCTTACCTAAGTCATCTTGGGTCAAGTGACTCGTCACTTTTCTCATGTCGGTCATTCCATCATTGATTCGTCACTTGAGGGGGTAGTCACACTTAGTCACTAATCAATAAAAACATACCCAATCAAGGAAATGGCATGCATTTAAAGGATCATTGACAAATACAATCATGAACCTGCTTGGGGCAGAAAACAAGCAATCATCACAAGATAATGAAACACTTGGTATTCATGAATCATGAACTCAAGGTTCCCACAAACAAAAGGTTGCGCCCTTTGCCTATTCATGACTGATCAATGTCAAAGCTCAAGTAACACCTCACCAAAAATGGTTAACACTTGAATTAATTTCCTTAGCTCGTCAGAAGCAAGGATTCAAGAATGCGTACCCTTTCCATACTTGGGGCATCAAGAGTTGGTTAGGTTATTGAGAAACCCTAATCATTATTGCTTTGGTTATCTATTTTTTCTCAGCATTGTGCCTTGCACAATGCTTCCCAAAAAGGGACATCTTTAGACACCAAAATAGCACCAATATTATTATGTGACACCAAGCATCGATTGCATTGACACACACAGCCCCTAGGGAAGCCCCCAGAGGTTAAACAATGGTCCTAACCACTCCCAACAATATTTTTGAAGGTGAAGGGTCAATTTGGTACCTTTTGGCACTTTGCTCGCTACTCGTCCCACCCTGGGATGATTACAAACTGGTATTTGCCCCACCTAGGGATGAATAGCAGCATTCACCCCAAGGTGAGGCGAATAGCAAGTTTGACTGGAAAAAAGTCAAACCTCGATAGGTCCACTAGTTAACTGCAACTTCAGGACATGCAATTGTGAGGAACGATTTCAAATCAATAAGAGAGTCTTCAGTCATGCATATCTTTATTTTAGAGACCTCATGCAAGGAGAATCTAAATCAAGGAATAATATTTCCTCTCAAAATAGGACAATCAACTCAAGTGGTGCCCTCGCATGCACATTCAAAACAAAGAGACCCTAGGTCTATAAATTGGTGAGTCTTCTCACCCAAAAAAATACAGAGAGGAGCTTTTGGAGCAACGAAGTGCTGCTAAAATATATCCTCCCCCATTGTTTGTGCTTTCACATACTTGATCTCTCTTTTGAGGAAGGTTATTGGGTGATTATTGGAGGCACATTCGAGACCCAAAATCAAACATTTGGCCACAATATTCCACAAAATTTGTTGATAACACCTCATAAGAAGTTTTGGACCCATCCCAAGTTGATTGGTGCCAAAACAGAGTCCCAAACGACGAGCGTCCTGACCCCAAGTGCCCCCCAAGCTGTTGCAGCCCTAATCACCTCACCCCAGAGAAATTAGAAATTTGTGATAGATTTCTTTGATTTTTCTTTTGCATCTTATTCTAGGTTATTTAAATAGGTTGTAGTTTAAATTTCACTTCATTCTAAGCATTTTTTACCAGGTTTTTATCATTTCCTGTCTTTCCTAACTTGCAGATGGCACCAGCAAAATCTGGGTGATAAAGGCCAAATTTGAGAAATCTCACCTTCTAGGTCTTCCTAAAATACCCCCAATTAGCTAACGCCAACTTTGCAGGTCATTTGGAGCTTTGTGGATAGGACATTGAAGAGGGTGCTTTCTAATAATTTATTATAGGTCTATTTGTCCCACCCCAGAGCAAATCTATGAGGAATTTCTAGACTGTTCCTTTTGCAGTGCCTTCCTGGTAACATATTCATGCTTCTGTTAAATTTTTACGTCGATCTGAGGTCATTTGGTTATCATTTTAGTATTTTCATGAATACACTAACAGTAGGCCTTGGGAAATACATGCTTTATTCTATATGCAGGTGCTACTGATCTTTTTTGTTTCATTGAACACAGGTCTCTGAAATCAGAGGAGTAGGAAGGAGTCAAAAATCATATACACAAGTGGCGATGACATTTTGGTTCACCCATCTTACATGAGGGCACGCGGAAGAAGGGTTGTTATCCATAGATGTGATCAGAAACATATTTAACGCTCATATCCCCTCAAAAGGAAGGAGACATATTGTAACACGACTTTGAAAGCATACCAATAAAGAGGGTCTTATTCCATATTTCTTTTATCTTTTGTCGATTCACTTATGCTCTTTCATTTCATGCATGTTTCAATATAGAGGCTTTTGGCGTTAAGTTTGGTTTTATACACATCATACTTGACATTTTCCTTTTTGTTTTCGTATCCTCATATTTTCCTTCTTATGGCACCGAGATGGTCCTTAATATTTTTTTAGGCTTTGGCCATGGTAAATGTTCTATTGCTACTGATACTTGATCAAATTTGTTCAGTTCATATGTACCAGGTCTATGGCCTTCTAACTTGTTTTGACCCACGTGTAAATCTATCGGTCCACTATTGGCTTAGCTATTTCTTTTAATTTGCTCTTGTTATTGTCTAGATGGTGAATATGACCTTAGCACCACCCTAGGATTCTAGTCAGATAGAGATCACCTTGGTCTTAAATAAATAGCCACTCTAGCTGAAGCTTATCTTTCGATAGTAAGCCCTAGAATGCATTCTCCAAATACTTCATCCAATACCATAATTTTTGGAGGTGCTAAACGGGTGTTCCGAAAGACTTCCCGACACTTTTCTAGGTTCACAATATGCAAATTTTCACTTTCTACTTTTCAAAAATTTTCTCCAAAAAAAAAAAAAGGTTTTCAAATTTTTATAAAGCTTTTTTTTTAAATTTAATAATCAATAATGCTTTTAATAAATTAAAAATAACTATATTAATAAAATAATTAAAAGCATTTATTTGAAAATTAAATTCAATTTAAAAGAAACTTTAATAAAAAAAACTTTTTTTAAAACCTTTTATTAAATGCACTTTGACGGGTTTTGAACTCGTGACCTCATGCAAGCTAACGAGCACCTTTGCCACTACACCGTGTAGCTCCTCTGAAGATAAATCTGCCCGATCTCCCTCATAAGGCTCCTTCGTGGTGATAACCACAAAAAAAACTTTGATTTCCCTAACCCTATGGGATTCGACCCTAGGTCTTCTCCTTTGCTAGCGAAAGGTTTTAACCGCTAGCCCATTACTATCAGTTGAGACAATAGAGGCACGTGAGCCTTTATAACATCAAGCAGTGAATTTTTTTTTTTTTTTAAATTGAACTTATCATCCCACATTCATCGTGTGTGGGGACATTTGGGGTTGAAAAACCCCAATGCGACTATAAAAAATTGATTGCCTTCGGGTAATCAACGTCACATCCTTTTGTCGTTGCTTTAACCAATGACTGCCCTCCTTGTTGCCAGCTATGTCACCACCTCGATCCACATGCCACTACCATGTGTTCTTGTTAGGCTGCCTCGAATCACGTACCTGCCATGTCAGTTCCTCAAACTGCATGCGCTTCCCCAAGCCCGTTTGCCTTAGCTATCTGCTTCCAACTGTCCCTGACTCTCTATATTTAGCTCTGTATCATCGAGCGTGCCCCTAGAATTGGCTCTGATACTAGATTGAGGGCGTATATCAATTTTTATTCATTATTATATATTCGAAAAACTTACACATATATATAAAACATAAGAAAGGTGAGGAAGGAGGTTGGAGAAGAAGGAGGAAGGGAGTCGACGTGGAGGGATAATGGAAAGGAAAGGAGAGATAAGGGGCACAATAATAGTGAGGAAATGGAATACGTGAGAATAGGGAGAGGAGAGAATATCATGAGAGGAAAAACAAATCTTGTTGACAAAACTATTTTGCCGACATTTTACAAGGCGTACACACATGCAAGATTTTTCTAAGCCACTTAGAACCTGGTCATGTTCACACTTGCAACAACATCCTCCAAAGTAACTGTCATCTCCCCTATTGGGAGATGGAAGGTATTAGTTCGAGGATCCCACAAGTTGATCAGGGTCATCAGATAGGCCCGATCCTCGACCACTGGCTCTAGTTGAGTCACCTGCTTGAGCCCAAGGGCATCAAGACACTCCTAGTCAGTCAAAGTTAGCACCTCCCATGCTTCAATAAAAACTGTGGGCACACGGTACCGGCTCTTCACAACCTATGAAAAAAAAAAACACAAAAAACCTTAAAATTGAGGAAAAACTGTACAGCTAAAAACCAACATATAACAAGAGATAAAATGCACAAAAATACCAAAATATTCACAAAAAAATAATTTTTCAGTTCTAGGGTTTTTAACTCTAACTGATCAATTAAAAACAAACATAAAAATAAAAAAACTAATTTGTCAGTTCTAGGGTTTTAACTCTAACTGATACATTATAAACAAAATAACAAACATTCCAAAAAAATAATTTGCCAGTCCTAGGGTTTTAACTCTAACTGATAAATTCAAAAAAAAAACAAACAAAAACATTCCAAAATTTAATTTGTCAGTTCTAGGGTTTTTAACTCTAACTGATAAATTCAAAATAAAAAAATAAAAACAAAAATAAAAAAATTTGTCAGTCCTAGGGTTTTAACTCTAACTGATAAATTAAAAAAAAACAAACAAAAACATTCCAAATTTTTTTTGTCAGTTCTAGTGTTTTTAACTCTAACTGATAAATTCAAAACAAACAAAAAAATTAAAACAAACAAAAAAATTCAAAAAATAATTTCTCAGACGTAGGGTTTTTAACTCTGACTGATAAATTCAAAACGAACAATTTTTTTTCCAAAAATAGCAAAAACTGCACAAAATGCACCAAAAACAAGTAAAAAAAGTGTCCGACAAGAGTGCTTTTGCACTTGACAATCCGGGCATGAAAAATAGACGTCGGGGTCACAAATCCTCACTATCCTATTTCCTAAGAAGGCTACCATAGCCGGACCGCTCCACGGGAAGATGGATTTTTGAGAATTTCATCCCGAAACAACGTCACCAAAAGGGTCAAAACCCAACCAAAAATAGTAATCACATTGCCGAACGAATATGCCTTTGCGCCTGACATTATTGGCATACAAAACGGATGTTGGGATTACAAATTGTCACTATCCTACTCCCTAAGAAGGCTACCATATCCGGACCGCTCATCGAGAGGATGGATTCTTGACAATTTCAGCTCCAAAATGCATCACAAAAAGGGTTAAAACCCACCAAAAATAGGTCAGAATGTTTGGAAACTACTTAAGCATTCAACGATAAACAACTGAAGGCACCCTTACCTAAGTCATCTTGGGTCAAGCGACTCATCACTTTTCTCATGTCGGTCATTCCCTCATCGATTCGTCGCTTGAGGGGGTAGTCACACTTAGTCACTAATCAACAAAAACTTACCCAATCAAGGAAATGGCATGCATTCAAAGGATCATTGACAAAGACAATCACGCCCCTACTTGGGGCAGCAAAAAAGCAATCATCACAAGATGATGAAATACTTGGCATTCATGAATCATGAACTCAAGGTTCCCATAGACAAAAGGTTGCGCCCTTTGCCTATTCATGACTGATCAATGTCTAAGCTCAAGTAACACCTCACCAAAAAGGGTTAACACTTGAATTAAGTTCCTTAGCTCGTCAGAAGAAAGGATTCAAGAATGCGTGCCCTTTCCATACTTTGGGCATCAAGAGTTGGTTAGGTTACTAAGAAACCCTAATCATTAGTGCTTTGGATATCTATTTTTTCTCAGCATTGCGCCTTGCACAATGCTTCCCAAAAAGGGGCATCTATAGACACCAAAACAACACCAATCTGATTATGTGACAACAAGCATCGATCGCATTGACACACATAGCCCCTAGGGCAGTCCCTAGAGGTTAAACAGTGGTCCTAACCACTCCCAACAATAGTTTGGAAGGTCAAGGGTCAATTTGGTACCTTTTGGCACTTTGCTCCCTACTCGTCCCACCCTGGGACGATTACAAACTGGTATTCGCCCCACCCAGGGATGAATAGCAGCATTCACCTCAAGGTGAGGCGAATAGCAGGTTTGACTGGAAAAAAGTCAAACCTTGACAGGTTTGCTAGTTAACTACAACTTTAGGACATGCAATTGCGAGGAACGACTTCAAATCAAGAAGAGAGACTTTAGTCATGCATATATTTATTTTAGAGACCTCATGCAAGGAGACTCTAAATCAGGAAATAGTCTTTCCTCTCAAAATAGGACAATCAACTCAAGTGGCGCCCTCACATGCGCATTCAAAACAAAGAGACCCAAGGTCTATAAATTGGTGAGTCTTCTCACCCAAAAAAATACAAAGAGGAGCTTTTGGAGCAACAAAGTGCTGCTAAAATATATCCTCCTCCATTTTTTGTGCTTTCACATCCTTGATCTCTCTTTTGAAGGAGGTTATTGGGTAATTATTGGAGGCACATTCTAGACCCAAACCCAAACATTTGGCCACAATATTCCACAAAATTTGTTGATAACACCTCATAAGAAGTTTTGGACCCATACCAAGTGGATTGGTGCCGAAACATAGTCCCAAACGGCGGGCGTCCTACCCCCAGGTGCCCCCCAAGCTGTCATAGCCCTAATCGCCCCACCCTAGAGTGATTAGAAATCTATGATATATTTCTCTAATTTTTCTTTTGCATCTTATTCTAGGTTATTTAAATAGGCTGTAGTTTAAATTTCACTTCATTATGAGCATTTTTTACTAGGTTTTTATCATTCCCGCCTTTACTAATTTGTAGATGGCACCAGCAAAATTTATGTGATAAAGGCCAAATGTGAGAAATCTCACCTTCTAGGTCTTCCCAAAATACCCCCAATTAGCTAACCCCAACTTTGCAGGTCATTTGGAGCTTTCTGGATAGGACATTGAAGAGGGTGCTTTCTAACAATTTATTGCAGGTCTATTCATCCTACCCCGGAGTGAATACAAATCTGTGAGGAATTTCTAGACTATTCCTTTTGTAGTGCTTTCCTAGTAACATATTCATGCTTCTGTTAAATTTTTACGTCGATCTGAGGTCATTTGGTTATCATTTTAATATTTAGATGCATACACTAACAATAGGCCTTGGGAAATACATGCTTTATTCTATATGCAGGTGCTACTAATCTTTTTTGTTTCATTGAACGCAGGTCTCTGACATCAAAGGAGTAGGAAGGAGTCAAAAATCATATACACAAGCGACGGTGACGTTTTGGTCCGCCCATCTTACATGAGGGCACGCGAAAGAAGGGTTGTTATCCATGGATGTGATCAGAAACATATTTAACGCTCTTATCCCCTCAAAAAGAAGGTGACGTATTGTAACACGACTTTGAAAGCATACCAATAAAGAGGGCCTTATTCCATATTGCTTTTATCTTGTGTCAATTTGGTTATGCTATTTCCTTTCATGCATGTTTCAATATATAGGCTTTTGACGTTAAGTTTGGTTTTATATGCACCGTACTTGGCATTTTACTTTTTGTTTACGTATCCTTGTGCTTTCAACATTATGCTTCCTTTGTCATCTTTTAGGATTTGAACCGAAACATGGGGACTCCACCTGGCTCCAATCGAGCATGAATGTTTCGATGATCTTAAAATTTTACCATTTTTCTAATAGGGCCTTTATAGTGATACTAAGCTCTGGTCAGGCCTAATTATTATGGGTTTTATTATACTGGTCCACTTTCCTATCCTAACGAAGGTTGAGCTTTTGGGACCCCATCGAGCTTCGATCGAGTGTAACTATTTTGGTCA
Organism: Wollemia nobilis; assembly: GCA_028583015.1. Lineage (NCBI taxonomy): Eukaryota > Viridiplantae > Streptophyta > Pinopsida > Araucariales > Araucariaceae > Wollemia > Wollemia nobilis. Next base: position 1,608,289 of record JAQPPZ010002945.1, on the reverse strand, counting down.
TTTTGTCCATATTTTTCTTCTTATGGCATCGAGATGGGTCCTTAATATTTTTTTAGGCTTTGGCCATGGTAAATGTTCTATTGCTACTGATACTTGATCGACTTTGCTCAGTCCATATTTGCCATCGCTATGGCTTTCTAACTTGTTTTGACCCAGGAGTAAATCTATCGGTCCACTCCTAGCTTAGCTATTTCTTTTATTTTGCTCTTGTTATTGTCTAGATGGTGAATATGACCTTAGCACCACCCTAGGAAGCCTTTTTTTAAAATTTAATAATCAATAATGCTTTTAATAAATTAAAAATAACTATATTAATAAAATGATTAAAAAAATTTATTTTAAAATTAAATTCAATTTAAAAGAAACTTTAATAAAAAAAACCTTTTTTAAAGTCTTTTATTAAATGCACTCCGACGGGTTTTGAACTCGTGACCTCATGCAAGATAATGAGCACCTTTGCCACTACACGGTGTGGCTCGTATGAAGACAATTCCACCCACTCTCCCTCTTAAGGCTCCTTCATGGTGATAACCACAAAAAAAAATTGTGATTTTCCTAACCCGATGGGATTCGACCCTAGGTCTTCTCCTTTGTTGGCGAAAGGTTTTAACTGCTAGCCCACGACTGTCAATTGAGACAATAGAGGCACGAGAGCCTCTATAACATCAAGCAGTGGTGATTTAAAAAAAAAATTGAACTTATCATCCCACATTCACCGTGTGTGGGGACATTTGGGGTTGAAAAACCCCAATGAGACTATGAAAAATTGATTGCCTTTGGGTAATCAACGTCGTCTCATTTTTTCATTGTTTTAACAAATGACTGCCCTCCTTGCTGCCAGCTATGTCACCACCTTGATCCCCGTGCCACTACCATGTGTTCTTGTCAGTCGACCTCGAATCACGTACCTACCATGTCAGTTCCTTGAACTGCATGCACTTTTCCAAGTCTGTCTGCCTCAGCTATCTACTTAGAAAGTGTTCATGTTCACACTTGCAACAACATCCACCAAAGTAATTGTCATCTCCCCTATTGGGATATGGAAGGTATTAGTTCGAGGATACCACAAGTTGATCAGGGTCATCAAATAGGCCCGATCCCCGACCATCGGCTCTAGTCGAGTCACCTGCTTGAGCCCAAGGGCATCAAGACACTCCTAGTCAGTCAAAGTCAGCGCCTCCCATGCTTCAGTAAAAAGCATGGGCACACAGTACCGGATCTTCACAACCTACGAAAGAAAACAAACAAAAAAATTCCAATTTTTTTTTGTTAGTTCTAGGGTTTTTAACTCTAACTAATAAATTCAAAACAAACAAAAAAATTCAAAAAAAATAATTTGTCAGTCCTAGGGTTTTAACTCTAAGTGATAAATTAAAAAAAATAAACAAAAGCATTCCAATTTTTTTTTTGTTAGTTCTAGGGTTTTTAACTCTAATTGATAAATTCAAAACAAACAAAAAAAATCAAAAAAATGTTTTCTCAGACCTAGGGTTTTTAACTCTAATTGATAAATTGAAAACAAACAATTTTTTTTTCAAAAATAGCAAAAACTACACAAAATGCACCAAAAACAAGCAAGAAAAGTGTCTGATAAGAGTGCTTTTGCACCTGAAAATTCTGGCATGCAAAAAAGACGTCGAGGTCACAAATCCTCAATATCCTATTCCCTAAGAAGGCTACCATAGCCGGACCACTCCACGGGAAGATGGATTTTCGAGAATTTCATCCTAAAACAACGTCACCAAAAGGGTCAAAACCCAACCAAAAATAGCAATCACATTGCCGAACGAAGGCGCATTTGAACATGACTTTCTTGGCATCCAAAATAGACATTGGGATTACAAATTATCACTATCCTACTCCCTAAGAAGGCTACCATAGCAGGACCGCTCCCCGGGAGGATGGATTCTTGACAATTTCAGCTCCAAAATGCGTCACAAAAAGGGTTAAAACCCACCAAAAATAGGTCAGAATGTTTGGAAACTGCTTAATAATTCAACGGTAAACAACTGAAGGCACCCTTACCTAAGTCATATTGGGTCAAGTGACTCTTCGCTTTTCTCATGTCGTTCATTCCCTCATTGATTCGTCGCTTGGGGGGGTAGTCACACTTAGTCACTAATCAACAAAAACATACCCAATCAAGGAAATGGCACACATTCAAAGGATCATTGACAAAGAAAATCATGCCCTTGCTTGGTGCAGCAAACAAGCAATCATCACAAGATGATGAAACACTTGGCATTCATGAATCATGAAATCAAGGTTCCCACAGACAAAAGGTTGCGCCCTTTGCCTATTCATGACTGATCAATGTCCAAGCTCAAGTAACACCTCACAAAAAAAGGTTAACACTTGAATTAAGCTCCTTAGCTCGTCAGAAGCAAGGATTCAAGAATGCATGCCCTTTCCATACTTGGGGCATCAAGAGTTGGTTAGGTTACTAAGAAACCCTAATCATTAGTGCTTTGGTTATCTATTTTTTCTCAGCACCACGCCTTGCATAGCGCTTCCCAAAAATGGGCATCTGTAGACACAAAAACAACACCAATCCGATTATGTGACATCAAGCATCGATCGCATTGACACACATAGCCCCTAAGGTAGCCTCCAGAGGTTAAACAGTGGTCCTAACCACTCCCAACAATAGTTTGGAAGGTCAAGCGTCAATTTGGTACCTTTTGGCACTTTGCTCCCTACTCGTATCACCCTGGGATGATTACAAACTGGTATTTGCCCCACCTAGGGATGAATAGCAACATTCACCCAAGGGTGAGGTGAATAGCAGGTTTGACTAGAAAAAAGTCAAACCTCGATAGGTCTACCAGTTAACTGCAACTTCAGGACATGCAATTGTGAGGAGCGACTTCAAATCAAGAAGAGAGACTTTAGTCATGCATATATTTATTTTAGAGACCTCATGCAAGGTGACTCTAAATCAGGGAATAATATTTTCTCTCAAAATAGGAAAATCAAACTCATGTGGTGCCCTCGCATGCGCATTCAAAATAAAGATACCCTAGGTCTATAAATTGGTGAGTCTTCTCACCCAAAAAAATATAGAGAGGAGCTTTTGGAACAACGAAGTGCTACTAAAATATATCCTCCCCCATTGTTTGTGCTTTCACATCCTTGATCTCTCTTTTGAGGGAGGTTATTGGGTGATTATTGGAGGCACATTCTAGACCCAAACCCAAACATTTGGCAACAATATTCGAAAAAAATTGTTGATAACACCTCATAAGAAGTTTTGGACCCATCCCAAGTGGATTGGTGCCGAAATAGAGTAACAAACGACGGGCGTCCTACCCCCAGGTTCCCCCCAAGCTATCGTAGCCCTAATCGCCCCACCCCAAAGTGATTAGAAATCTTTGATAGATTTCTCTGATTTTTCTTTTGCATCTTATTCTAGGTTATTTAAATAGGTTGTAGTTTAAATTTCACTTCATTTTGAGCATTTTTGACTAGGTTTTTATCATTTTTTGTATTTACTAACTTGCAGATGGCACCAGAAAAATCTAGGTGATAAAGGCTAAATTTGAGAAATCTCACCTTCTAGGTCTTTCGAAAATAACCCCAATTAGCTAATCCCAACTTTGCAGGTCATTTGGAGCTTTCTGGATAGGACATTGAACAGGGTGCTTTCTAACAATTTATTTCAGGTCTATTCATCCTATCCCGGAGCGAATACAAATCTGTGAGGAATTTCTAGACTATTCCTTTTGCAATGCTTTCCTAGTAACATAATCATGCTTCTGTTAAATTTTTATGTCGATATGAGGTCATTTTGTTATCATTTTAATATTTAGATGCATACACTAACAGTAGGCCTTGGGAAATACATGCTTTATTCTATATGCAGGTGCTACTAATCTTTTTTTTTTCATTGAATGTAGGTCTCTGAAAGTAGATGAGTGGGAAGGAGTCAACAATCATATACACAAGCAGTGGTGACGTTTTGGTCCGCCCATCTTACATGAGGGCACACGAAAGAAGGGTTGCTATGCATGGATGTGATCAAAAACATATTTAATGCTCCTATCCCCTAAAAAGGAAGGAGACGTATTGTAACACGACTTTGAAAGCATACTAATAAAGAGGGCCTTATTCCATATTGCTTTTATCTTGTGTTGATTTGCTTATGCTCTTTCCTTTCATGCATGTTTCAATATATAGGCTTTTGGCGTTAAGTTTGGTTTTATACGCACCGTACTTGGCATTTTCCTTTTTGTTTTTGTATCCTTGTGCTTTCAACATTATGCTTCCTTTGTCATCTATTAGGATTTGAACCAAAACATTGGGACTCCACCTGGCTCCAATTGGGCATGAATGTTTCGATGATCTTAGAATTTTACCATTTTCTTAATAGGGCCTTTATAGTGATACTAAGCTCTGGTCAGGCCTAATTATTATGGGTTTTATTATACTGTTCTGCTTTCCTATCCTAACAAAGGTTGAGCTTTTGGGACCCCATCAAGATTTGATCGGGTGTAATTATTTTGGTCATCTCTAGACTTGGTCATTTTGTCCATATTTTTCTTCTTATGGCATCGAGATGGGTCCTTAATATTTTTTTAGGCTTTGGCCATGGTAAATTTTCTATTGCTACTGATACTTGATCGAATTTGCTCAGTCCATATGTACCAAGTCTATGGCCTTCTAAGTTGTTTTGACCCAGGTGTAAATCTATCGGTCCACTCCTGGCTTATCTATTTCTTTTATTTTGCTCTTGTTATTGTCTAGATGGTGAATATGACCTTAGCACCACCCTAGGATTCTAGTCAGATAGAGGTCACCTTGGGTCTTAAATAAATAGCCACTCTAGCTGAAGCTTATCTTTTGATAGTAAGCCCTAGTATGCATTCTCCAAATACTTCATCTAATACCATAAATTTTGGAGGTGCTAAATGGGTTTTCCGGAAGACTTCTCGTCACTTTTCTAGGTTCACAAAATGCAAATTTTCACTTTCCACTTTTCACAATTTTTCCCCCTCCCCCATAAAAAAAGGTTTTCAAATTTTTATAAAGCCTTTTTTTTTTAATTTAATAATCAATAATGCTTTTAATAAATTAAAAATAACTATATTAATAAAATAATTAAAAGCATTTATTTGAAAATTAAATTCAATTTAAAATAAACTTTAATAAAAAAGCCTTTTTTTAAAACCTTTTATTAAATGCAATCCAACGGGTTTTGAACTCATGACCTCATGCAAGCTAACGAGCACCTTTGCCACTATACTGCTCGGCTCCTTTGAAGACAAATACACCCGCTGTCCCTCTTAAGGCTCCTTCGTGGTGATAACCACAAAAAAAACTTTTATTTTCCTAACCCGATGGGATTCGACCCCAGGTCTTCAACTTTACTGGCGAAAGGTTTTAACCGCTAGCCCACAACTATCAGTTGAGACAATAGAGGCATGAGAGCCTCTATAACATCCAGCAACGGCGATTTTTTTAAAAAAAATTGAACTTATCATCCCACATTCATCGTGTGTGGGGACATTTGGGATTGAAAAACCCCAAAGCAACTATGAAAAATCAATTGCATTTAGGTAATCAACGTCGCCTCCTTTTGTCACTGCTTTAACAAATGACTGCCCTCCTTACTGCCAGCTATGTCACCACCTCGATCCATGTGCCACTGCCATGTGTTCTTGTTAGTCTGCCTTGAATCACGTACCTGCCATGTCAGTTCCTCAAACTGCATGCGCTTTGCCAAGCCCGTTTGCCTTAGCTATCTGCTTCTAACTGTCCTTGATAACTCCTCGAGATGTGTGCCACATCCGTTCTCAATTTGCATGCCACACTCTTTATCTTTCACTTTGTATCATCAAGCGTGCCCCTGACCTTGGCTCTGATACCAGATTGAGGGCGTATATCAATTTTTATTCATTATTGTATATTAAAAAAAAACACACACAGACACACACACACACACACACACACATATATATATATATATATATATATATATATATATATATATAACGTAAGAAAGGTGAGGAAGGAGGTTGGAGAAGAAGGAGGAAGGGAGTCTACACGGAGGGATAAGGGAAACAAAAGGAGATATAAGGGGCACAATAATAGGGAGGAAATGGAATATGAGAGAATAGGGAGAGGAGAGAATATCGGGAGAGGAAAAACAAATCTTGCCGACAAAACTATTTTGTCGACATTTTACAAGGCGTACACACTTGCAAGGTTTTTCTAAGCCACTTAGAATGTGGTCATGTTCACACTTGCAACAACATCCTCCAAAGTAATTGTCATCTCCCCTATTAGGAGATGAAAGGTATTAGTTCGAGGATCCCACAAGTTGATCAGGGCCATCAAATAGGCCCGATCCCCGACCACCGGCTCGAGTTGAGTCACCTGCTTGAGCCGAATGGCATCAAGACACTCCTAGTCAGTCAAATTTAGTGCCTCCCATGCTTTAGTAAAAATCATGGGCACACAGTACCGGCTCTTCACAACCTACGAAAGAAAACAAAACAAAAAACCTTATAATCTAGGAAAAACTATACAACTAAAAACCAACATATAAATAGAGATAAAATGCACAAAAATACCAAAACAATCACAAAAAACTAATTTGTCAGTTCTAGGGTTTTTAAATCTAACTGATCAATTAAAAACAAACATAAAAATCAAAAAACTAATTTGTTAGTTCTAGGGTTTTAACTCTAACTGATAAATTAAAAACAAAATAACAAACATTCCAAAAAAATAATTTGTCAGTCCTAGGGTTTTAACTCTAACTGATAAATTAAAAAAAAACAAACAAAAACATTCCAATTTTTTTTTTTCAGTTCTAGGGTTTTTAACTCTAACTGATAAATTCAAAACAAACCAAAAAATTCAAAAAAAATAATTTGTCAGTCCTAGAGTTTTAACTCTAACTAATAAATTCAAAAAAAATAAACAAAAACATTCCAATTTTTTTTTTGTCAGTTCTAGGGTTTTTAACTCTAACTGATAAATTCAAAACAAACAAGAAAATTCAAAAAAATAATTTCTCAGACCTAGGGTTTTTAACTCTAATTGATAAATTCAAAACAAACAATTTTTTTTTTTCAAAAACAACAAAAACTACACAAAATGCACCAAAAAAAAGCAAGAAAAGTGTCTGATAAGAGTGCTTTTGCACTTGACAATTCGGGCATGCAAAACAGACGTCGAGGTCACAAATACTCAATATCCTATTCCCTAAGAAGGCTACCATAGCCGGACCACTCCACGGGAAGATGGATTTTCGAGAATTTCATCCCCAAACAATGTCACCAAAAGGGTCAAAACACAACAAAAAATAGCAATCACATTGCCGAACGAAGGCACCTTTGCACCTAAAATTATTGGCATCCAAAATAGACGTTGGGATTACAAATTATCACTATCGTACTCCCTAAGAAGGCTACCATATCCAGACCGCTCCCCGGGAGGATGGATTCTTGACAATTTCATCTCCAAAATGTGTCACAAAAAGGGTTAAAACCCACCAAAAATAGGTCAGAATGTTTGGAAACTGCTTAAGCATTCAATGGTAAACAACTGAAGGCACCCTTACCTAAGTCATCTTGGGTCAAGTGATTCATCAATTTTCTCATGTCAGTCATTCCATCATCGATTCGTCGCTTGAGGGGGTAGTCACACTTAGTCACTAATCAACAAAAACATACCCAATCAAGGAAATGTCACGCATTCAAAGGATCATTGATAAAGACAATCATGCCCCTGCTTGGGGCAGCAAACAAGCAATCATCACAAGCTGATCGAACACTTGGTATTCATGAATCATGAACTCAAGGTTCCCACAAACAAAAGGTTGTGCCCTTTGCCTATTCATGACTGATCAATGTCCAAGCTCAAGTAACACCTCACCAAAAAATGTTAACACTTGAATTAAGTTCCTTAGCTCATCAGAAGCAAGGATTCAATAATGCGTACCCTTTCCATACTTGGGGCATCAAGAGTTGGTTAGGTTACTAAGAAACCCTAATCATTAGTGCTTTGGTTATCTATTTTTGCTCAACGCTGCACGTTGCATAACGCTTTCCAAAAAGGGGCATCTGTACACACCAAAATAGCACCAATTTGATTATGTGACATTGAGCATCGATCGCATTGACACACACAGCCCCTAGGGCAGCCTCCAGAGGTTAAACAGTGGTCCTAACCACTCCCAATAGCAATTTAGAAGGTCAAGGGTCAATTTGGTACATTTTGGCACTTTGCTGCTTACTCGTCCCACCCTGGGACGATTACAAAATGGTATTTGCCCCACCTAGGGATGAATAGCAGCATTCGTCCCAGGGTGAGGTGAATAGCAGGTTTGACTGGGAAAAAGTAAAACCTTGATAGGTCTGCTAGTTAACTGCAACTTCAGGACATGCAACTGCAAGGAATGACTTCAAATCAAGAAGAGAGACTTCAGTCATGCATATCTTTATTTTAGAGACCTCATGTAAGGAGACTCTAAATCAGGAAATAATATTTCCTCTCAAAATAGGACAATCAACTCAAGTGGCGCCCTCGCATGCGCATTCAAAATAAAGATACCCTAGGTCTATAAATTGGTGAGTCTTCTCACCCAAAAAAATATAGAGAGGAGCTTTCACATCCTTGATCTCTCTTTTGAGGGAGGTTATTGGGTGATTATTGGAGGCACATTCTAGACCCAAAACTGAACATTTGGCAACAATATTCCATAAAATTTGTCGATAACACCTCATAAGAATTTTTTGACCCATCCCAAGTGGATTGGTGCCGAAACAGAGTCCCAAATGGTGGGCGTACTGCCCCCGGGTGCCCCCCAAGCTATCGCAGCCCTAATCGCCCCACCCTAGAGCGATTAGAAATATGTGATAGATTTCTCTAATTTTTCTTTTGCATCTTATTCTAGGTTATTTAAATAGGCTGTAGTTTAAATTTCACTTCATTCTAAGCATTTTTGACCAAGTTTTTATCATTTCCTGCCTTTACTAACTTGCAGATGGAACCAACAAAATTTGGGTGATAAAGGCCAAATTGGAGAAATCTCACCTTCTAGGACTTCCCAAAATACCCCCAATTAGCTAACCCCAAATTTGCATGTCATTTGGAGCTGTTTGGATAGGACATTGAAGAGGGTGCTTTCTGACAATTTATTGCAGGTCTATTTGTCCCACCCCAGAGCAAATACAAATATGTGAGGAATTTCTAGATTGTTCCTTTTGCAGTGCCTTCCTGGTAACATATTCATGCTTGTGTTAAATTTTTAGGTCGATATGAGGTTATTTGGTTATCATTTTAATATTTTCATGCATACGCTAACAGTAGGCCTTGGGAAATACATGCTTTATTCTATCTACAGGTGCTACTGATATTTTTGTTTCATTGAATGCAGGTCTCCAACATCAGAGGAGTAAGAAGGAGTCAAAAATCATATACACAAGTGGTGTCAATGTTTTGGTCCACCCATATTATATGAGGGCACGCGAAAGAAGCATTTCTATCCATGGATGTGATCAGAAACATATTTAACGGTCCTATCCCCTAAAAAGGAATGAGATGTATTGTAACATGACTTTGAAAGCATACCAATAAAGAGGGCCTTATTCCATATTGCTTTTATCTTGTGTCGATTCGCTTATGCTCTTTCCTCTCATGCATGTTTTAATATATAGGGATTTGGCATTAAGTTTGGTTTTACACGCATCGTACTTGGTATTTTCCTTTTTGTTTTTGTATCCTCATGATTTCAACATTATACTTCCTTTGTCATATTTTAGGATTTGAACTGAAACAATGGGACTCCACCTGGCTCCAATCGGGCATGATTGTTTCGATGATCTTAGAATTTTACCATTTTCCTAATAGGGCCTTTATAGTGATACTAAGCTCTGGCCAGGCCTAATTATTATGGGTTTTATTATACTGGTCCGCTTTCCTATCCTAATGAAGGTTGAGCTTTTGGGACCCCATCGAGCTTCGATCGGGTGTAATTATTTTGGTCATCTCTAGACTTGGTCATTTTGTCCATATTTTTCTTCTATGGCACCGAGATGGGTCCTTAATATTTTTTTAGTCTTTGGCCATGGTAAATGTTCTATTGCTACTGATACTTGATCAAATTTTCTTAGTCCATATGTACCAGGTCTATGGCCTTCTAACTTGTTTTGACCTACATGTAAATCTATCGGTCCACTCCTGGCTTAGCTATTTTATTTTATTTTGCTCTTGTTATTGTCTAGATGGTGAATATGACCTTAGCACCACCCTAGGATTCTAGTCAGATAGAGGTCACCTTGGGTCTTAAATAAATAGCCACTCTAGCTAAAGCTTATCTTTCGATAGTAAGCCCTAGTATGCATTCTCCAAATACTTCATCCAATACCATAATTTCGATGGCTTCATGCATTGGCTAATTTTATCTCGATCATCTTTCGGTGTTCTAGTGGATATCAGTGAGTCTTTAGTTCATAGTTTCAGTAACTTGAACCTTCATATTTTTTTTAGGCTTTGATTGGGTATATATAATACAACAAGGTCAAGTGATTTCTTTCTTATTAGTTCTTCACTTGGCTTTTCTTTTGTCAATACTTCTGGGCTTGAAAATAAAATTTTCTAGCGATCGCTGGTTTTATTCATAGAAAGTAAACCTAATGCATAACTACTAATAGTTAAGAGTGGATAGGTGCAAAAAATACCCACATTCTTGGTGACTTTTACGAGATTTTGTATTTGCAAAAACAAGGAATCTAGGTGGCCAAAATATTATTAAACTTAACAATTTCAAGGAGAAAGGGAGGAAAGAACAAGCCAAAAAAGTATATGAAGGAGAAACCAGCCAAGGGAGGCTATGGGATAAAGGATAGAGTTAGGTGACAAGGTGGAAGTCACTTGCACAAAAAAGTGGAACATGATGGTGAAGAGGAGAAGGAAGATTAAGTACTTGAAAGACATAAGAAGAAAATGTGAAGAAGAACAAACAAGGGAATGGAGGAAAATACAATGCAATTTTGGGAGGAATTAAAAGTTACATCAACACTAAGGGTTATTGGCACAATAATCTTATGGATAGAAAGCAAAGAGAAAAAGTAGAATGAAACAAATACACAACAAGGAAAATGATGCTAGGGTAACCTGATAACAAAAATAAATTGAACTACTTGATCCATAGGACACCCCTATAGAATAGTATTTTAGATCTTTTGTCATCAAATATCCTGAAGCACCATATTCCTATAAACATACTCCGTAGTTGCTAGCTGATGTTTCCAAAATAGATATGCTACCATGCATAGTTGTCATCTTTGGGACTTCTCCTTTTCTTTGAGTAACCTATAAAGAACTCATTTTGCATGTCACCATTATCTCTAAGCATAATTATCTATGCTCTTGGGCTCATTTTCATTTTAGTAATTCTTGTTGTACGATGCATATACATATTCAATCAAAGTATGAATAGAATATAGGTATAATACCCATAGAATTGGTATTCTAGAGTTCCATCTATGTTAATTGTCTGTCCAGTCATCCAATTCATGTAGAGACCGCAACCCTACACTATAATTCATAGCTATAATGTCGTCCAATTCATGTAGGGACCGCAGACTTAAATCCGAATTCATAGTGATAATTTTGTATTTCGTCCCATTCACATTGTTTTTTTGTGTAGCACGGTAATCATGCTTGGATCTTACATAATGAACAAATATATTAGATTTTCTATGGGCTGAATTGATTCAAAAATCTCTACTTTTGGCTTGAAACCTTAATTTTTCTTTCAAACTCGTAAAAAATATTACATGTTTAGGCATGTCTATTTAAACATGTGTGAGACATAATGAGTGGCATTTGCACCTATAAACATTTCAAAAGTAATAATCTCCTAATTTGAAAGGAAGCATCTAAATTTTTAGATATACATAGGCACAATTATGAGTTGAGATTTTTAGAGCCAGTCCATAGAGGTTAAAACTCTTTAAAAGAGTTTAATCATATAATGTGTAATTTATATTTTTATACTTTATGTTTAACGTATAAGATTTGAATTTAAAAGTAATTTAGATTTTGGTATTTGAGTCTAAGCATTCACTAATAAATGTTGTTATATTTATATAATTTTAAAACATAAAATATGTAATTTTTTTTTTGATTAGATGGATGGAGTTTTAAAAGGGTTTCTAAACTTTTTAATAAAACCGAGTAAAGTTAAAATAAATATATTTACTCCTCTTACTCTTAGAGAGTTATGAATCTATTTGTTTCACACCTAAAGTGATACATGTCTTTAGCTAGTCTATAAATTTTTAATGTTATGTTTTATATTTAGTTTGGTACACAATGATATTGACCTTTTAAAATAATTTTATCATTTGTTTTTGACCTTTTTCCTTGATATAATTATCTTAATGGTTTTCATGTGCCTTTTGATATTGTGATCTATCTTTTGTATTTTAATATGCTAACCATCCTTTTCACTATCAATATATTATAGTGTTTCATCTATGTAGTTTTTAAATACTCATTTTTTTCTATTAGTATATTATTATCTTTTAACATCTATTAGATTTTATGTTTTCAAACCTTTTTAAAGTAAGTTGGGTGGTTTCTATCAAGGCTAGTCTCATAAAAATAACAAAACATTACATTGTTGTTAGGTCAATTAAATAAAATTTATATTATTATTTTATTACATGATTTGGCTTTCTTTCAAAATTATTCTTTATATTCTTAAACTACTATGTTTTCATAATCACCTCCTTGAAATTTGTTATATTTCATAGTAGTTTTGAGAAAGACATAGAATCAATCATTATCCAATATTTCTTAGCAAAATGAGTACACAACTTGAAGAACACAAAATATAATAGGGTGTTTGTGAATTTCAAATATTCGTCTCTAAAGGAAATGAAATTATACTCCAACAAATGTTGAAATGATTGGTGAGAAGTAGTATTTATACCCAAGTAGATGATGATTTTAGGTCAAGGTTATGAGACTAACCCTTAGGAGTGAAATATTAAAAATTACATTTTACAAGGTTTAAATGGGTTCAAAGTATAAATATAGAAAATACAAGTACAAACAGTTGGTCTTGGTCTCAAGAGAAGCTTAACTACAATATATTTCAGCATTTTTAAGCTGAATGGGAGATATAGAGGGATACCCTTATATTGAATATCGTTTTAAGGGGTACTCTCAACTCCAAGAAGCTCCTACATGTACACTAAATTAACCTTGGGCATGATATGGGTTAAGGTGTGCACTATCTACTCTAAAATGCACAAAACTTGATCTAGCTTACCATTGGCATGAAGGTATATAAAAGTGCATTCATATCTCAATGTGCTTTATCTATTGATTAAACAAAGGCTTATAGACATGTTGAATAGTATGTTGATTGCCATATGAATGAGTATCAGGAAAAATTGAAGGAATGCCAATCTCTAAAATTACTAGCATCCACTTGAGATGTCTATTTGATTATATTATAATTAAAATTTATAATTTATAATTATATTTTTACCCCTTTCGTAAATATTATAATAACAATTATAATATTTTTAACCTTCCAATGCTTCGGATGAATTGCTTCCATGGAGAAATAAAAACCTCTTTTTGACCCAATCTTTTTGGGTGTAATATACAATATTTTAACCCATTTTAAACTTTCATTAAACTTTGCACTCGAACTGAAGAAGAACTCTCACTGGCATCTTCACATCAATGAAAACTATGGATTAGGGACTCAAAATGTACAACAATATCCCCCTTTGTCATTGATGGCAACCCACATCCTTTTTACTTGAAATATAACCTTTATTTTTCCTTTTGCTCCCCATGGGACATTGCTTCCCCTAGTTCAATGCTCTCTTAGATATCAAATATCTCTCCTATACACAAATCTCTCTCCCTTTGACATCAATGGCAAAGGGTCACCTTTGGGGCTCGGGGCTAAGAATGAGCTTCTTAGCTTAGCCCCTCCCCCACCTCCTCATGAGGTGGTTAATTTTGGGGTGTGAGTATTTCTACTCCTTGAAAGCACTATTCTTTACCTTTATTCTTTTCCCTTATTTTATGAGTTTCCTAAATCCTCTGATTGTTTCTATCCAAGTCATAATATTTGTTCTTGTCATCATTCTTGTTCATATTCTTGTTCTCATTCACATCTAGGTTCTTGTTCCTATTCTTGATCTCATCCATGTTCTTGTTCATATTCCTATTCATGTTCCTGTTCATGTTCATGTTCATGTTCTTGTTCTTATTCATGTTCCTATTCATGTTCTTATTCATGTTCATACTTGTTTTTGGAATGTCTTCTCGAAACCACTTTGCTATGTGACCATCATTATTGCAGTTATAACACTTAATGATATTATTCCTTGGAGGTGCAAATATATTAGGATTTCTCCTAGTGGAGTCATATCCTCTTATTTCAAGAACCCTGCAATTCATTGCCTTGTGACCAAACTGATTACATGAGTAGCAATACCCATGGAAAAAATGTCCATTCCCATATTCATGTCTTTCATGTATCCTGCATTGTGAAGACATGTGACCAAACATGTGACATGAAAAACATCTTTCATTGAAGCTTCCTTGTTTTGACCTCATTGGTCTCCTGTTTCGATTATTGTTCAAACTGTATCTTCTCTGTGCATTGTTCCTATCTTTGTTGAACTCTATATTGTCCAATTCTTCCTCTAATGTCTTTCTTTTACATTGTCTTCTTTTGAAGTATCTTCATCTGAAGTTTCCTCTTCAGAACTTGAAGTTGACTCTCCTTCCTATTTCTTTTGAGTTTGTTCAAAACAAAAACCTATTTTATTTTTTGACCTCTTTGTACCTTGACTATCTTGTCCATAATATTTGAGTTATTCTTGAATCCTTTCATCTTGATATTGGATTCCTCTAAGTGTTCTCATGCATTATTCATGAGACATGTCATTGCATGTCCACAAACTTCAATGCAAAGACAAATTGTGGTAATATCTCTTAGTTTTTTATAATTAGTCATAATTATAAAAAACTATGGTTTTATTCACAAAAACAAACCTAAAATATTGCTACTAATAGTTAAGCGTGGGTAGGTGCAAAACATACCCACAACTACCATAGATCACCTTGGGATTCTAGTACCTAGTGCCACATTCAACTAAACAAACAACCACATCTCACCTTTATATGCATGTGTATGGTGCCACCTCAATTTTACAAACTTTGACATTGCATCCATATGGATTTGCCATGTCATCAAGTTGATGAAGAGGGAATGCCATGGTATCTACTACATCATCCATATTTCTCATGTCATTAAGGGAATGTGTTTGCATTTTGTTAATACCATCAACAAAATATTAGGGGGATTCAAACTTATGACCTCTTAAGGGCAAAGCTTTAACACATTGTTTGCTAGCCTCCAACCTAAGCACCATGCTTGGTAGGTGAGATGAGATTATTACTAATAAAATAAAGCAAACAATTATGTGCCCCCCTTTCTTAAGACACTAACAATGGCCTACATCAACATGACATAGGCACATCCCATCAAACAGTTTCCTACATGATGTACTATTCACTAAAAAATTCCCATTTTCAAATTCAAAATTTAAGTTTTGAAGGGAAAAGCATAATATTTTTAAACACAAATTTAGAATACTTAGAGCCAAAATAATGAAAATAGTTGAATTGTGACCCCCTAAAATTTTGCAAGGAATTTAAAAACATTAATAGTTTGTGTGTTGAAATTTATGTAATTTAATATTATATACGACAATACCAATAATATGAAGAAGAGCTTATGAGGATCATTAATGTAACCTACAAGCATGTGATTATATAAGCCTACATGCATTTATCATATATGTAAACCTATGGGCATGTTTATTTAAGCCTATAGTCCTCTTTAATATTTGGCTAATACACCTTTACATATAACCTTGCTTAAAAGGTAAATTTATTATTATTTTATTGTAAGGTTCTCAAGGTTATGTTTATGTCGACTTGAGGTCAACATCTCATTTGGGATTTGGTAACACTATAAGTACCCCTCACTAAGGATCCATTTGTATGATAAGTGTAAATTAAATGTGATATATTGGGGTGCCCATGGGCAACCACCTTCTACTCATTTTCATATTCCTTCTTTTATCTATTTCATTTACTGTTGCTATATTTTATTGCTTCTTCTTCCTTTTATCTTATGATTGTGGTGAATGTATGACATGGAACATTTCTAGAAAATCTTACAAATTTGAATATTGTATCGAAGAAAAATCCAAGGCAACATCACTCATTAGGTGGAGGACAATTTTCTAAAGCAACAATTGTTAAATCAGCATGAAGGCATATCAAAAGTGCATTCATATCTCAATGTCCTTTGTTTGTTGATGAAAAAAGGATTATAGACATGTTGAATAGTATGTTGATTGTCATGTCAATAAGTATCAAGAAAACTATAAGGAATACCAATCTCTAAAATCACTGGCATCCATTGAAAATGTCTATTTGCCTCATTGAAAGCATAATATTTGGTCTCTATGAACATCATGAAATTGGGCTAGATCTCAAGTAAAACATAAATATTTTGGTGGATCATTGCTCATCCATATTACCCATCTAGTCAGTATCTAAATAACTTATTAAAATTAGTGAACAATCAATAGAATGGTGGATTTCCATCTAATACATCTCTCTAATGTATTTATATTGCCCTCCTCCTTTGTTTTGTAACATCGACGCTTTGATTGAATGCATCACATCTGCGCTCTAAGGCTTCGAAAGCCTTAGTAAAACCCAACATTTGGGTTTTTAATCTCTAAAAAATTTGCGCTCGAATATATTTTAATTTTCTAAAACCCAACCTTAGGGTTTTAATAAAATAAAACTTTATCCTTTAAAATATAATTATATTATAATTAAAAATTATAATATTTAATTAGATTTTTACCACTTTGGTAATATTTTTAACCTTTCAATGCTTCGGATGAATTGCTTCCATGGAGAAATAAAAACCTCTCTCTGACCCAATATTTTTGGGTGTAAAATAATTTTTTTAACCCATTTTAAACTTTCATTAAACTTTGCACTCGAACTAAAGAAGAACTCTCATTGGCATCTTGTCATCAATGACAACTTTGGCTTAGGGACTCAAAATGTCCAAGAGGAAAATTATTCGGTGTTATTGATACTTGGCAAACTTTTAAGTCCATATATACTAGGTCTTTGACATTTTGACATGTTTTGATCCAGGTGCAAATCTTCTGACCTGCTCCTCACTTAGCTATTTCTTTTATTTTGCTCTTGTCAGCTTTTAGTAGGTAAACAGGACCTTAGAACCACCTCGAGGTTATGGTCAAGTAGAGGCCATCCAGGGTCTATAAGAGATAGACACTCTAGATGAAGCTTATCTTCTGACAATAGGCCCCAACACGTGTTCTTTGAATACTTCATCCAGTACCATTATTCTAGTGGCTTCATGCCTTGACTAGTTTTACCTCGATCATATTTCGATGCTCTAGTAGACATAATTGAGTCTCCAGTTCATAGTTACAACAACTTGAACCTTCATCTCTATTTTGATCTTTGATCGGGCACATATAATACAACAATTTTAGGGGACTTCTTTCTTATCAATTCTTCTCTTAGCTCTGCTTCTATCAATACTTCTGGGTTTGTCAATAAAATTTATTAGCAATCTATGGTTTTATTCACAAAAATAAACCTAACATATTGCTACTAATAGTTAAGCGTGGGTAGGAGCAAAACATACCCACAACTACCATGGATCACCTTGGGATTCTAGTACCTAGTGCCACATTCAACTAAACAAACAACCACATCTCACCTTTACATGCATGTGTATGGTGCCACCTCAATTTTACAAACTTTGATGTTGCGTCCATATGGATTTGCCATGTCATCAAGTTGATGAAGAGGGAATGCCATGGTATCTACCACATCATCCATATGTCTCATGTCATTAAGGGAATATATTTGTATTTTTTTAATACCATTGACACAATATTAGGGTGGTTCAAACTTATGACCTCTTTCACTACATGGCCTACATCAACATGACATAGGCACATCCCATCGAACAGTTTCCTACATGATGTACTATTCACTAAAAAATTCCCATTTTCAAATTCAAAATTTAAGTTTTGAAGGGAAAAGCATAATATTTTTAAACACAAATTTAGAATACTTAGAGCCAAAATAATGAAAATAGTTGAATTGTGACCCCCTAAAATTTTGCAAGGAATTCAAAAACATTAATAGTTTGTGTGTTGAAATTTATGTAATTTAATATTATATACGACAATACCAATAATATGAAGAAGAGCTTATGATGATCATTAATGTAACCTACAAGCATGTGATTATATAAGCCTACATGCATTTATCATATATGTAAACCTATGGGCATGTTTATTTAAGCCTATAGTCCTCTTTAATATTTGGCTAATACACCTTTACATATAACCTTGCTTAAAAGGTAAATTTATTATTATTTTATTGTAAGGTTAATCTCAAGGTTATGTTTATGTCGACTTGAGGTCAACCTCTAATTTGGGATTTGGTAACACTATAATGGCCTACATCAAGATGACACAGGCACATCCCATCGAACAGTTTCCTACATGATGTACTATTCACTAAAAAATTCCCATTTTCAAATTCAAAATTTAAGTTTTGAAGGGAAAAGCATAAGATTTTTAAACACAAATTTAGAATACTTAGAGCCAAAACAATGAAAATAGTTGAATTGTGACCCCCTAAAATTTTGCAAGGAATTCAAAAACATTAATAGTTTGTGTGTTGAAATTTATGTAATTTAATATTATATACGACAATACCAATAATATGAAGAAGAGCTTATGAGGATCATTAATGTAACCTACAAGCATGTGATTATATAAGCCTACATGCATTTATCATATATGTAAACCTATGGGCATGTTTATTTAAGCCTATAGTCCTCTTTAATATTTGGCTAATACACCTTTACATATAACCTTGCTTAAAAGGTAAATTTATTATTATTTTATTGTAAGGTTAATCTCAAGGTTATGTTTATGTCAACTTGAGGTCAACCTCTCATTTGGGATTTGGTAACACTATAAGTACCCCTCACTGAGGATCCATTTGTATGATAAGTGTAAATTAAATGTGATATATTGGGGTGCCCATGGGCAACCACCTTCTACTTCTCCTTTTCATCTTCCTTCTTTTCTCTATTTCATTTACTGTTGCTATATTTTATTGCTTTTTCTTCCTTTTATCTTATGATTGTGGTGAATGTATGACATGGAAAGCTTCTAGAAAATATTACAAATTTGAATATTGTATCGAAGAAATATCCAAGGCAAAATCACTCATTAGGTGGAGGACAATGTTCTAAAGCAAAAATTGTCAAATTAGCATGAAGGCATATCAAAAGTGCATTCATATCTCAATGTCCTTTGTTTGTTGATGAAAAAAGGATTATAGACATGCTGAATAGTATGTTGATTGTCATGTCGATAAGTATCAAGAAAACTATAAGGAATACCAATCTCTAAAATCATTGGCATTCATTGAAAATGTCTATTTGCCTCATTGAAAGCATAATATTTGGTCTCTATAAAAGTTTGAGAAATGGTGGATTAGTGTATGGAACATCATGAAATTGGGCTAGATCTCAAGTAAAACATAAATCTTTTGGTGGATCATTGCTCATCCATATTACCCATCTAGTCAGTATCCAAATAACTTATTAAAATTAGTGAACAATCAATGGAATGGTGGATTTCCATCTAATACATCTCTCTAATGTATTTATATTGCCCTCCTACTTTGTTTTGGAACATCGACGCTTTGATTGAATGCATCACGTTAGTTCTCTAAGGCTTCGAAAGCCTTAGTAAAACCCAACCTTTGGGTTTTTAATCTCTAAAAAGTTTGCGCTCGAATATATTTTAATTTTCTAAAACCCAACCTTAGGGTTTTAAATAATTAAAACTTTTCTTCTCAAATCTAATTATATTATAATTAAAAATTATAATATTTAATTAGATTTTTACCACTTTGGTAATATTTTTAACCTTCCAATGCTTCGGATGAATTGCTTCCATGGAGAAATAAAAACCTCTCTCTCACCCAATATTTTTGGGTGTAAAATAAATTTTTTTTAACCCATTTTAAATTTTCATTAAACTTTGCACTTGAACTAAAGAAGAACTCTCACTACCATCTTGTCATCAATGACAACTTTGGCTTAGGGACTCAAAATGTCCAACAGGAAAATTATTCAGTGTTATTGATACTTGGCAAACTTTTTTAAGTCCATATATACTAGGTCTTCGACCTTTTGACATGTTTCGATCCAGGTGCAAATCTTCTGACCCGCTCCTCACTTAGCTATTTCTTTTATTTTGCTCTTGTCAACTTTTAGTAGGTAAACAGGACCTTAGAACCACCTCGAGGTTATGGTCAATTAGAGGCCATCCACGGTCTATAAGAGATAGCTACTCTAGATGAAGCTTATCTTCTGACAATAGGCCCCAACACGTGTTCTTTGAATACTTCATCCAGTACCATTATTCTAGTGGCTTCATGCCTTGACTAGTTTTCCCTCGATCATATTTCAGTGCTCTAGTAGACATAATTGAGTCTCTAGTTCATAGTTACAACAACTTGAACCTTCATCTCTATTTTGATCTTTGATCGGGCACATATAATACAACAAGTTCAGGGGACTTCTTTCTTATCACTTCTTCTCTTAGCTCTGCTTCTGTCAATACTTCTAGGTTTGTCAATAAAATTTATTAGCAATCTATGGTTTTATTCACAAAAATAAACCTAACATATTGCTACTAATAGTTAAGCGTGGGTAGGAGCAAAACATACCCACAACTACCATAGAGCACCTTGGGATTCTAGTACCTAGTGCCACATTCAACTAAACAAACAACCACATCTCACCTGTACATGCATGTGTATGGTGCCACCTCAATTTTACAAACTTTGACATTGCATCCATATGGATTTGCCATGTCATCAAGTTGATGAAGAGGGAATGCCATGGCATCTACCACATCATCCATATGTCTCATGTCATTAAGGGAATATATTTGTATTTTTTTAATACCATTGACACAATATTAGGGTGGTTCAAACTTATGACCTCTTAAGGACAAGCTTTAACACATAATTTTTTAGCCCCCAACCTAAACACCATGCTTGGTAGGTGAGATGAGATTCTTACTAATAAAATAAAGCAAACCATCATGTACCCCCCTTTCTTAAGCCACTAACGATGGACTATATCAACATGACACAGG
The DNA here is from genome assembly GCA_028583015.1 of Wollemia nobilis. Taxonomy (NCBI): domain Eukaryota; kingdom Viridiplantae; phylum Streptophyta; class Pinopsida; order Araucariales; family Araucariaceae; genus Wollemia; species Wollemia nobilis. The sequence continues at coordinate 1,586,978 of JAQPPZ010002945.1, read as the reverse complement.
CACATCCCATCGAACAGTTTTCTACATGATGTACTATTCACTAAAAAATTCCCATTTTCAAATTCAAAATTTAAGTTTTGGAGGGAAAAGCATAAGATTTTTAAACACAATTTTAGAATACTTAGAGCCAAAACAATGAAAATAGTTGAATTGTGACCCCCTAAATTTTTTCAAGGAACTCAACAACATTAACGGTTTGTGTGTTAAAATTTATGTAATTTAATATTATATACGCCAAGACCAATAATATGAAGAAGAGCTTATGAGGATCATTAATGTAACCTACAAGCATGTGATTATATAAGCCTACATGCATTTATCATCTATGTAAACCTATGAGCATGTTGATTTAAGCCTATAATCCTCTTTAATATTTGGCTAATACACCTTTACATATAACCTTGCTTAAAAGGAACATTTATTATTATTTTATTGTAAGGTTAATATCAAGGTTATGTTTATGTCGACTTGAGGTCAACCTCTCATTTAGAATTTGGTAACACTAAAAGTACCCCTCACTGAGGATCCATTTGTATGATAAGTGTAAATTAAATGTGATATATTGGGGTGCCCATGGGCAACCACCTTCTACTTCTCCTTTTCGTCTCCCTTCTTTTCTCTATTTCATTTACTGTTGCTATCTTTTATTGCGTCTTCTTCATTTTATGTTATGATTGTGGTGAATGTATGACATGGAATGTTCCTAGAAAAGATTACAAATTTGAATATTGTATCAAAGAAATATCCAAGGCAACATCACTCATTAGGTGGAGGACAATGTTCTAAAGCAACAATTGTCAAATCAGATTACTATTATTGTTTTTCATCTTCTAAAAATTTCAATGTTTAATTTATATTTGGTGTCAAAGGAATTGACACAAAATTAGATCCTATCTATTTTGTGCATAATTCATGCATTATTCATGAGACATGTCATTGCATGTCCACAAACTTCAATGCAAAGACAAATTGTGGTAATATCTCTTAATTTTTTATAATTAATCATAATTATAAATAGGTATTTTATATGAGAAATCTGAATAGTTCCTTTATTGAGAGAGAAAAACTTTCTTGAAAGCATGTATTATAGTATTTAATCTAGGTATAACACCCACGGATTTGATATTCTAGAGTTCCACCTCTGTCAATTTCCCAATCGTCCAATTCATGTACGGACCACAACCCTACACCTAAATTCACAATGGTAATTTCGTCCAATTCATGTAGGGACCGCAGCCTTAAACCCGAATTCATAGCGATAATTCTGTATTTTGTGCCATTCACATTATTTGTTTGTGTAACACGGTAATCATGCTTGGATCTTATTCAATGAACATATATATTAGATTTTCTGTGAGTTGACTTGATTCAAAACTTTCTACTTTTGGCTTGACACCTTAATATTTCTTTCAAACTTGTAACATTTACAAATGTTATTGGTTGTTTTTGGGATTTACGGATTAATTAACAATTTAATCTTCTTGATCAGAGATTCGAAATATCAGCAGAATAAATAATATCATAAAAACAACACACACAACAATAAAAAAGAGACAACACAACATTACAATAAACAAGAGACAACACATGTACAGTGGTTCACCCAGAATGTGGGCTACGTCCACTCCAATGAGTCCTCCTTGTATTATTCCTCAAAGGGATTTCCATTCAACAATGCTATAATCAATCCTCTCTGAAACGCAGTCTAGAACCCTTACATGCTAGTCTATTCTTGATCTTCTTATCACTCAAATCCTCTCTCAAGCTCAACTACGCACCAATGCATTACAGTAGCTCTTCAAACAATGGAATACACTATCCTACTTATAGAAAAATAGGTTACAATATGGCTAGATCCACCATGCAATCCCATCCATGTTGAATCAAACTTAGTTAATGCGATTGGCTAAAAAAGCACACTAAAAATAGAACCTATGCATGGATAGTGTCAGCTGGTTACAAACAAAGAATGAAAACTTAGCTATTTTAGTTTCCAAAAGCTAACAATATCCTACTTGGAGACTAAAATTGCTGCAACAACCCTACAACTTAGGACTATAGCATAATAACTCTACCATTATTGCATCCGTTGAACACAAGTCTTCAACCAAACAAGGAATGTCACTTCCTCTAGATTTTTTGTATCCATAATTCGAACAATCACATCGGACTAGTGTCATCAACGAACTTTTATCCTGCGATCAACAAGAAACATACAATCTATCTACCACAAATCGGTGATAATAACATCCTCATAATTACTTTGTATCATGGTGAATCAAACATCACCACCATGGCAAGATCTGCATATTATGGATGACCCATAGCATGCACACACACAATATGGCTTTACCACTAGCTTTGAAAGCACACTCCTCGAGTGTGGAATTACCTTTCAACTTAAGGACTTGGGGTTGCAATGATCCAAAATTATAACCATATTATGTGTTCCATCCTAAAAAATCATACAATAAATCCTGAGCCATGTTCATCTTTCTAGACATGCATCCCAAATTCCAATTTTGAAAGGATCGAATTCTCTTCTTCATCCATTATGTTTGCTTATCCTCCATCTCCCTTCTTAAAACAATAGTCTTTCTTGAGATGCCCCTTCTTATCGCAATGCCAGCAAATCATCTTTCATTTGGAATTGGATCCACCTTCCTCTTAACAGTTCCCCGAACTCACTCCTCTTGTCTTTTGTTTTCCTTTGGTAATCAATGCTACACCAGATGATGATTCTCTCATTCTCTTCCTTCGCATTTCATTACTAAGAAGTACACTCACTACATCATTAAAAGATAGAATACCAAAAACAATACCATTGCTAATAGCCACTACCAAGATCTCCCATCTATAAGGTAATGAACACAAGAATAAAATGACCTCCATCTCTTCCACTATTTTAAATTTAACAAAGTCTACCTTATCGAAAATTGTATTGAAATAATTTAAATGCCTAGATACAACTCTACCTTCTAACATACGTAAATTATAAAGTTGCTTCACTAAGAATACTTTGTTCGATGCCGAGGGATTTTCATATAGTATTTTCAGTGTGTCCATTAGACCCTTCGTAGTTGTTTCCTTAGAAATATTGAATGCCACAGAAGATGTGAGACTCAACCGGATAATGGCCAATGCCTTCCTATCAAGACTCTTCCACTCCTCATTCGTATGTGATGCAGATTTTGCCCCTTTTAGAGGTAGATGGAGATATTTCATTAACAACAAGTCTTCAATATGCATTCGCCAAAACTGGTAATTCTTTCCATCAAATTTCTACACTCCCAATTTTGATATACCATCCATTGTTCCCACTCAAAATGAAAACTCTCAGGGGGCACACCCAGTAGTTACCTTTGATACTAGTTGTTGGGATTTACAAATTAAATAACAATATAATATTCTTGTAACAATTTATCAAAGATTCAAAATAGCATCATAATAAACAATATCAGAAAAGCAACAAACACATAGCAATAAACAAGAGACAATGCAACATGTACAGTGGTTCACCCAGAATGTGGGATACATCCACTCTAACCAATCCTCCTAGTATTATTCCTCAAAGGGATTTACCTTGCTATAATGCTACAATAAATCCTCGTTGAACTATAGTGTAGAACCCTTACATTCTAGTCTCTTCTTGCTCTTCTTATCACTCAAATCCCCTCTCAAGATCAACTATGCAACAATACATTACAGTAGCTCTTCAATCAATGGAATACCCTATCTTAATTATAGAAAAAGAGGTTACAATATGGCTGGATCCACCATGAAATCTTATCCATGCTCACTCAAACTTAGTTAATGCAATTGGATAAAAAAGATTACTAAAAATAGAACCTATGCATGAATAGTGCCAGTTGGTTACAAACAAAGAAAAAAAAACTTAGCTATTTTAGTTTCCAAAACATAACAATCTCCCACTTGGAGACTGAAATTGCTGGAACAACTCTGCAACTTAAGACTAAAGCACAATAACTCTACCATTATTGCATCCGTTGAAGATAACTCTTCAACCAAATAAGGAATGTCACTTCCTCCAATTTTTTTGTATCCATAATCTGAACCATCACACCGAACTAGTGTCATCCACGCACTTTTATCCTGCGATCAACAAGCAACATGCAATCTATCTACCACAAATTAGTGATAATAACATCCTCAGAATTACTTTGTATCATGGCGAATAAAACATCACCACCATGGCAAGATCTGCATATTATGGATGACCCATAGCATGCACACACACAATATGGCTTTACGACTAGCTTTGAAATTACACTTCCTGAGTGTGGAATTACCTTCCAACTTAGGGACTTTGGGTTGCAATGATCCAAAATTATAACCATATTATGTGTTCCATCATGAAAAATCATACAATAAATCCTGAGCCATGTTCATATTTCTGGACATGTATACCAACTTCCAATGCTGAAAGGATCAAATCCTCTTCTTCATCCATTATGTTTTCTTCTCCTCCATCTCTCTTCTTAAACTAGTAGTATTTCTTGAGATGCCCCTTCTTGGCACAATGCCAGCACACCATATTTCCTTTGGACTTAGATTCACCTTGCTCTTCACTGTTCCCCGAAATCACTCTTATTTTTTATTTTCCTCTGACAATCAATGCTACACCAGATGATGATTCTCTCGTGCTCTTCCTTCACATTTTATGACTAAGTACTACACTCACTACATCATTAAAAGAAATAATACCAGAAACAATACCATTGCTAATAGCCACAACCAAGATCTCCCAACTTTCATGTAATGAACACAAGAATAAAATGACCTCCATATCTTCCTCTATTTTAACTTTAACAGAGGCTAACTTATCGAAAATTGTATTGAAATAATTTAAATGCGAGAATAAACAATATCAGAAAAACAACAAACACATAGCAATAAACAAGAGACAATGCAACATTAATAGTGGTTCACCCAGAATGTGGCCTACATCCACTCTAACTAGTCCTCCTGGTATTATTTCTCAAAGGTATTTACCTTGCAACAATGCTACAATCAATCCTCTCTAAAATATAGTCTGGAACCCTTACATGCTAGTCTCTTCTTGCTCTTCTTATCACTCAAATCTTCTCTCAAACTCAACTATGCACCAATGCATTACAACAGTTCTTCAATCAATGGAATACCCTATCTTACTTATATAAAAAGAGGTTACAATATGGCTAGATCCACCATGCAATCCCATCAATGCTAACTCAAACTTAGTTAATGCGATTAGCTAAAAAAGCACACTAAAAATAGAACATATGCATTGATAGTGTCAGTTGGTTACAAACAAAGAAAAAAAAACATAGCTATTTTAGTTTCCAAAACATAATAATCTCCCACTTGGAGACTGAAATTGCTGGAACAACTTAGGACTAAAGCACAATAGCTCTACCATTATTGCATCTGTTGAAGATAACTCTTCAACCAAACAAGGAATGTCACTTCCTCCAAATTTTTTGTATCCATAATCCGAACCATCACATCGGACTAGTGTCATCCACACACTTTTATCCTGTGATCAACAAACAACATACAATCTATCTACCATAAATCAGTGATAATAACATCCTCAAAATTACTTTCTATCATGGTGAATCAAACATGACCACCATGGCAAGATCTGCATACTATGGATGACCCATAGCATGCACACACACAATATGGCTTTACCACTAGCTTTGAAAGCACACTCCCTGAGTGTGGAATTACCTTCCAACTTAGGGACTTGGGGTTGTAATGATTCAAAATTATAACCATATTATGTGTTCCATCCTTAAAAATCATACAATAAATCCTAAGCCATGTTCATCTTTCTGGACATGTATCCCAATTTCCAATGCTGAAAGGATCAAATACTCTTCTTCATTCATTATATTTTCTTCTCCTCCATCTCCCTTCTTAAACTAGTAGTCTTTCTTGACATGCCACTTCTTGCTGCAATGCCAACATGCCATATTTCCTTTGGACTTGGATCCACCTTGCTCTTCACAGTTCTTCGAACTCACTCCTCTTGTATTTTGTTTTCCTCTGACAATCAATACTACACCAGATGATGATTCTCTCATGCTCTTCCTTCACATTTCATGACTAAGGACTACACTCACTACATCATTAAAAGAAAGAATACCATAAACAATACCATTTCTAATAGCCATTACCAAGATATCCCAACTATCACGTAATGAACACAAGAATAAAATGACCTTCATCTCTTCCTCTATTTTAACTTTAACAGAAGCTAACTTATCGAAAACGGTATTGAAATAATTTAAATGACTAGATACAACTCCACATTCTAACATACATAAATTATAAAGTTGCTTCACTAAGAATAACTTGTTTGATGCCGAGGGATTTTCATATAGCCTTTTTACTGTGTCCATTAGACCCTTCAAAGTTGTTTCCTTAGAAATATTGTATGCCACAGAAGATGTGAGACTCAACCTGATAATGGCCAATGCCTTCCTATCAAGATTCTTCCACTCCTCATCCATATTTGATGCATATTTTGCCCCTTCTAGAGGTAGATGGAGATCTTTCATCAATAATAATTCTTCAATATGCATTCGCAAAAACTGGTAATTCTTTCCATCAAATTTCTACACTTCTAATTTTGATATATTATCCATTGCTCCCACTCAAATTGAAAACTCTCAGGTTTTTTGAGTACACCCAATAGTTAGCTCTAATACTAGTTGTTGGGATTTATAAATTAAATAACAATCTAATATTCTTGTAACAATATATCAAAGATTCAAAATAGCAGCAAAATAAACAATATCATAAAAACAACACACACATAGCAATAAACAAGAGACAATGCAACATGTATAGCGGTTCACCTAGAATGTGGGATACATCCACTCTAACCAGTCCTCTAGGTATTATTCCTCAAAGGGATTTACCTTGCAACAATGCTACAATAAATCCTGTCTAAAATATAGTCTTTAACCCTTACATGCTAGTCTCTTCTTGCTCTTCTTATCACTCAAATCCTCTCTCAAGCTCAACTATGCACCAATACATTACAATAGTTCTTCAATCAATGGAATACCCTATCTTAATTATAGAAAAAGAGGTTACAATATGGTTGGATCCACCATGAAATCCCATCCATGCTGACTTAAACTTAGTTAATGCAATTGGCTAAAAAAGCTTACTAAAAACATAACCTATGCATGGATAGTGCTAGTTGGTTACAAACAAAGAATGAAAACTTAGCTATTTTAGTTTCCAAAATGTAACAATCTCCCACTTGGAGACTGAAATTGCTGGAAAAAATCTGCAAATTAGGACTAAAGCACAATAACTCTACCATTATTGCATCCGTTGAAGACAACTCTTCAACCAAACAAGGAATGTCACTTCCTCCAAATTTTTTGTATCGATAATCTGAACCATCACACCTAACTAGTGTCATCCACACACTTTTATACTGTGATCAACAAGCAACATACAATCTATCTACCACAAATCAGTGATAATAACATCCTTAGAATTACTTTGTATCATGGTGAATCAAACATCACCACCATGTCAATATCTGCATATTATGGATGACCCATAGCATGCACACACACAATATGGCGTTACCACTAGCTTTTAAATTACACTTCTCGAGTGTGGAATTACCTTCGAACTTAAGAACTTGGGGTTGCAATGATCCATCATTATCACCATATTATGTGTTCCATCCTGAAAAATCATACAATAAATCCTAAGCCATGTTCATGTTTTTGGACATGTATCCCAACTTCCAATGCTGAAAGGATCAAATCCTCTTCTTCATCCATTATGTTTGCTTCTCCTCCATCTCCCTTCTTAAACCAGTAGTCTTTCTTGAGATGCCCCTTCTTGCCACAATGCCAACACACCATCTTTCCTTTGGACTTGGATTCACCTTGCTCTTCACTGTTCCTCGAACTCACTCATATTATTTTTTATTTTCCTCTGAAAATCAATGCTACACCATATGATGATTCTCTCGTGCTTTTCCTTCACATTTTATGACTAAGGACTACACTGACTACATCATTGAATACCAGAAACAATACCATTTCTAATAGCCACTACCAAGATCTCCCAACTATCACGTAATGAACACAAGAATAAAATGACCTCCATATCTTCCTCTATTTTAAATTTAACAGAGGCTAACTTATCGAAAATTGTATTGAAATAATTTAAATGCCCACCTATTATAGGTCCACCTTCTGACATACGTAAATTATAAATTTGCTTCACTAAGAATACCTTGTTCGATGTCGAGGGATTTTCATATAGCCTTTTCAGTGTGTCCATTAGACCCTTCGTAGTTGTTTTTTAGAAATATTGAATGCCACGAAAGATGTGAGACTCAACCTAAAAATGGACAATGCCTTCCTATCAATACTCTTCCACTCCTCATCCGTATTTGATGCAAATTTTGCCCCTTCTAGAGGTAGATGGAGATCTTTCATCAACAATAATTCTTCAATATGCATTCACCAAAATTGGTATTTCTTTCGATCAAATTTCTACACTCCCAATTTTGATATATCATTGATTGTTCCCACTCAAATTGAAAACTCTCAGGTTTTTTGAGTACACCCCATACTTAGCTCTGATACCAGTTAATGGGATTTGTGAATTAAATAAAAATATAATCTTCTTGTAAAAATATATCAAAGATTCAAAATAGCAGCAAAATAAACAATATCAGAAAAACAACAAATACATAGCAATAAACAAGAGACAATGCAACATGTACAGTGGTTCACCTAGAATGTGGGCTACATCCAATCTAATGAGTCCTCTTGGTATTACTTCTCAAAGAGATTTACCTTGCAACAATGCTACAATCAATCCTCTCTAAAATATAGTCTGGAACCCTTACATGCTAGTCTCTTCTTGCTCTTCTTATCACTCAAATCTTCTCTCAAGCTCAACTATGCACCAATGCATTATAATAGTTCTTCAATCAATGGAATCCCATCAATGCTGACTCAAAATTAGTTAATGCAATTAGCTAAAAAAGCACACTAAAAATAGAACATATGCATGGATAGTGTATGTTGGTTACAAACAAATAATGAAAACTTAGCATTTCAGTTTCCAAAACCTAACAATATCCCACTTGGAGACTGAAATTGCTGCAACAAACCTGTAACTTAGGACTAAAGCGCAATAACTCTACCATTATTGCATCCGTTAAACACAAGTCTTCAACCAAACAAGAAATGTTACTTCTTCCAATTTTTTTGTATCCATAATCTGAACCATCACATCGGACTAGTGTCATGCACACACTTTTATCCTACGATCAACAAGCAACATACAATCTATCTACCACAAATCAGTGATAATAACATCCTTAGAATTACTTTGTATCATGGTGAATCAAACATCACCACCATGGTAATATCTACATACTATGGATGACCCATAGCATGCACACACACAATATGGATTTACCACTAGCTTTGAAGGCACACTCCCCGAGTGTGGAATTACCTTTCAACTTAGGGACTTGGGGTTGCAATGATCCAAAATTATAACCATATTATGTGTTCCATCCTAAAAAATCATACAATAAATCCTGAGCCATGTTCATCTTTCTGGACATGTATCCCAACTTCCAATGCTTAAAGGATCAAATCCTCTTCTTCATCCATTATGTTTGCCTCTCCTCCATCTTCCTTCTTAAACCAGTAGTCTTTCTTGAGATACCCTTTCTTGTTGTAATGCCATCACACAATATTTCCTTTGGACTTAGTTCCACCTTGCTCTTCACGGTTCCCCGAACTCACTCCTCTTGTCTTTTGTTTTCCTCTAACAATATATGCTACACCAGATGATGATTCTCTCTTGCTCTTCCTTTGCATTTCATGACTAAGGACTAAACTCACTACATCATTAAAAGAAAGAATACCAGAAACAATACCATTTCTAATAGCCACTACCAAGATCTCCCAACTATCCCGTAATGAACACAAGAATAAAATGACCATATCTGACTCCATTTTAACTTTAATAGAGGGTAACTTATCAAAAAATGTATTGAAATAATTTAAATGCCTAGCTACAGGTCCACCTTCTGACATACGCAAATTATAATGTTTCTCCACTAAGAATACCTTGTTCGATGTCAAGCAATTTTTATATAGCCTTTTCAGAGTGTCCATTAGACCCTTCGTAGTTGTTTCCTTAGAAATATTGAATGCCACAGAGGATGTGAGACTCAACCTGATAATGACCAATGCCTTCCTATCAAGACTCTTTCACTCCTCATCCATCTTTGATGTAGATTTTTCCCCTTCTAGAGGTATATGGAGATATTTCATCAATAATAATTCTTCAATATGCATTCGCAAAAATCGGTAATTCTTTCCATCAAATTTCTACACTTCCTATTTTGATATATCATCCATTGCTCCCACTCAAATTGAAAACTCTCAGGTTTTTTTAGTACACCTAATAGTTAGCTTTGATACCAGTTGTTGGGATTTACGAATTAAGTAATAATCTAATCTTCTTGTAACAATTTATCAAAGATTCAAAATAGCAACATAATAAACAATATTAGAAAAACAACAAACACAGCAATAAACAAGAGACAATGCAAAATGTATAGTGGTTCACTCAGAATGTGGGCTACATCCACTCTAACCAGTTCTCCTAGTATTATTCCTCAAAGAGATTTACCTTGCAACAATGCTACAATCGATCCTCTCTGAAATATAGTCTAGAACCCTTACATTCTAGTCTCTTCTTGCTCTTCTTATCACTCAAATCCTCTCTCAAGCTCAACTATGCACCAATACATTACAGTAGCTCTTAAATCAATGGAAAACCCTATCTTAATTATAGAAAAAGATGTTACAATATGGCTGGATCCACCATGAAATCCCATCCATGCTGACTCAAACTTAGTTAATACAATTGGCTAAAAACGCTTACTAAAAATAGAACCTATTTATGGATAGTGCTAGTTGGTTACAAACAAAGAAAAAAAAACTTAGCTATTTCAGTTTCCAAAATGTAACAATCTCCCACTTGGAGACTGAAATTGCTTGAACAACCCTGCAACTTAGGACTAAAGCACATTAACTCTACCATTATTGCATCCATTGAATATAACTCTTCAACCAAACAAGGAATAACACTTCCTCCAAATTTTTTGTATCCATAATTTGAACGATCACACCGAACTAGTGTCATCCACGCACTTTTATCCTGTGATCAACAAGCAACATACAATCTATCTACCACAAATTAGTGATAATAACATCCTTAGAATTACTTTGTATCATGGTGAATCAAACATCACCACCATGAAAAGATCTGCATATTATGGATGACCCATAGCATGCACACACACAATATGGATTTACCACTAGCTTTGAAATTACACTTCCTGAGTGTGGAATTACCTTCCAACTTAGGGACTTGGGATTGCAATGATCCAAAATTATAACCATATTATGTGTTCCATCCTGAAAAATCATATAATAAATCTTGAGCCATGTTCATATTTCTGGACATGTATCCCAACTTCCAATGCTGAAGGGATCAAATCCTCTTATTCATCCATTATGTTTGCTTCTCCCCCAACTCCCTTCTTAAACCAGTAGTATTTCTTGAGATGTCCCTTCTTGCCACAATTCTAGCACACCATCTTTCCTTTGGACTTGGATTCACCTTGCTCTTAACTGTTCCCTGAACTCACTCATCTTGTTTTTTATTTTCCTCTGATAATCAATGCTACACCATATGATGATTCCCTCGTGCTCTTCCTTCACATTTTATGACTGAGGACTATACTTACTACATCATTAAAAGAAATAATACCAAAAACAATACCATTTCTAATAGCCACTACCAAGATCTCCCAACTATCACGTAATGAACACAAGAATAAAATGACCCCCATCTATTTCTCTACTTTAACTTTAACAGAGGCTAACTTATCAAAAACTGTATTGAAATAATTTAAATTCCTAGCTACAGGTCCATCTTCTGACATACGTAAATTATAAATTTGCTTCACTAGGAATACATTGTTCGATGCCGACAGATTTTCATATAGCCATTTTAGTGTGTCCATTAAACCCTTCGTAGTTGTTTCCTTAGAAATATTGTATGCCACAGAAGATGTGAGACTCAACCTGATAACGGCCAATGCCTTCCTATCAAGACTCTTTCACTCCTCATCCATCTTTGATGCATATTTTTCCCCTTCTAGAGGTATATGGAGATATTTCATCAACAATAATTCTTCAATATGCATTCACCAAAACTGGTAATTCTTTCCATCAAATTTCTACACTTCCAATTTTGATATATCATCCATTGCTTCCACTCAAATTGAAAACTCTCGAGTTTTTTGAGTACACCCAATAGTTACCTCTGATACCAATTGTTGGGATTTACAAATTAAATAACAATCTAATATTCTTGTAACAATATATCAAATATTCAAAATAGCAGCAGAATAAACAATATAAGAGAAACAACAAACACATAGCAATGAACAAGAGATAATGCAACATGTACAGTGGTTCACCTAGAATGTGGGCTACATCCACTCTAACTAGTCCTCCTGCTATTATTCCTCAAAGAGATTTACCTTGCAACAATGCTACAATTAATCCTCTCTGAAATATAGTCTAGAACCCTTACATGCTAGTCTCTTCTTGCTCTTCTTCTCACTCAATTCCTCTCTCAAACTCAACTATGCACCAATGCATTACATTAGCTCTTCAATCAATGGATTACCCTATTTTACTTATAGAAAAAGAGGTTACAATATGGATAAATCCACCATGCAATCCCATCCATGCTGACTCAAAGTTAGTTATTACAATTGGCTAAAAAAGCACACTAAAAATAAAACCTATGCATGCAAAGTGCCAGTTGGTTACAAACAAAGAACGAAAACTTAGCTATTTCAGTTTCCAAAACCTAACACATGTTTAAACATGTGTGAGATAGAATAAGTGGCATCTGTGTCTATAAATATTTGAAAAGTAATCATATCATTATTTGAAAGGAAGCATCTAAATTTTTAGATATACATAGGCACAATTACGAGTTGAGCTTTTTAGAGCCAGACCATAGAGGTTAAAACTATATAAAAGAGTTTAGTCTTATAATGTGTAATTTAGATTTTGATACTTTATGTTTAATGTTTAAGATTTGAATTTAAAAGACATAATTTAGATTTTGGTAGTTGAGTCTAAGCATTCACTAATAAATGTTGCTATATTTATATAATTCTTAAACATAAAATATATAATTTTGTTTTCATAAGATGGATGAAGGAGTTTTAAAAGGGTTTCTAAACCTTTTAACAAAGCTGAGTAAACTTAAAATAAGTATATTTCCTCCAGTTATTCCTAGGGAGTTATGAATCTATTTGTTTCACACCTAAAGTGATACATGTCTTTAGCTAGACTATAACTTTTTAATGTTATGTTTTATATTTAGTTTTGTACACAATGATATTTACCTTTTAAAATAATTTTATCATTTGTTTTTGAACTTTTTAAATGATATAATTATATTAATATTTTTCACATGCCTTTTGATGTTATGATCTATCTTTTGTATTTTAATATGCTAACCATCCTTTTCACTATCAATATATTATAGTGTTTCATCTATGTAGTTTTTAAATACTCATTTTTTTTCTAATAGTATACTATTATCTTTTCACATCTACTAGATTTTATGTTTTCAAACCTTTTTAAAGTAATTTGGGTGGTTTCTATCGAGGCCAGTATCAAAAAAATAACAAAACATTACATTGTTGTTAGGTCAGTTAAAAATATATATATTATTGTTTTATTACATTGTTTGACTTTCTTTCAAAAATATTCTTTATATTCTTAAACTACTATGTTTTCATAATCACCTCCTTGACATTTGTTATATTTCATAATAGATTTGAGAAAGACATAAAATCAATCATTATTCAATATTGCTTAGAAAAATAAGTACACAACATGAAGAACACAAAATATAATGGGGTGTTTGTGAATGCCAAATATTCATCTCTAAAGGAAATGAACTTATACTCCAACAAATATTGAAATGACTGGTGAAAAGGGGTATTTATAACCAAGTAGATAATGCTTTTAGGTCAAGGTTATGAGAATAACCCTTAAGAGTGAAATATAAAAAAATACCTTTTACAAGGTTTAAATGGGTTCAAAGTGGAAATATAGAAAATACAAGTACTAACAGTTGGTCTTGGCCTCAAAAGAAGCTTAACCACAATATATTTCAGCATTCCCCTTAATCTGAATGGGAGATATAGAGAGATATCCTTGCATTGAATACCATATTAAGGGCACCCAGGTGTTGTAGGTGAGTTGGAGAGGAGAGGGCAATCCTCCAAGGGAGGTCCCAAGTTCGAATCTCCACCCTACCAAAAAGTTGAATTGGGTATCTAAAATCCAATTGATAATGTTGGTGCGAGCAGGGTCGGGTGCGACCCCGGGTGACTTTGATGGTGTAGAACCCCCTGTTCGTGGTCTCTTAGACAAAGGTGGCCCCACAAGGGGTTTTTCACTTAAAAAAAAAAATACCATATTAAGGGGTACTCTCAACTCCAAGAAGCTCCTACATGTACACTAAATTAACCTTGGACATGATATTGGTTAAGGTGTCCACTCCCTCCTCTAAAGTACACAAAACTTGATCTAGCATACCATGAGCATGAAGGCATATCAAAAGTGCATTCATATATCAATGTGCTTTGTCTATTGATGAAACAAAGGATTATAGACATACTGAATAGTAAGTTGATTGTCATATCAATGAGTATCAGGAAAACTCTAAGGAATGCCAATATCTAAAATCACTAGCATCCACTTGAGATGTCTATTTGCCTCATTGAACGCATAATATTTGGCCTCTATGAAAGTTTTATAAATGGTGGATTAGTGTTTGGAACATCATGAAATTGGGCTAGATCTCAAGTAAAACATAAATATTATGGTGGATCATCGCTCATCCATATTACCCATCTAGTAAGCATCTAAAAAACCTATTAAAATTAGTGAACAAACAATATAATGGTGGATTTCCATCTAATACATCTCTCTAATGTATTTGAGAATTTTATTTCCTATTGTATAATGACTCTCTTAGGGTGTGTCCATGTACCTAAAGCAACAACTAACAACAAAGGCTACATCTAGTTTAGTGTGAATGAGATAGAGAAGTCCTACCACAAGAGAATAATATAGAGTGCAATCAACTAAAGGTGTAATTTAATTAGTCCAAAGTTTTAATCCTAAGGTAAAGGGGGTTTGATCAAGCTTACACTCCTCCATACTAAAACACTAAAGAATATCTAAAGCATACATAGGATAAGAAATAGTAATTCCAATGTCTACATGATCAGTTTGGGTTCCCAAAATATACTACAAGATCCTCAAATTTGTTATCTTAAATATAGAACAAATTCATGCTTAAATTAGAAAGAAGTGATCATCCATACATACATGCTATGCAAATTTCTTGAACCAGAGACCAAACTGTAGTCAATTTGTAGTAAGATGCAAGTTATCCATCTTTACATATGAATTGTAAATGCCTAAGAATCAATCAATTTTCATTTTACATTATAGTATTTATAGATATTTTACAATTCTAAAGTAGTCAAAATGATCATTTCCTTAGAAGTAGGTTGTTGTTGTGTCAAAGGTTCTGCCAACCTATTGAACCTCTTCAAAAGTATGGTTGTTCTAGTAACCCAAACGTGGTTGGTTTATGTGGCCTGTATCTACACCATTTTGAGTTATGTTATGCTCTCTAGTTGCTCTTGGTCCCTCGATTTTTCTTCTGCCCAACCACCATGTTCTTTGCATGATGGCTTGTGTCGTTAGGATATTTTGACACAAAATTATACCCAATAAATGTCATGGGAATGAGAGATATTTTCTTGTTGGAGGATGATTTCCAGGTCATATGCACACCTGTGGGATACCTTTTCCTCATTCTAATGAATTTAAACCACATACCAGTCTCTTAGTGGCCCCACACCCTATCTAAACATTTTATCTCACATGTCAGATCTTTTAAACTCTAATGAGACCTAGTTGAGTGCAACTCGTCTGGTGCCTCCTTTTTTCTCTTGCATATATTAGATCTTTGAGCAATAACTAGTTTTCAATTAGGTATGGGTCTTTCGATATCCTTCAACCTTTGTTTCTTTTACATTATGCTTCCTTTATCATCTTTCAGGATTTGAAATGAAACATTGGGACTCCACCTGGATCCAATCGGACATGAACGTTTCGATGCTCTTAGAATTTTATCATTTTCCTAAAAGGGCATTTATAGTGCTACTAATCTCTGGTCATGCATAATTATTACGGGCTTTATTAGACTAGGAAGATTTCCTATCCTAGATAAGGTTGAGATTTTGGGACCCCATCAAGCTTTAATCGGGTGTAATTATTGGTCATTTCCAGACATGATCATTTTGTCCATATTTTTCTTCTTATGACATTAGGATGGGCCCTTAATATTTTTTTAGGCTTTGGCCATGGTAAATGTTCTATTGCTACTGATACTTGACCCACTTTGCTCAGTCCATATGTACTAGGTATTTTGCCTTCTAACGGGTTTTGACTCAGGTGTAAATCTATCGGTCCACTCCTGGCTTAGCTATTTATTTTATTTTGCTCTTGTTATTTTCTAGATGGTTAATATGACCTTAGCACCACCCTAGGGTTCTATTCAGATAGAGTTCACCTTGGGTATTAAAGAAATAGCCACTCTAGCTGAAGCTTATCTTCCGATAGTAAGCCCTAGTATGCATTCTCCAAATACTTCATCCAATACCATAATTTCGATGGCTTCATGCATTGGCTAGTTTTATCTCAATCATATTTTGGTGTGCTAGTGGATATCAGTGAGTCTTTAGTTCATATTTGCAACAACTTGAATATTCATATTTGTTTTACGCTTTGATTGGATATATATAATACAACAAGGTCAAGGGATTTATTTCTTATCAGTTCTTCGCTTATGCTTCTGTTTATACTTTCGGGCTTGAAAATAAAAATTTCTAGCGATTGCTAGTTTTTTTAATAGAAAGTAAACCTAATGCATAACTACTAATGGTTAAGCGTGGATAGGTGTAAAAAATATCCACATTCTTGGTGACTTATACGGGATTTTTTCTTTGCAAAAATAAGGAATCTAGGTGGCCAAAATATTATTGAACTTAACAATTTCAAGGAGAAAGGGAGGAAAGAACAAGCCAAAAAAGTATATGGAGAAGAAACTAGCCAAGGGAGGCTATGAGATAAAGGAAAGAGTTGGGTGACAAGGTGGAAGTCACTCGCACAAAAAAGTGAAACATGATGGTGAAGAGGATAAGGGAGATTAAGTACCTAAAAGACATAAGAAGAAAATGTGAAGAAGAAAAAACAAGGGAATGGAGGAAAACACAATGTAATTGTGGGAGGATTAAAAGTGCCATCAATACTAAGGGTTATTGGCACAATAATCTTATGGATAGCAAGAAAAGATAAAAAGTAGAATGAAACAAATACACAACAAGGAAAACGATGCTAGGGTAACCCGATAACAAAGAGAAATTGAACTACTTGATCCATAGGAAACCCGCATAGAATAGTATTTTAGATATTTTATCATCAAATATCCTCAAGAACCATAATCCTATAAACATACTCCATAGTTGCTAGCTAATTTTTCCAAAATAGAAATGCCACCATGCATAGTTTTCATCTTTGGGACTTCTCCTCCTATTTGAGTAATCTATAAAGAACTCATTTTGCATGTCACCATTAGCTCTAAGAATACTGGTCTATGCTCTTGGGCTTACCTTCATTTTAGTAATTCCTATTGTACGATGCATATACATATTCAATCAGAGTATGAATAGAATATAGGTATAATACCCAACAAATTCATATTCTAGAGTTCCAACTCTATCAATTGCCCGCCTAGTCGTCCAATTCATGTAGGGACCGCAACCCTACACTAGAATTCACAGCGATAATTTCATCCAATTTATGTAGGGACCTCAGCCTTAAACCCGAATTCATAGTGATAATTCTTTATTTTGTCCCATTCACACTATTTGTTTGTGTAGCACGGTAATCATGCTTGGATATTACGTAATAAAGAGATATATTAGATTTTCTGTGGGCTGAATTGATTCAAAAATCTCTACTTTTGACTTGACACATTAATTTTTCTTTCAAACTCGTAAAAAATGTTACATGTTTAGGCATGTCTATTTAAACATGTGTGAGACAGAATGAGTGGCATCTATGCCTATAAATATTTCAAAAGTAATCATCTCCTTATTTGAAAGGAAGCATCTAATTTTTTACATATACATAGGCACAATTATGAGTTGAGATTTTTAGAGCCAGTCCGTAGAGGTTAAAACCCTATAAAAGAGTTTAATCATATAATGTGTAATTTATATTTTGATACTTTATGTTTAACATTTAAGATTTGAATTTAAAAGAAGTAATTTAGATTTTGGTATTTGAGTCTAAGCATTCACTAATAAATGTTGTTATATTTATATAATTTTAAAACATAAAATATGTAATTTTTTTTTATTAGATGGATGAAGGAGTTTTAAAAGGGTTTCTAAACCTTTTAACAAAGCTGAGTAAAGTTAAAATAAGTATATTTACTCCTCTTACTCTTAGAGAGTTATGAATCTATTTGTTTTACACCTAAAGTGATACATGTCTTTAGCTAGACTATAAATTTTTAATGTTATGTTTTATATTTAGTTTGGTACACAATGATATTGTCCTTTTAAAATAATTTTATCATTTATTTTTGACCTTTTTCCTTGATATAATTATCTTAATGTTTTTCACATGCATTTTGATATTATGATCTATCTTTTGTATTCTAATATTCTAACCATCATTTTCACTATCAATATATTATAGTGTTTCGTCTATGTAGTTTTTAAATACTCATTTTTTTCTATTAGGATATTATTATATTTTAACATCGGGATGGGTCCTTAATATTTTTTTAGGCTTTGGCCATGGTAAATGTTCTATTGCTACTGATACTTGAACCACTTTGCTCAGTCCATACATACTAGGTCTTTGGCCTTCTAATGGGTTTTGACCCAGGTGTAAATCTATCGGTCCACTCTTGGCTGAGCTATTTATTTTATTTTGCTTTTCTTATTGTCTAGATGGTTAATATGACCTTAGCACCACCCTAGGGTTCTAGTCATATAGAGTTCACCTTGGGTATTAAGGAAATAGCCTCTTTAGCTTAAGCTTATATTTCGATCGTAAGCCCTAGCATGCATTCTCCAAATACTTCATCCAATACCATAATTTCAATGGCTTCATGCATTGGCTAGTTTTATCTCGATCATATTTTGGTGTGCTAGTGGATATCAGTGAGTCTTTAGTTGATAGTTGCAACAACTTGAACCTTCATATTTGTTTTATGCTTTGATTGGGTATATATAATACAACAAGGTCAAGGGATTTCTTTCTTATCAGTTGTTCGCTTAGCTTTGCTTCTGTTTATACTTTCAGGATTGAAAATAAAATCTTCTAGCGATTGCTAGTTTTTTTAATAGAAAGTAAACCTAATGCATAACTACTAATAGTTAAGCGTGGATAGGTGTAAAAAATATCCACATTCTTGGTGACTTATACGAGATTGTTTCTTTGCAAAAACAAGGAATCCAGGTGGCCAAAATATTATTGAACTTAACAATTTCAAGGAGAAAGGGAGGAAATAACAAGCCAAAAAAATTATATGGAGAAGAAACCAGCCAAGGGAGGCTATGAGATAAAGGAGAGAGTTGGGTGACAATGTGGAAGTCACTCGCACAACAAAGTGGAACATAATGGTGAAGAGGAGAAGGGAGATTAAGTACCTAAAAGACATAATAAGAAAATGTGAAGAAGAAAAAACAAGGGAATGGAGGAAAACACAATGTAATTGTGGAAGGATTAAAAGTGCCATCAACACTAAGGGTTATTGGCACAATAATCTTATGGATAGCAAACAAATATAAAAATTAGAATGAAACAAATACACAACAAGGAAAACAATGCTAGGGTAACCCGATAACAAAGAGAAATTGAACTACTTGATCCATAGGACACCCCCATAGAATAGTATTTTAGATATTTTATCATCAAATATCCTCAAGCACCATAATCCTATAAACATACTCCATAGTTGCTAGTTGATTTTTCCAAAATAGATATGCTACCATGCATAGTTGTCATCTTTGGGACTTCTCCTTTTCTTTGAGTAACCTATAAAGAACTCATTTTGCATGTCACCATTAGCTCTAAGCATACTGGTCTGTGCTCTTGGGCTCATATTCATTTTAGTAATTCCTATTGTACGATGCATATACATATTCAATCAAAGTATGAATAGAATATAGGTATAATACCCATAAAATTTGTATTCTATAGTTCTAACTCTATCAATTGCCCGCCCAGTCGTCCAATTCATGTAGGGACCGCAACCCTACACTACAATTCACAGCGATAATGTCATCCAATTCATGTAGGGACCACAACATTAAACCTGAATTCATAGTGATAATTATGTATTTTGTCCCATTCACACTGTTTTTTTGTGTAGCACGGTAATCATGCTTGGATATTACGTAATGAAGAGATATATTAGATTTTCTGTGGGCTGAATTGATTCAAAAATCTCTACTTTTGACTTGACACATTAATTTTTTTTTCAAACTCGTAAAAAATATTACATGTTTAGGAATGTCTGTTTAAACATGTGTGAGACAGAATGAGTGGCATCTATGCCTATAAACATTTCAAAAGTAATCATCTCCTTATTTGAAAGGAAGCATCTAAATTTTTACATATACATAGGCACAATTATGAGTTGAGATTTTTAGAGCCAGTCCATAGAGGTTAAAACCCTATAAAAGAGTTTAATCATATAATGTGTAATTTATATTTTTATACTTTATGTTTAACGTTTAAGATTTGAATTTAAAAGAAGTAATTTAGATTTTGGTATTTGAGTCTAAGCATTCACTAATAAATGTTGTTATATTTATATAATTTTAAAACATAAAATATGTAATTTGTTTTTATTATATGGATGAAGGAGTTTTAAAAGGGTTTCTAAACCTTTTAACAAAGTTGAGTAAAGTTAAAATAAGTATATTTACTCCTCTTACTCTTAGAAAGTTATGTATCTATTCGTTTCACACCTAAAGTGATACATGTCTTTAGCTAGACTAGAACTTTTTAATGTTATGTCTTATATTTAGTTTGGTACACAATGATATTTTCCTTTTAAAATAATTTTATCATTTATTTTTCACCTTTTTCCTTGATATAATTATCTTAATGTTTTTCACATGCCTTTTGATATTATGATCTATCTTTTGTATTTTAATATGTGAACCATCCTTTTCACTATCAATATATTATAGTGTTTCGTCTATGTAGTTTTTAAATACTCATTTTTTTTCTATAGGATACTATTATATTTTAACGTCTATTAGATTTTATGTTTTCAAACCTTTTTAAAGTAACTTGGGTTGTTTCTATCGAGGCTAGTCTCATAAAAATAACACATTACATTGTTGTTACGTCAATTAAATAAAATTATATTATTATTTTATTAGATTGTTTGGCTTTCTTTCAAAAATATTCTTTATATTCTTAAACTACTATGTTTTCATAATCACCTCCTTGAAATTTGTTATATTTCATAGTAGTTTTGAGAAAGACATAGAATCAATCATTATCCAATATTGCTAAGAAAAAGGAGTACACAACTTGAAGAACATAAAATATAATGGGGTGTTTGTGAGTTCCAAATATCCGTCTCTAAAGGAAAAGAAATTATACTCCAACAAATTTTGAAATGATTGGTGAGAAGCGGTATTTATACCCAAGTATATGATTCTTTTGTTAGCATATAGTGGCATAACTATTATTATTTCATTATTTAGTTGGGATATTAGGGAATAAATTAGGTTAGCTTATTCTTAGCGCTAGTTTTATTCCTGGCTTTAATAGGTTAGCAGATCCTATATCTACGGGCTTATTATAACCTATTGTAACCTATTTATTTGGCACCTTAATTGAATTATTTGTCTTGCTTCCTAACAGCTTTTAGGTCAATGTTATGAGACTAACCCTTAGGAGTGAAATATTAAAAAATACCTTTTACAAGGTTTAAATGGGTTCAAAGTGTAAATATAGAAAATATAAGTACAAACAATTGGTCTTGGCCTCAAGAGAAGATTAACTACAATATATTTCAGTATTTCCCTTAAGCTGAATGGGAGATATAGAGAGACCCTTACATTGAATATCATCTTAAGGGATACTCTCAACTCCAAGAAGCTCCTACATGTACACTAAACTAACCTTGGGAATGATTTTGGTTAAGGTGTCCACTCCCTGCTCTAAAATGCATAAAACTTGATCTAGCTTACCATCAGCATGAAGGTATATCAAAGTGTATTCATAGCTTAATGCACTTGATCTATTGATTAAACAAAGGATTATAGACATACTGAATAGTATGCTGATTTTCATATCAATGAGTATCAAGAAAAATCGAAGGAATGCCAATCTCTAAAATTACTAGAATCCACTTGAGATGTCTACTTGATTATATTATAATTATAAATTATAAATTTTAATTAGATTTTTACCACTTTGGTAAATATTATAATAACAATCATAATATTTTTAACCTTCCAATGCTTTAGATGAATTGCTTCCATGGAGAAATAAAACCCTCTCTGACCCAATATTTTTGGGTGTAATATAAAATATTTTAACCCATTTTAAACTTCCATTAAACTTTGCACTCGAATTGAAGAAGAACTCTGATCGTGTAGTGAACCCAATAGAGAAAGATTGATTATAATGCTAGAATAATAAAAAGGAATCACTTTTATTAATAAATTGTTGTTGTATTGTATGGGGAACCCAACAATTAATTAATAATTATATTCTTCGATGCCCCAACTATACCAATTGATGTGATCAAAGGTCACAACCTTTGTGAAAGAGAGAGTGATTAAATAATTAACTAATAATGTGATTAGTATGGTGGTTAGGAGTAGAATACTAACATGCCACCTTCCTTAAAAAGAGCTTTGTCCTCAAAGTTCAAAGTAAGGAGCTTCGTTGCTTGTTTTACCAGTTGAATTTGTGCAAGTTCTTGTACTATTTTAATGTCACTTTTTCGAAGGCAAGGATATATTGAAGGTCAAAAAATTAGTGGGGGGTTGCTAGAAAGAATAGTAGAATCTTCCTTAGGAGAATTGTGATGATGGTAGGCTTTCGCTTTAGCCGATTCTTCCTATGTAGAATGAAGGGAAAATAAAGGTGCACTCACTCTTTTGCCTCCTTTATGAATTAGGTTGCCTATACGATGAGAACTCACTATTGGTGATGAAATTGTGTGTAGTTCTTTGAGAGTGTATTTCTTGCCTTCATTGTTTACTGCATGGATGTCTACCTCATATTTTCATGGTGCATCGAGCACTTCTTGCACATCAAACTCATTTCCTTCATTGTTATGATCAGGTGCTTTGGTCATGTCATGCACATCTTCCTCACCTTCTTCCTCTATGGAGTGACAAGGATCAACTATATTCAATAAATACAATTTTTGTGTAGCACAAAAATGAAGGGGCCCAAATTGCTCATCACAAGTATAGTAGAGGTCGTTCGCTCATCGCTCCTCCATTTCTTGTAGGCTAAGGTAATTAACTGGCAAGGGTTTGTGTTTTGGAATAGTGTGCGTGAATGTCGATTTATCAATAGGTTGCTCCCCATGTTGACGTTGAACATTGAATGTATCTTCGGATAACAAGGCTAATCCAATGGCTTCCTTTAAGGTGCGAGGAGTGTACATCATGATCTTCACTCTAATTTCTTCTTTCAATTCATTGATGAACCCACTTATGAGGACTGATTCATCCAACCCTGTGATGCGATTGGTGATATCCTGGAACTAAATTTTATATACACTCACTGACATGATTTGACGTAGGTGGGCAAGATTAAGTAGAAAAAATAGGTTGGGATCATGATATATTCTTCCATCGGCCATTTGCATAGTCGTTTGGCGAAAAGGTGTCACAAAAAGTGTTGAAAGTCGTCACAAAAATTTCTTGAAAAATTATCATTAAAAATTGCATAAAAGTCATCCTTCGACCATTATGGTTAGGTTTTGGAGATTTTATAACCTTCGTAAGTGGAAAAATTAGCAAGAATTTTCAATGCCTTGACAACTTTTAGCAAGAATTTGCAATAGTAACAAGTCTTACAAGGTTGTGATACAATGGATCGCGTGAGTGTGGAACGTCTGGCAAGATGCAGGCTTGGTTTGGTGTTTTAATTGGTTGTTCGCATATGGATGTGAACAAAAATGGTTGTGTTTTTTTGGTTCAATCATTTTTTTTCCTTCGGTCTATGAAATTCACGGTGGGTTTTAGTTTACTTAACTACCCTGTTTTTTCACCTGTGCTCATTGGTGGTTCTCTATTTGCTATAGGGGCTTGTTGTTTGCTACAGATGAGATCCTAGTTAATACATGGACATCGAATAAACATAGTTCTGGTGTTTAGGATACTGAGTTTTTTTGGTGACTAAGTCTTGGTATTCTGGAGCAGGGAAAGGAGACGAAGACGTTGTGATGTCGTATTTTTCTTGAAAATTTTGATATTAATTTTTTATGCCATTTTTTAAACTTCCTTATATTTTCTATCTACGACATCAGAAAACCTTTCTCAACGATTAGAAATTTAGATAACCTTAGTCAGAACTTTGATAAAATAAAAAAAAATCAGCAGTTTCTTAGGCTCCATCGAAAAATGATGCTCACACAGAAAAACTTCTAAACGGTGATGGCAAAAGATTTAATGGAGATTGGAAATGAATTTATGATGGTAGAATTATTTAAACCTTAGGTTATTTATTTTTTCCTTTCATCGATTTTTGAATGCGCTTGCCAGAAATGCAGTGTGAGCGACTGGTTGGAATTTATTTTTTTTATTTTTTTCAGCGAGCAACGACGTTTTGTGAATCCGATTAACCGTATAGTATTTATTTTCTATTTGTGGTAGGTATTTTAGATGTTTTTAGTCAAAAATGGATGCCTAAAAATCGTTGGTTTCTTTTGCTCATTGGGTTGTCACGTATGCAGGGGATTCATGACGTGAATTGTATATTTGCGCCAAAAAATTGCAATCAGCACCACGCGATAAAACGAAGAAGGGAAAAAAATTGTTTGATTATTTCTTCCCCTTTGATGAGGCTCTGATACTAGATGTAGTGAACCCAATAGAGAAAGATTGATTATAATGCTAGAATAATAAAAAAGAATCACTTTTATTAAGGAATCATTGTTGTATTGTATGGGGAACCCAACAATTAATTAATAATTATATTCTTAGATGCCCCAACTATACCAATTGAAAGGCCTATTTATATGAGTGTGAAGGTGTGATCAAAGGTCACAACCTTTGTGAAAGATAGAGTGATTAAATAATTAACTAATAATGTGATTAGTATGGTGGTTATGAGTAGAATTCTAACACACTGGCATCTTGATATCAATGACAACTATGGCTTAGGGACTCAAAATGTCCAAAAATTTCCCCCTTTGTCATTGATGGTAACCCACATCCTTTTTACTTGAAATATAACATTTTTTTTCCTTTTGCTCCCCCTAGGAAATTTCTTCCCCTACCTCAATGCTTTCTCAGATATCAAATATCTCCCTTATACACAAATCTCTCCCCCTTTGACATCAATGACAAATTGTCACCTTTGGTGCTTGGGGCTAAGAATGAGCCTCTTAGCTTATCCCCTCCC
This sequence comes from Wollemia nobilis, assembly GCA_028583015.1. NCBI lineage: Eukaryota > Viridiplantae > Streptophyta > Pinopsida > Araucariales > Araucariaceae > Wollemia > Wollemia nobilis. Next base: position 1,561,089 of record JAQPPZ010002945.1, on the reverse strand, counting down.
CCACCTCCTCATGAGGTGGTTAATTCTGGGGTGGGAGTATTACTACTCCTCGAAAGCATTGTTCTTTACCTTTATTATTTTCCATTCTTTTCTAAGTTTCTTAAATCTTTTGACTGTTTCTATCCAAGTCATAATACTTGTTCCTATCATCATTCATGTTCCTATTCTTGTTATCGTTCACATCTAGGTTCTGTTCTCATCCATGTTCCTATTCATATTCCTATTCATGTTCTTGTTCATGTTCCTGTTCCTGTTCTTGTTCTTGTTCATGTTCCTATTCATGTTTTTGTTCCTGTTCATACTTTTTTTTGAAATGTCTGCTTGACACCACTTTGCTATGTTACCATTATTATTGCACTTATAAAACTTAGTGATATTATTCCTTGGAGGTGCAAATATATTAGGATGTCTCCTAGTGGAGTCATATCCTCTTATTTCAAGAACCCTGCAATTCATTGCCTTATGACCAAACTGATTACATGAGTAACAATACCCATGGAAAAACTATCCATTCCCATATTCATGTCTTTAATGTATCTTGCATTGTGAAGCCATGTGCCCAAACCTAGAATTGAAAAACATCTTCCGTTGAAGCTTTCTTGTTTTTACCTCATCAGTATCCTATTCTGATTGATGTTCCATCTGCATCTTCTCTATGCATTGTTCCTATATTTATTGAACTCTCTACTGTCCAATTCTTCCTCTGATGTCTGAATTTATTTTACACTGTCTTCTTCTTAAGTATATTCATATGAATTTTCCTCTTTAGAACTTGAAGTTGACTCTCCTTCCTGTTTCTTTTGAGTTTGTTCAAAACCAAGACCTATTTTATTTTTTGACCTTCTTTGTACCTTGACTATCTTATCCATAATATTTGAGCTATTCTTGATTCCTTTCATCTTGATATTGGATTCCTCTAAATATTCTTTTAGTAGTGCCACTTCTTGTGCTAAATTCTCACATTCCAAGATCTTTGCTCCTAACTTATCTTTGAACCTTTTTGCCTTAGCCTTTGATTTTTCTAAATCCTCTATGAGTAATCTTCTCTCTTCATCACATTCTTGAATCTAAATTTCAACTTTAGAGTGTTGCTTTCTTACCTTCTTTATCGTGTCAAGGGCATATATATGTTATCCCTTGAGATCATAACCATTCTCTGTTGAATACTCCTCTATTTTCTTGCCTTTGTCCACATCATTAATTTCTTTTGGCTTATCTTCTATAGGATCACTTACTTGTTCTTCTAAATCCATTAGAATATTTTCATCTGGTCCTTCAATTACATTCTCATATTAATCATCATTAAAACTATAACCATCCATTGTACAATCATCTTCAAGATGTCCAAATTTACCACATATAAAAAACTTGAGAATAACTGGACTCCTTTTCTTAACTAGTTCTTTTTCTTCAATCATAAATAGGACTTCATATTTATCATTATCTGAAGCACTAGAATCACTATCATACGAGTACTTACTTGGATTGTCCACATAGTAGCTCCTATTTTGTCTTTGGAGGAACTTCTTTCCTTGTCTGCTTTGTCCATATTTAATTTTCTTTTGGTGCCTATGTATTTTTGATTCCCTATAATTGTGATCCTATTTTTATTCATCATTGTTGTTATTTGGATATTTACAATCTTTTGCAAAATGTCCATAATTTCCACAAATGAAACACTTAGATCTATGGGTCTTCTGGAACCTTTATATTTTTTACCATAATTTGCTTCTTCATCAGTGGATGACTCACTGCTTGATTCTAAATTCTTACCCTTTATCTTCTTGTTTTCTTTGAAAGCAACCTCTTTCGGAGGGATAGGATTTTTTGTTCTTATCTCAAAATTTGTAAGCATGCCAAGTAAATAATGTTTTGTCATACTATCACTATCAATTAAAGTTTCTATAGTAGAGACCTTTTCAATGTAACTTTTTGGAAGAGTTCTCAAGATCTTATCACAAGAATCAGATTCATCGACCTTCATTCCAAGATCTCTCATCTCATATACAAGTTCATCAATATTACTGAGATAGTCACGAATATTTTCGTCATCCCGCATTCTTATATTTTCAAATTCTCCTTCGAAATTTTTGATCTTAGCTTTCTGACACATTTATCTCCTTCATATATGTCATGCAGTAGTTCCCATATTTTTTTTGTTGTTTTACAATCCATAACCTTCATATATTTTGATCTACGCAACCCTTTTATAATTACATTCATAGCTCTTGAATTTTCATGCATTAGAAGCTTACCTTCCTTATCTGTAGGAGGATTGAATGCTGAATCATATCCAAGTTGCACTGCATCCCAAATTTCATTGCCAATTGCCATCAAGTGAAACCTCATCAACATCCACCAATACAAGAAGTCACTTCCATCAAAGACTTTTACTGTATTATTTATGGACATGTCCCTTTGATCCTTTTGATCCATTGTGTTCTTGACCGCTTTTTCTTTAAGATTTTAAACTCTTCTGAAGAAACCCCCTATGATACCAATTGAAGAACACAAGCTTATACTAAGATGTGGGGTGAACTGTATAAGAGCACTTTTTACTTTTTCTCTCAAACCAATATATTTAATGTAAATATAGCAATAATAATAGTAGTAATCAAAGCAATATACACAACACCACACACAATAGAGACACAACAATTTTCTCAATCAATCTCTTGGGAATCCTTCCCAATTATAATTTTTATGGACCTCTATCCAAAGGAGATGTTGATCTCCTAAATTTATTTTGTGGGTATTTATCCATAGGATAACTCTTTCTCCTTTTCTCTGGCTAGTGATCCTATAGAAGACTCTGCCTCCATTGCACTAACTAGTGGATCTCTCTCCACTTGAAGACTCTTTTTCTCACTCATAAGGCTTGTCCTCAATGTCCTGTATAATGGATATCTATCCACTTGATACTTTGTCCTCTCTACTTTGTCACCTCCAAAGCTCTATCTCAATTCTATACTAAACACAGTCCAGTCAGTCTAGCACAACTCTACTCAACTCTTGCACTAAACACAATCCAGTCGATCTAGCACAAATATGCTCAATAGATCCACTCAAAACCTACTCAAATATGCTCAACAGGTCCACACAAAACTTGCACAACTCTGATCAACAAGTCCTCTCAAAACCTACTCAAATTTGCTCAAAAATTCCACATAGAACCTACACAAATCTACTCAACAGGTCCACATAGAACCTATCAAAATCTATTCACCATGTCCACATAGAACCTGCTCAACTCTACTCAATTGGTCCACACAGAACCTATCCAAATCTGCTCAACAAGCTCTTACATAACTTGTCCAAATATTTTTGATGCCAAGGAGTTGATCTCACAAATCTGTCACACTCATAAATTTCTCTTTTCCAATCACAATAAGGGTTAGAAGACTTCAATAAAAATTAGAATGCAAAATATAACTTTAAATACACCTTATTACTCCAACATAATTTTAACATCCACCAAAGTCTTTTTAGAAGAAACCCTTATGAAAAATAATAACCAAAAAGTCTTAAAATAAATCTCAATTAAGCCTTAATTATAACTCCTTATACCTCCTAAAACATAACTCTCAAAACAACAATTTCAAAATTATAGAAATCAAATAATCATCAACACTTCATCTTAAAAAATCAATCACCACAACCTTTATTTAATAAAGTTTATTAAAAATTAATAAATTTTAGAACAACTTTATCACTCCAACCTTAGGGCATAAATCATAAAATTTTAATTAAAAATCGTACCTTCCTCAAAGGGTTTTGACCCCATGACTTGCCCTCACCGTGAGTGCCTTAGCCGCAACTAAGGTTGCCACATGAGCTACATGATCATTTGCAAAAGGGGAAGCACCACGTGCTTCCTCTTTGCACTTCTCCTTGCCCATGTTTAACAAAAAACATGTGCCTTGGGTGCTTCCACAACACTGTCACCAAAAAAGCACTTCGTAACAATCGAACACACGACCTCCATGCTACCAACGCCTTTGCACTCTCCAATATGCCACTAGGCCACACTGCCCAATGTGAATTGGGGGGTGGTCTCTCTCCCTGTTATCCTCTGCTTCCTTTGCCAAATGTTTTAAACCACATGAGCTCTTTTTCACATATGCCACACAAAATTAATTTGAGCAAGGATAATTAATGAATAAATTTGGGCATATATTTATATTGCCCTCCTTTTTTTGGAACATCGGCGCTTTGATTGAATGCATCACGTCAGTTCTCTAAGGCTTCGAAAACCTTAGTAAAACCCAACCTTTGGGTTTTTAATCTCTAAAAAAATTATGCTCGAATATATTTTAATTTTCTAAAACCCAACCTTAGGGTTTTAATCAAATAAAACTTTATGCTTTAAAATATAATTATATTATAATTAAAATTTATAATATGTAATTAGATTTTTACCACTTTGGTAAATATTATAATAAAAATTATAATATTTTTAACCTTCCAATGCTTCGGATGAATTGCTTCCATGGAGAAATAAAAACCTCTCTCTGACCCAATATTTTTGGGTGTAAAATAATTTTTTTTAATCTATTTTAAAATTCCATTAAAATTTGCACTCAAACTAAAAAAGAACTCTCACTGGCATCTTGACATCAATGACAACTTTGGCTTAGGGACTCAAAATTTCCAACGGAAATATTATCTGATGTTATTGATACTTGGCCCACTTTGTTAATTCCATATGTACTAGGTCTTCGACCTTTTGACATGTTTTGACCCAGATGCAAATCTACCGATCCGCTCCTCACTTAGCTATTTCTTTTATTTTGATCTTGTTAGCTTCTAGCATGTAAATGGGACCTTAGATCCACCCCAAGGTTATGGTCAGCTAGAGGCCACCCGGGGTCTATAAGAAATAGCTACTCTAGCTGAAGCTTATATTTTGATAATAGGCCCCAACAAGTGTTCTTTGAATACTTCATCTAGTACCATAATTATAGTGGCTTCATGCCTTGACCAGTTTTACCTTGATCATATTTCGGTGCTCTATTAGACATAATTGAGTCTTCAGTCCATAGTTACAACAACTTGAACCTTCATCTGTATTTTGATCTTTGATCGGGCACATATAATACAACAAGTTCAAGGGACTTCTCTCTTAGCACTTCTTCTCTCAACTCTGTTTCTGTCAATACTTTTGGGTTTGTAAATAAAATTTATTAGCAATCTATGGTTTTATTCATAAAAACAAACCTAACATATTGCTACTAATAGTTAAGCGTGGGTAGGTGCAAAACTTACCCACAACTACCATAGATCACCTTGGGATTCTAGTACCTAGTGTCACATTCAACTAAACAAACAACCACATCTCACCTTTAGATGCATGTGTCTGGTGCCACTTCAATTTTACAAACTTTGACGTTGCATCCGTACGGATTTGCCATGTCATCAAGTTTATGAACAAGGAATGCCATGGTATCTACCACATCATCCATATTTCTCATGTCATTATGGGAATGTTTTTGTATTTTGTTAATACCATCAACAAAATATTAGGGGGATTCAAACTTATGACCTCTTAAGGGAAAAGCTTTAACACATTGTTTGCTAGCCCCCAACCTAAGCACCATGCTTGGTAGGTGAGATGAGATTCTTACTAATAAAATAAAGCAAACCATCATGTGCCCCCCTTTCTTAATCCACTAACAATGGCCTACATCAACATGACACAAGCGCATCCCATCGAACAGTTTCCTACATGATGTACTATTCACTAAAAAATTCTCATTTTCAAATTCAAAATTTAAGTTTTGAAGGGAAAAGCATAATATTTTTAAACACAAATTTAGAATACTTGGAGCCAAAACAATGAAAATAGTTGAATTGTGACCCCCTAAAATTTTGCAAGGAATTCAAAAACATTAACGGTTTGTGTGTTGAAATTTATGTAATTTAATATTATATACGCCAAGACCAATAATATGAAGAAGAGCTTATGAGGATCATTAATGTAACCTACAAGCATGTGATTATATAAGCCTACATGCATTTATCATCTATGTAAACCTATGAGCATGTTTATTTAAGCCTAGAGTCCTCTTTAATATTTGGCTAATACACCTTTACATATAACCTTGCTTAAAAGGGAAATTTATTATTATTTTATTGTAAGGTTAATATCAGGGTTATGTTTATGTCGACTTGAGGTCAACCTCTCATTTGGGATTTGGTAACACTATAAGTACCCCTCACTGAGGATCCATTTGTATCATAAGTGTAAATTAAATGTGATATATTGGGGTGCCCATGGGCAACCGCCTTCTACTTCTCCTTTTTGTCTCCCTTCTTTTCTCTATTTCATTTACTGTTGCTATCTTTTATTGCTTCTTATTCCTTTTATCTTATGATTATGGTGAATGTATGACATAGAATGTTTATAGAAAATATTACAAATTTGAATATTGTATCAAAGAAAGATCCAAGGAAACATCACTCATTAGGTGGAGGACAAAGTTGTAAAGCAACAATTATCAAATCAGGTTACTATTCTTGTTTTTCATCTTCTAAAAATTTCAATGTTTAATTTATATTTGGTGTCAAAGGAATTGACACAAAATTAGATCCTATCTATTTTGTGCATCATTCATGCATTATTCATGAGACATGTCATTGATGTCCACAAACTTCAATGCAACGGCAAATTGTGGTAATATCTTTTAGTTTTTAATAATTAATCATAATTATAGATAGGTATTTTATATGAAAAATGTGAATATTTCCTTTACTGAGAGAGAAAATCTTTCTTGAAAGCATGTATTATAGTATTTAATCTATAGGTCCACCCACACAATCCTGGTTAACTATGAAAAGGCGTTGTTAATTATGAAAATTAATAATTGGATAAACTTAAAATGTTATATATATATATATATATATATATATATATATATATATATATATATATCCTTCAATGAGAATAATGGAGAAAACCACATCAAGATGAAGACCATATATTTTGTTGCATTTACAAGGCGTGACTGTAAAAGCAAATATGGTGAGGGGGCTAGAGCTGGAGCGGGAGAAACCGTTGTGTTGAGTATATAAGATTCCTGTTCTGTTTTAGGGGAGCAGTGGACTCGAGCAATCATCAAGAGGGATGGAGTGAAGGTGGGAAGGATTTGTCCATGTCAATGACGAATCTGTATCTCACATCTCCCTTCACCAGTCGTTCCATTGCAGTATTTACATACCCCATGGTGATGGTCTCCACAGTGCAGGTGACGTTGTGTTGAGCGCAGAAGTGGAGAATGTCCTGCGTTTCCTGGATGCCCCCGATCAGACTCGCTCCGATGGAATGTCGTCCTCCGAAGATCAAGGCAGACGCGCTCAGTTCCAGAGGTTGCTCGGGCAGTCCTACCAAAACTAATTTTCCATTCGTTTTGAGCAAGGAGAGCAGAGGCTCCAGAGGATGCACCGCCGACACCGTGTCGATAATGTAGTCCAACGATTTCCTCGCCGCCTTCATCTGTTCCTCGTCCCTGCTTATCAGAAAGTGGTCTGCTCCCAGAATTTGCTTCGCCTCCTTTTCCTTTGCAGGAGATGTGCTGATGATGGTCGTCTCCAGACCGAAGGCTTTTCCGAACTTGACGGCCATGTGCCCCAGACCCCCGAGCCCCACGATTCCCAATCGTTTGCCCCTTTCAGTCATTCCGTAGTATTTCATGGGGCTATAAATGGTGATGCCTGCACACAGCAATGGAGCTGCTGAGCAGAGCGGCAGCGATTCCGGAACGTGCACCACAAACCTACACACGTACATTACAATTTTCAATCTTACAAATTCATTAGACTCACCATACTCTTTTATCTCTTTCTTTTTTCAAATTTAGTACAAAAAAGTAATACCTGTAATCTGCAACCATGAGAGTGGAGAATCCGCCAAAGGTAACAAAGCCATCAGTAGGATCTACGCTGTTATACGACCAAACGCCCGGCTCGCAGTACTGTTCCTGCCCCTGCTCGCAGCTCTCGCAGTTTTTGCACGACTTCACCAGAAATCCAACGCCTACATGATCTCCCATTTTGAAATTCATCACGCCGGAGCCTAACTCCGTCACTATCCCAACGATTTCATGCCTAATCAAACATAAATCCCTTTAAAGTCAGAATGATAGGGCTTTAAAGACAGAATGTTTCGTATTAAGCATTAACAGGCAAAAAAATGATACTGACCCGGGAACCATGGGGTATTTGGCAGTTTTCCAACCATTACGAATTTGATGAAGATCGGTGTGACAAATCCCGTAATGAGTCACTCTGAACACCACGTCGTCCGACCTCGTTGCTCTGTTTTAGCATTACCATTACTATGTTACATGCCACGATTCCTCCATACTTGGAAAATGAAATTAAAAACAAATAAATATGAAATGTTTACCTGCGCTTGAATGAAAATGGTGAGAGAATGCCCGTCTCGTCTATGGCTGCCAATCCCTTAGCTTCGTGGAGTGCCATTCTTCCTTTCTTATGATCTTTCTTTGGTGATTTTTTTTAACCAACAAACAGACAACAGACGAAGCACGTTCAACTATTCTGATTGTTTATATGACAATATGATTAGTCGACTGAATCAATGTATGTTTAAATATGTTGCAAATTACAGGGAAGAGAAACGAAGCATTTATACGAAGTCTGCCCGCGGAGACAAGTTCCACGCCCTTGATTTCAAAACAGCGTTTCCTTCCTGCTCGTTGTTTTGGACTTTGGACAATTAGAATTGGAATTGGGTACAACAGAAAGGTTTTAATTTGTTGCGGGTTATGCATCTCCATAATTTAAACAAAATTCACTTAATCAAAGTATGAATAGAGTATAATACCCACGGATTTGGGATTCTTCCACCTCTGTCAATTGCCCAGTTGTCCAGTTCATGTAGGGACCGCAACCCTACACCGGAATTCACAGCGATCATGTCGTCCAGTTCATGTTGAAGGAGCGATTTCCCGATTTTAATTTTCCGTCGGCCGAAATGCGGACAGCGTCGCGCGCAGGGCGAGCTCCAGGCGACGGGAGCGCAGTGCGGACTGCGCCAAACCACGGGCGAAGGACGTGCTTCGCAGCGCAGTGCGGACTGCGCCGAAACACGGGCGAAGGACGAGCTTCGCAGCGCAGTGCGGACTGCGCCAGTTCCGCGGCGAAGTGCGTACTTCGCACCTTCAACTGCCGAAGTGCGACTGTCGCAGCGAAGTGCGCACAGCGCACGTTTTCTGGCCGAAGTGCGGCTGTCGCGGCGAAGTGCGCACAGCGCACGATTTCTGGCTGAAGTGCGGCTGTAGTGGCGAAGTGCGCACAGCGCATGTTTTCTGGCTGAAGTGCGGCTATCGCGGCGAAGTGCGCATAGTGCACGTTTTCTGGCTGAAGTGCGGCTGTCGCAGCGAAGTGCGCACTTCGTACAACGCAGGGCAAAAGTCGTCGGTCAGCAACGAAGTGGGAAAGCTGCTTCACACTTGGCCAAACTTTTGGCCTTCGACTTCTTCATCTTCCGCGGCTGCCGCTGGGTTTGCCTGGCTTGGCAAGACCCGTATGCGAGAGGAGAAACATCGGAACAGAGAACAACAAACTGCAAACCCTAAAGATGCTTAAAACAAACAACAAACTTTATTCATATGAACAACTAGGGTTACAAAAATTCCTCAACCGAGGAAATAACAACATCTACAGGCTACGCTGCAGGATAAACTAAATAGGGAGAAATGTCGAGTCTGCTGCTCGGACATGAATCAGCTGAGCCACACTGCTCACTGAATCGCTCTGCTTTCTTTCTCTGCTCTATTCTCCGCTTCTTCTTTCACGAACTTCTCTCACACCCACTTTGCTTTATTATTTTTTGTCTGAAGACACGAACTGCCCTTTTATAGCCGCGGGGAGAGGAGGATAAGGTTTATCCTCTGACAGCTTCGGATAAGGGTTATCCTTTGATCGGCCCTCATCTAGGGCTTCTGACAAACGTCGAATTGGCATTAACTCCTGCAGAGATCGGATCTATCAGGTGTCAAATTTGTCAAAAGGTAGGTGTGACGTCATGTCACACTTTTGCCGAGATCCCGGACTGCGACAGCGCAGTCCGACTTCGCCCATGTCTGGAGCGCAATCCGGTTTCGCCTAAGGTTCGGAGCGCAGTTGGGCACAGGCGTGAAATCTAGGTTAATTTTTCTAACACCCTCCTTTAAGCCTGATTTCACGAGTGCTTTGACTCCAAGCTGCTCTCGCAATCTGCTGAAGTCTTCCTCCTTCAAAGGCTTCGTGAAGATGTCAGCCAGCTGCTCCTTGGACCTGCAAAACTGTAGTTGTACTTCGCCAAATTTCACCAGCTCTCTGATGAAATGATACCGGATGTCTATGTGCTTCGTCCGACCATGGAACACAGGATCCTTTGAGAGTGCAATGGCCGAATTGTTATCACAAAAAATTGTTGTTGCGCCTTCTGGAGGATTATACAGTTCACTCAGAACTCTTCGCAGCCATACTACTTGGCATGCGGATGTCGTTTCGGCAACATATTCTGCTTCGGCTATGGACAACGCAACAATGGGTTGCTTCTTGGATGCCCATGAGACTGCCCCTGATCCGAGATGGAAAGCATACCCGGAGGTGCTCTTCCAATCATCGGTACTACCAGCCCAGTCATTGTCTGTGTAGCCTACCAGTTCCAACTGGTCCTGTCTGGCGTAAAATAGGCCATGGTTTCGCGTCCCGTTGACATAGCGCAAGATCCTCTTGCCTGCTTGCCAGTGCATGTCCTTCGGAGTCTCCATGAAACAACTGATCAGACTAACTCCGAACATCAGATCTGGCTGAGTTGCAGTCAAATACATTAGACTGCCAACTAGCCTCTTGAACAAGGTTGGATCTATAGACCTCCTTGTATCCAACTTGCTCAGCTTCAAACCTGTGGCTACAGGTGTGATGGCAGGTTTGTTGTCCTCCATCTTGAAGCACTTCAGGACATCCTTCACATACTTGCCCTGAGAAATGAAGATGCCATCTACTGATTGGTCAACTTCAATGCCGAGAAAATATTTCATCAACCCCATGTCTGTCATTTCAAACTCGAACTTCATGGCTATTCTAAACTGTGCAAATACGCTACTGCTATTGCCAGTAAATATCAGATCATCTACGTACAGACAGACAATGATGAGCTCACCTGCTTCATTTGTCTTCATGTACAGGGAGTGCTCATATGGGCATTTTTGAAACCCATTCTCCTAAAAATAGTCATCAATACGACTGTACCATGCTCGGGGTGCTTGCTTCAACCCATACAGGGCCTTCTTCAGTTTTAGGACTTTGCCTTCTTGCCCTTGTATTTCATAACCGGGCGGCTAGTCTATGTAGACCTCTTCTTCCAACACTCCGTTGAGGAAGGCAGACTTGACATCCATCTGGTACATGCTCCATCCTTTCTGAGCTACCAGTGCCAGAATCATTCTGACTGTGTCAAGTCGGGCTACAGGTGCATACACCTCATGATAGTCAACACTTGACTTCTGCTTGTAGCCTTTCGCCACTAATCTGGCCTTATGTCTGTCAACTTCTCCTTGGGCATTAAATTTCATTTTATATATCCACTTGACCCCAATGGTCTTCTTTCATGCTAGAAGATCTGTTAGTTGCCATGTCTCATTCTTCTTAATGGTTGCTATCTCCTCATCCATCGCATTCACCCATTTGTGATTCTGATTTGCCTATTCAAACTCCACTGGATCACATTCAGTAAAGAGAGCAAAATCATAATAATATTCATCTAACTGATTACGGGTTACCTCATAGATGTCTTGCAAGCTCCGAGTCTTTGCAGGAGTCCTCAGGTTTTGAATTCTGCTTGCAAGTGGAGGTGGCCGAGATGATGAGGGTGTGCTACTACTGGCACCACTATTGCTACTTGAAGGCACAGGTGGTTGGACACTGTCTTCCTCCAAGTCTACAGATTCAACAGGTGTTGGTTCAGACTGACCAGTCTTTGACTTCCTATTCCAGACTTCATCCTCCAGGAACTTCATGTCTTGGCTGATGACAAATTTCTTTGTCATAGGATTGTACAGCCTGTATGCCTTTGATGGTTCGCTGTACCCTGTGAAGATGCACTTTTCAGCTTTGTCATCCAGCTTCTGCCTTTTTTTATCTGGAACATGTGCATATGCTATGCACCCGAAAACTCATAAATGAGCCACACTTGGCTTCAACTTGCTCCAGGCTTCCTCCGGAATTTTGTCCCACACTCTTGGTGGGACATCGGTTCAGCAGATAAACTGCACAACTTACAGCTTCTGCCTAGAACTCATGTGGCAAACTTTTTGCCTTTAGCATGCTCCGTGCCATCTCCATGATAGTTCTGTTCTTTCTCTCAGCTACGCCATTCTGCTATGGCATGTATCTGGCAGTGAACTGCCTTTGAATTCCATGTTTGCAAAAGTTGTGGAATTTGTTGGAGATGTACTCTCCACCTCCATCAGTTCTGAGAGTCTTCACATAATGACCGCTCTATTTCTCAACCAGAGCCTTGAAATCCTTAAACCTTGCAAACACCTTTGACTTCAACTTGATTGGATAAATCCAAGTCTTCCGGCTGAAGTCATCAATGAAGGTAAGGAAATACTTATTGTCGGAATATGAGGTGGTCTGCATGGGATCACAGATGTCTGAGTGCACCAGCTCCAAAGGCCGTGATGCTCTCCAAGACTGTCCTACAGGGAATGCGTCCCTGTGCTACTTGCAGACCAGGCAACCTTCACAAACTTGATTTGGTTTCTCTATAAGGGGTAAACCCTTCACCATCTACTTCTTGTGTAGCAGATTCAGGCCACTGAAACTCAGGTGACCGAATCTGAGATGCCATAGCCAGGTAGCATCCTAGGCACATAAAAAACATCTTGAATTGTTTTTCTATCATTGTGACAAGTGCGAATGAGGATCTTTCCTTTCCCCATCACAGGAACTTTGATGTTGTTCCCCATATTGACTTTGGACTAGACTGTTTCATCCAGTTGTGAGAACATCTCCCTGTTCCTAGTCATATGGTTGCTGCAACCACTGTCAAGATACCAGATGTTTTTTTTGCTCTCCTCTTCAATACTGCAAGTCAGCAGCACATTTTCTCCTACCGTATTTTTGGGTTCCTCCAAATAATGGGCTTGCTACTGATTCTCGTTCGCCATATTCTTTTTGCACTGTGTGGCATAATGGCCGAACTTGCTGCAGTAGTAGCATTGGACCTTTGACATGTCCTTCTTCTGTTGAGAGCCACCTTGCTAATTTTTGCCAGTGCCTCTTCCTCCTTGCTGATGAAAGTTGCAACTTGGCTCAGTGTCCTGAGGGTTTGATCTCCCTCCTTGCTTGTTCCTTCTCCCACGCCTGCTTCTGCCTCTTCCTCCTTGAGAACTAGAAGCATCATTGTGGGAGTCTTGTCTGCCGCTGTCTCGGACTGAGACTTGTGCTTTGAAGGCTTGCTCCAATGAATACTGAGTTGAGCAGCTCAGCATCTGTTCATGGGTCTGTAGGGAACCCATGAGTTCGTCTATCGAGAGGGTTGTCAAATCTCTCGACTCTTCGATTGCTATCACAACCGAGTCGAACTTGGCAGGCAGAATTTTGAGAATCTTCTCCACGATTCTCTAGCTCTGCATGATTTCACCATTCAACCGCATCTGGTTGATGATATTTGTTGTCCAGGTGAAGAAGTCGCTCATCGACTCGGACTCGCTCATCTGCAGATTTTCAAACTCCCTCCTGAGCATCTGCAGCTTCACCAACTTCACTTTGTCGGTGCCCTGATACAAACTTGCCAGGGTTTCCCAGGCCTGCTTGGCCTTGGTGGCTGATGCAATCCGCGGGAAGATGGTCTCCTCAACCACTTGCATGATGTAGAAGAGGGCCTTCTAGTCCTTCTTCTTGTGCTATTTCAATAGATCCTTGTCTACTTGAGAGAGGGCGGCCAGTGTTGTTGCATCTACCGGTTTTGGGTAGCCGTTCTTGACTAACTCCCATAGCTCCTGAGATCCGAACAGGATCTTCATCTAGATGCTCTAGTAATCATAGTTCTTGCCATTAAAGCGCGGGATCTGCAACTACAGCGAGTTTATCTCGGAAGCCATGCTTCTATCTCCGTGTCATAGCACTATCAGCTTTGATACCAATTTGAAGGAGCAATTTCTCAATTTTAATTTTCCATCGGCCAAAATGCGGACAGCGTCGCACACAGGGCGAGCTCCAGGTGATGGGAGCGTAATGCGGACTGCACCGAACCACGGGCAAAGGACGTGCTTCACAGCGCAGTGCGGATTGCGTCGAAACATGGGCGAAGGACGAGCTTCGCAGCGCAGTGCGGACTGTGCCTGTTCCGTGGCGAAGTGCGTACTTTGCACCTTCAAAAGTGCGACTGTCGTAGCGAAGTGCACACAGCGCACATTTTCTGGCTGAAGTGTGGCTGTCGCGGTGAAGTGCGCACAGCGCACATTTTCTGGTTGAAGTGCGGATGTCGCGGCAAAGTGCGCACAACGCATGTTTTCTGGCTGAAGTGCGGCTGTCGTAGCGAAGTGCGCACTTCGGACGATGCAGGGTGAAAGTCGTCGGTCGACAACGAAGTGGGAAAGTTGCTTCACACTTGGCCAAACTTTTGGCCTTCGACTTCTTCGTCTTCCGCGGCTGCCGCTGGGTTTGCCTGGCTTGGAAAGACCCGTATGTGAGAGGAGAAACACCGGAACAGAGAACAACAAACTGCAAACCCTAAAGATGCTTAAAACAAACAGCAAACTTTATTCATATGAACAACTAGGGTTACCGAAATTCCTCAACCGAGGACATAACAACATCTGCAGGCTACGCTGCAGGATAAACTAAACAGGGAGAAATGTCGAGTCTGCTGCTCGGACATGAATCAGCTGAGCCACACTGCTCACTGAATCGCTCTACTTTCTTTCTCTGCTCTATTCTCCGCTTCTTCTTTCACGAACTTCTCTCACACCCGCTCTGCTTCTCTCTTTCGTCTGAAGACACGAACTGCCCTTTTATAGCCGCGGGGAGAGGAGGATAAGGTTTATCCTCTGACAGCTTCGGATAAGGGTTATCCTCTGACCGGCCCTCATCTAGGGTTTCTGACAAACGCCGACTTGGCATTAACTCCTGCGGAGATCGGATCTGTCAGGTGTCAAATCTGTCAGAAGGTAGGTGTGATGTCATGTCACACTTTTGCTGGGATCCCGGACTGCGGCAGCGCAGTCCGACTTCGCCCATGTTTGGAGCGCAATCCGGTTTCGCCCAAGGTTCGGAGCGCAGTTGAGCACAAGCGTGAAATATGGGTTAATTTTTCTAACACATGTAGGGACCGCAGCCTTAAACCCCCGAATTCACAGCGATAATGTTGTATTTCGTTCTATTCACATTGTTTGTTTGTGTAGCACGGTAATCATGCTTGGATCTTAAGTAATGAACAGATATATTAGATTTTCTGTGGGCTGACTTGATTCAAAACTCTTGATTCAAAACTCTCTACTTGACACCTTAATTTTTCGTAAAAAAATTTACGCAGGCCTGTTTAAACATGTGTGAGACAGAATATCTGACATTTATGCCTATAAATGTTTCAAAAGTAATCATCTCCTTATTTGAAAGGAAGCATCTAAATTTTTAGATATACATAGGCACAACTACGCGTTAATCTTTTTAGAGCCGATGCATACAGGTAAAAACTTTATAAAAGAGTTTCTGTAATTTAGGTTTTGGTACTTTATGTTTAACATTTAAGATTTGAATTTAAAAGACAAGGGTTGCACAGTTACGTGTAATTTAGATTATCCCGTTTAAGATTTGAATCTAAAATGTAAGGATTGTATAATTGGACACTCAATAAAAATATATTAATATTATTTTATTAAAATTAAATTTAATATATTAAATAAACAACATTTTTTATAAATAATATAATCGTATAATATTTAATTTTGATTTTTGGCATTTTAAGTTTTAAGGATTTCAATATAAAAGATAAGGCTTGTAAAGTTCTAATACCCATGAAGACAAGAATCTTTATGGCGACAAGGTTATATATTAGAAGAAAATGTTATACTTAATATATTATATAAACAACATGAGTTTAATTTATTTTGGATTTTGGTATTTTAGATCTAATGTTTAAAATTTAAATGTGAAATATAAGGGTTGTAAAATTCAAATACCCAGATTCAAGGAGACAATCTTATATATAAGACTTCAATACTTAATGAGAGGATACAAGGTTATATAAGACTTTAATATTTAATAAGAGGAGTGTTAGATTTAATATATTAGATAAACAAGATTGTTCTATCTAAACTATCTCTTAGGTATTAATACTTAATTAGAAGAACATAAAATTTTCAATTTTTAAACCTTAAAATATCCTCAACAATTTGTTATAAATCTAGGGTAGTGTTAATTGAAAACAATATATTTTGTAGTACTAATTCATTGCCTACTAGCATTCTCATAGCATAATAATATTTATTTAGAATTCATAGTCTCATTGACTGAGGAATGACCCAAAATAAAAGTATCATCAATAAATTGGATATGAGATTTAATGGGACCATTCTTCACAACTTGAATACCCTTTGATTTTTCTTTCCATTTTTACCTTTGAGAAAGCTCTCCCTAATGCCTATACAAGAATAATATATAGATAAAAAAATGGTGGATCACCTTGGTGTAGTCCACAAGAAGACTTAAAGTAACCAACAGGAGAACCTTTGATCAAAATAGAATATTTTATAGTGCTATAACAACCTTTAATTCATTCCCACTAACTATAGTCAAAATCAAAATTTTTGAAAATATCATGTAGAAGACTGGGAAATACTATCATATGTGTTGTTCATATCTAATTCCATAAGCATACCTTATTTTTTCATGGAATGAAGAGAATTTATGGCATGAATTTGCTTATTACGAGCAAAACCACCTTGTTTCTTTGAGATAACACAATATAGAGTGCATTCAACTTATTTTTCATAATTATTGACATAATATTGAAATTCATATTACAAAGGCTTATTGGATGAAAATTATGAAAATATTTTATGTCAGTTTTAATGGGAACCTATATAATACAAGTGGAATTGATATCATTTATTATAGCCTTTCTTTTTCTAGCTTCTTTCGTTTTAATTGGTATATCACTCTTACTAAATCCTAAATTTTTTGAAAGAAAATTGTAGGAAATTCATCAAATCCTGATGACTTGTTAGAATGAAAAGAGAAAACTAATTCATGTGGCTACTCCATAGATATTTTCTTCATAAAGATTTCATTTTGTTCCTTTGTGATTATTGATGGAATATTTTTTAAAAGCTTATCTTGCACCTCCTTATCTTATCCACTATCTGATTTTTTTTTTAATAATTATTTGCTTCCTTCCTTATATCTTCTTCTTCCTCAAAATGTGATGAAAAGAAATTTTTTAATTTGTAGCATTACAAAAAATTGAATTTCTATCTCTTTCTTTGAGATATTTCTTCCTAAATTTTTGAAATCATTATGACTCTTCTTTTTTCAATGCATTAAAATGATAAGAAAGCAATTGTTCTTCATTCATTTAACAATATTGATCCATTCCATTAGTTTATCATATCTCTTGTAAACTTTTGATCTTGGATTTAATTTCTTTGTTTTCTTTACAAATGATGCTAAACGATTTAAAATTCTAAATATTTAATTTCTCCTTTAAATATTTGATCTTTTGAACAAACTTGTACATATAAGATCCTTCAAAACTGCTTCATCTCACCATAATATAACTATCTTCCAACTGAGGTATCCTTACTTCTAGTAAGGACTTTCAAAAATAAATTTCATGTCATGTTACCTAGACTTTCTTCACATTAACACTTTAGTTTTTTAGTCTCTCTTAGGATCTATAATAAGAACTAGTGCTTGCTCCTTGATAGAACTTTACTTCCTACTTATAGCTCATAAATCCTACTTCTTACTCATGCTTTCTTCTTGCTCTTGCCTTGCACTCGCTCTTAACTCACACTTAATTCCAAGTCATGGTACATGGTATTCTTTTACATTTATCTATTAGAATTGGTTATATGGGATTGAAATAGACGCCACTCGTACTATATCATGACCTCATGGTGGTATTACAACATGCTTGAAAGTTATGCATATATAGCTTAGAAAGATTCCAACCTTGATCTCCTTCTTGAAAGTTGAGGAATTTTACCAATTGAGCTAATGCCATTTTATTTTTGTTTATATTTGTTATAACTAAAAGGTATTCTAATTTTTTATGTGCTTATAAAATTGTTTTTCAATATCTTATATATATAATGTGATTATAGGCTAAGCAATCACTAATAAATGGTGCTATATTTATATAATTCTTAAACATAAAATAAGTAAATTTACTCCTCTTACCCCTAGAAAGTTATCAATCTATTTGTTTCAAACCTAAAGGGATATATATCTTTAGCTAGACTATAATTTTTTAATGTTATCTTTGGTATTTACACAATGATATTGACCTTTTAAAATAATTTTATCATTTGTTTTTAACTTTTTTTCTTGATATAACTATCCTAATATTTCACATACCTCTTGATGTTATGATTCATGTTTTGTATTTTAATATGCTAACCATCCTTTTCACTATCAAAATATTATAGTGTTTTATCTATGTAGTTTTTAAATATTCAAACTCTTTTCTATTAGTATATTATTGTCTTTTAACATCTATTAGATTTTATCTTTTCAAAACTTTTTAAAGTTGTGTGGTTTATATCGGGGCCAATCTCATAAATATAATAAAATATTACATTGTTGTTAGGTCAATTGAAGCAAAATTTATGTTATTTTTTTATCACATTGTTTGAATTTCTTTCAAAATTATTCTTTATATTCTTAAACAACTGCGTTTTTATAATCACCTCCTTGATATTTGTTATATTTCACAATAGTTTTGAGAAACACATACAATCAATAATTAACCAATATTTCTTATAAAAATAAGTACACAATATAAAGAACAAAAAATATAATGGGGTGTTTGTGGATGCCAAATATTAATCTCTAAAGGAAATGAAATTATTCTCTAGTAGATATTGAAATGATTGTTGAGAAAAGGTATTTATACCAAAGTAGATGATGCCTTTACGTCAAGGTTATGAGTCTAACCATTAGGAGTGAAATATTAAAAAAATATCTTTTACAAGGTTTAAATGGGTTCAAATTATAAATATAGAAAATACAAGTACAAATTGTTGGTCTTGGCCTCAAGAGAAACTTAACCATAATATATTCCAACATCTTCCTTAAGTTGAATGGGCAACATAGAGAGAGACCCTTACATTGAATACCATCTTAAGGGGTACTCTCCAACTCCAAGAAGCTCCTACATGTACACAAAAGTAACCTTGGGCATGATCTTGGTTAAGGTATCCACTCCCTACTCTAAAGTGCACAAAACATGATCTAGCATACCATGAGCATGAATGTATTTCAAAATTACATTCATAACTCAATATGCTTTGTATACTAATGAAACAAAGTACTATATATGTGTTGAATAGTATGTTGATTGTCATATCAATAAGCATCAAGAAAACTCTAAGGAATACCAATCTCTAAAATCACTAGAATCCACTTGAGACATCTATTTGCCTCATTGAAAGCACAATATTTGGCATCTATGAAAGTGTGAGAAATGGTAGATTACTGTTTGGAACATAATGAAATTAGGTTAAATACCAAGAATAACATAAATCTTGTGGTGGATCATCTCTCATCCATATTATCCATCTATTTAGCATCTAAAAAACCTATTAAAATCATTGAACAATCAATAGAATGGTGGATTTCCATTTGATACATCCCTCTATTGTATTTGATAATATGCTTTGCTATTATCTAATGACTCTCTTGGGGTGTTGATATGTACGTAGAGCAACAAATAATAACGAATGTTATATCTAGTTCAGTATAAATGATATAGATAAGTCCTCCCACAAAATAATAGTATAGAGTGCAATCAACTAAATGTGTAGCTTGATCAGCCCAAATTTTAAATGCTAAGGTAAAGGGGGTTTGATGAAGCTTACACTTCTTCATACTAAACCGCTAAAGAAGATCTAAAGCATACCTAGGATAACATATAGTAATTAAAAAGTCTACATGATTAGTTTAGATTCCAAAAATGTACTACAAGACCCTCAAAATTATTATCTTAAATGTAGAAAAAATTCATGACTTCACATCCTAAATCAACATAGTGGAGCTACAAGTGATGTGAAAATAATCAACATACAATACAAGTACCAAATTTTGTTCATCCTAATATTTTATATAAACATCAGATTTAGTCTTAGATCAATTAAATCCATAATAGAGAAAAAAGAAAATGTGTAGAGCGAAAAAAATGATGCACCTAGAAAAGAGAAATGAAATGCATCTATTGATCTAAACACTAAAAAGGGGCATTTAATGTAAACATGATGACAAAATAAATGAAATAAATGGGGTTCTTTTTATATAAATCCATTTACCAAATACACGGTTACAAAAAATCCCCTTGAGGGCTCTTAATTGATACAATTCATTACAAAATTTCAAAGGACCTAATCCTTTCAAAAACATAAGGTGTGCTTCAATGTCTTCCTCGCACTCATAAATTGAAGAGCGGGTTTTTGGTATCTTTGAAATGATCTATCCATTTTCAAGCTTGTATCTCCTTCCTTGCACACTAAAATACTTGGATCTACACAAAAAAAATCAAATTGGTTAATAGCATATGTGGATTGAGATGAAATCAAAGCAATACATGCAATAGTGAATATGAAGAGCGAAATAGATGGTGTAAAACTACTCTAAAATGCACCAAAATTTAGTATAATTATTATAATCTACTTTAGAGATGATCTATGCTAAAATAGAAATGGAATTGTATGCAAAATACATGGCCATCCCTGGGTGTTCCAATTAATATTGTTAGAATGAAAAACCTAATAGAAGGTCCAAAAAATACTCCAAATTGCACCAAATTCTAGTATGGTTAATATAATCTACTCTAGAAAAGATCTATACTAAAATTAAAGTGAAATTATGTTCATATTCATGGCTGTACCTAGGTGTTCTAATTTTAATTGTTAACCACTCGAGGTGGTGAATCCACAAAACTTGGTGGTTTTTACCGCAAATTCCTTTGGGATCTAGTTCAAACTACTCCTAGGAGTGTTTTCATCAAATTTTGTGATTGAATTCACAAAAATGGGTGGGTTTTGGAATATATTTACATATTATTTGGTGACTTGGAAACCTCCTTCAATTGGGGTATATTCTAAGTGAAAATACATGGTGAAAGGAAGAGTGAATCTCAGAAGCACTGCATTGTAAAATATTGCAAAGACCTCTCCTTTAAATTGGGTGGAATGACTCCAATTTATAGCCCAAGAGGACCACAGGGTCAAATGGGCAAGTTAGGGCATGCATTAAGATAATAAGAAAGCAATATTTCAAGGCATTACGATAATAAGAAAGCAATTTTTCTTCATTAATATAAGAATATTGATCCATTCCATTAGTTTTTGGTGTCTCTTGTAAACTTTTGTGCTTGGATTTAATTTCTATGTTTTCTTTACAAATGTTGCTAAATGATTTAACATTCTAAATATTTATTTGCTCCTTTAAATATTTGATCTTTTGAATAAACTTGTACAAATAATATCCTTCAAAATTTCTTTGTCTCACCATAATATAACCATATTCCAACTGAGGCACCTTTACTCCTAGTAAGGAATTTCAAAAATGAATTTCATGTCATGTTACTTAGACTTTCTTCACATTAACACATTAATTTTGAATCTCTCCTAGGGTCTAGAATAACAACTAGAGATTGCTCCTTGATAGAACTTTACTTCCTACTTATTTCTCATGCTTCCTACTTCTTACTCATGCTTCCTTCCTGCTCTTGCCTCGCACTCGATATCAGCTCACACTTGCTTCCAAGTCATGGTACATGGTATTCTTTTATATTTATATTTTAGAATTGGTTATATGGAATTGAAATAGACCCCACTCATACTATATCATGATCTTATGGTGGTATTACAACAAGCTTGAAAGTTATGCATGTATAGCTTAGCAAGATTCCAACCTTGATCTCCTTCTTGAAAGTTGAGGAATCTTACCGATTGAGCTACTGCCATTTGATTTTTCTTTATATTTGTTATAACTAAAAGGTATTTTAAATTTTTTATGTGCTTATAATTTTTTTTTCAATATTATATATATATATATACTGTGATTATAGGCTAAGCAATCACTAATAAATGGTTCTATATTTACATAATTCTTAAACATAAAATAAGTAAATTTACACCTCTTACCCTAGAAATTTATCAATCTATTTGTTTCAAACCTAAAGGGATACATGTCTTTAGCTAGACTATAATTTTTTAATGATATGTTTGGTATTTGGTCTGGTACACAATGATATTGACCTTTTAAAACAATTTTATCATTTGTTTTTGACTTTTTTCCTAGATATAACTATCCTAATATTTTTCACATACCTCTTGATGTTATGATTCATATTTTGTATTTAATATGCTAACCATCCTTTTCACTATCAATATATTATAGTGTTTTATCTATGTAGTTTTTAAATATTCAAACTCTTTTCTATTAGTATATTATTATATTTTATCATCTATTAGATTTTATGTTTTCAAAACTTTTTAAAGTAAGTTGTGTGTTTTTTATCAGGGCCACTCTCATCAATATAATAAAACATTACATTATTTTTAGGTCAATTAAATAAAAATTAAATTATTTTTTTATCACATTGTTTGGATTTCTTTCAAAAATATTCTTTATATTCTTAAACAACTATGTTTTCATAATCACCTCCTTGATATTTGTTATATTTCACAACAATGGCATGATGAATAGTATGTTGATTGTCATATCAATAAGTATCAAGAAAACTTTAAGGAATACCAATCTCTAAATTCACTAGCATCCACTTGAGACATCTATTTGCCTCATTGGAAGCACAATATTTGGCATATATGAAAGTGTGAGAAATGGTAGACTAGTTTTTGGAACATCATGAAATTGGGTTAGATACCAAGAAAAACATAAATCTTGTGGTGGAACATCGCTCATCCACATTACCCATCTAGTTAGCATCTAAAAAACCTATTAAAATTACTGAAAAATTAATAGAATGGTGGATTTCCATTTGATACAACCCTCTATTATATTTGAGAATATGCTTTTCTATTGTCTAATGACTCTCTTGGGGTGTTGACATGTACCTAGAGAAACAATTAACAACAAATACTATATCTAGTTTGGTGTAAATGAGATAGAGAAGTCCTCCCATAAGAGAATAGTGTAGAATGCAATCAACTAAATCTGTAGTTTGATAAGCCCAATGTTTTAATCCTAAGGTAAAGGATGTTTGATCAAGCTTACACTTCTTCATACTAATCCGCTAAAGAAGATATAAAGTATACCTAGGATAACAAATAGTAATTGAAAAGTCTGCATGATTATTTTGGATTCCAAAAATGTACTACAAGAGCCTCAAAATTATTATCTTAAATGTAGAAAAAATTCATGACTTCACATCCTAAATCAACATAGTGGAGCTAAAATTGATGTAAAAATCATCAAGATACAATACAAGTACCAAAGTTTGTTCATATTAATTTTTGATATAAACATCATATTTCACCTTAGAACAATTAAATCAATAATAGAGAGAAAAGATAAGGTGTAGAGCAGAAAAAATGATGCAGCTAGAAAAGGGAAATGAAATGCATCTATTGATATAAACACTAAAAAGAGACATTTAATGTAAACATGATGAAAAATAAATGAAGAATGAGGTTTATCTTTATATTAATCCATTTACCAAATACACGGTTAAAAAAAAATCCCTTGAGGGATATTAATTGATACAATTTATTACAAATGTTCAAAGCATCTAATCCTTTCATAAACTTAAGGTGTGCTTCAGTGTCTTCCTCACACTCACGATTTGAAGAGTGGATTTTTGGTATATCTACGATGATATATCCATATTCAAACTTTTATATCCTTCGTTGCACACTGAAATACTTGGATCTACACACAAAGAATTGAAATTGGTTAATAGCATATGCATATTGAGATGAAATCAAAGTAATACATGCAATAGTGAATATGAAGAGCGAAATAGACAATGCAAAACTACTCCAAAATGCACCAAAACTTAGTATAATTCTTATAATCTACTTTAGAGATGATCTATGCTAAAATAAAAAGGAAATTGTATGCAAAATCCTTGGCCATCCTTGGGTGTTCCAATTATTAATGTTAGAATGAAAAACCTAATAGAAGGTCCAAAACTACTCCAAATTGCACCAAATTCTAGTATGATGAATATAATCTACTCTAGAAATTATCTATACTAAAATTGAAGTGAAATTATGTGCAAATTCATGGCTGTCACTAGGTGTTCTAATTGTTACTGTTAACCATTCCAGGTGGGTACATCCACCAAACCTAGTGGTTTTTACCAGCAATTCCTCTGGGACCTGGTTAAAACTACTCCTAGGAGTGTTGTCATCAAATTTGGTGATCTAATTCACATAAATGGGTGTGTTTTGGAATATATTTGCATATTTTTGGGTGACTTGGAAACCTCCTTTGATTTATGAATATTCCAAGTGAAAATACATGGTGAAAGGGAGAGTGAATCTCAACAACACTTCATTGTGAAATATTGCAAAGACCTCTCCTTTAAATTGGGTGGAATGACTCCAATTTATATCCCAAGAGGGCCACAGGGTCAAATGGGTAAGTGAGGGCATGCAAGGTAGGTACCACCATTTTTCAAAATCCTTTCCATGCATTGGGTGGGAGAAGCCTCCAATTTGGACCTCTAATTTGTAGGTTGTGATGGATTTGATATGCCCTCAATCAATCACAAATTAGTGGGATAGATAAATGGTAGAATTTTATTTCTATTTTTCTCGACCTTGACTCTTTGAGGATCCTAGGCCATGGTCATCCCACTTAGGGATGGTTGTTGGTGGCCATCCCTGGGTGGGACGATCGTGATCTATGATCGTCTTGGGGTGGTATGGACATGGCTACATGGTCCAAAACTTCCCAAAAGTGGTTACGACCACTATTTAACCCTTGAAGGTTACCCAAGGGAGCCATATGGTGTTTATAAGAGTGCATCATTGCATTCTAATTGGATTGACATGATTTTAGTTTCTACAAATGTCCCTTTTTTGGGATGCATTGTGTGAAACACTATGCTGAGCAAAAATAGATGACTAAACTATAAAATGATTAAGGTTATTCAGTAACCTAACCAACTTTATATACCTCTATTGTGGAAGGAGAATACATTCTTGGAATCCTTGATTTTGACATAATTGAAGGATTTGATTTTGTTATACCTTTCAGTCGAACCACAAGGGTAGTCTTTGGGTCTTAGGACATGCTTGGTCTTGCTTCCTTGTTTTACTAATAATCCTATTCTAGGACAAGTTTCCCAAGGCTTCAAGGACATCAATACTTTGTTTTATTAAATTGGTGCTAAATTATATGCCCCAACATGGGCTTGAAATTTATCTTTGGCAGTAATTCTTTTGAATGTATGCAAATTGCACTTTTGATTATTTGAGTGTTGATTTTGATTATGAATTCATTAATTATGACTACCCCCTCAAGCGAAGAGTTTATGAGGGAATGACCAGTGATGAAATCCATGAATCGCTTGACCAATATGACTTGATTAGGGTTCCTTCAAATTTACTGATTAGTCTTACAATGGCACTAAGAGGGGGGGTGAATCAGTGTAGTTCTTTAAACTTAAATTCACAGCTCTTAAAACTGAAATAATGAAACCTTAAAACCAGATAAAGCAAGTATCACAAGAGAACATCACACAACACAAGATTTAACGAGGTTCACCAATTTGGCTACTCCTCAAGAATGACTGCTTGGACTACCATCCAAATCCAGCCTTTGCAAAGCACCAACTTTACAATCAATTTACCAGCACCAACTGGAAGGAGCACCAACCCCTTATTTATCTGCACCAATAGAAAGGAGCACCAACCCCTGATTTACCAACACCAACTGGAAGGAGCACCAACCCCTTATTTATCTGCACCAATAGAAAGGAGCACCAACCCCTGATTTACCAGCACCTACTGGAAGGAGCACCAACCCCTGATGCCAAGCTACAACCTGGACTTCAATTTTGAATCTAGAAGTTTAACAAAAAAATACCTTCGCTTTTACAAGACCCTGATTGGTCTATTGCTTACCCAATCTCTCTCATTGTTTACGGAACAGACACATCTTCTGCGATCTACAGCCGCACTTCACCTTCTTTGAGTCACTTCTCTATGCACCCTCTGCGCACTGTCTTCGTACACTCTGTGCCCTTACAACTGCACTTTGCGTTCGTCTTCGCCCTTTGCACTCTCTGTGCCTTCTGCTTTCTCTACGCAATCACAGCCGCACTTGGTCGAATTTCAACCTTTTCGCTCTCTGCGCACTTTGCTCTATCTGCGCACTCACAGACGCACTTAGGACAATTCGACATGACTCTTCGCTCACTTTGCGCACTTCACCATCATCTCACCGCTTCTACGCTTTCTGCGCTCTTACGGCCACATTTCACACTTCGACACACATTCGATGACTTATTCAACCACCTCACAATTCTCCAAATAGCCCTCCTTTTATAACAATATTTTCATGATGAAAACCCTAATCTTAGTCGGCTTGCATAACAAATGTAAACCCTAATCTTAGTCGGCTGTCATTGGTCTTAGTCGGCTTCAACTCATGAAGATATTCGGTAATTCCATCGCTCGAAGATTTCATTCGGTAACAGTCCTAGCGCGACTTTTGTTCACTCTTCATATTTTAGCTGCATGAATTCACTCTGTATCTCCCTTAAATGTGTAGATATGTCGGTCTATCATACTTCTCATTTTAGTTGGGTTCTTCTTCTTGTCTTGCACATACGACCTGTCATGAAATCATGACATTTCTGCCTCTGAAGCTTCTTTTGTTGCTGTTGCCATGAAAACACATGTCGCGATATCGCGACACTTTTTTCTCTCTCCTCTTTCTCTTTGCTTTGGCCCGTGAAAATGCAACATGTCACGATATCGTGACACTTTTTCTCCTTGCTCTTTTTCTTTGCTTAGGCCCGCAAAAATACATGTCACGATATCGCGACACTTTTGCCTCCGTATACTTCGTCTTTGCTTTTGTCGTGATATCGTGACACTTCTGCCTTCGAAGTCTTCTTCTTTGCTTTTGTCATGAAATCATGACACTTCTACTTTCGTACTTTACTTCTTTGCTTTTGTCATGAAATCATGACACTTCTGCTTCAAAGTCTTGCAATTTGCTTTTGTCATGAAATCATGACTATTCTGCTTCTGTACGCTTCATGTATTTCTTTTGTCGCTAAAATGCGACATGTCACGATATCGTGACACTTTTCAAACTTACATCCTCTCCTATTTTAGTTGCAAAAATGCGACATGTCATGAAATCGCGACACTTTTCAAACTTACTTTCTCTCTCCTATTTTAGTCATGAAAATGCGACATGTCATGAAATCGTGACACTTTTCCAACTTACTTTCTCTCTCCTATTTTAGTCATGAAAATGCGACATGTCACGAAATCGTGACACTTTTCCAACTTACTTTCTCTCTCCTATTTTAGTCACGAAAATGCGACATGTCACGAAATCGTGACACTTTTCTTACTTGTTCTCTTTCTTCGAACTTGTCACGAAATCGTGACACTTTTTCTTGCTTTCTCTTTCTCTTCCAACATGTCATGAAATCGTGACAGTTTTTCACTTGCCTTTTTCTCTTCCAACATGTCGCGAAATCGTGATAGTTTTTCCACTTGCCTTTTTCTCTTCCAACATGTCACGAAATCGTGACAGTTTTCCACTTGCCTTTTTCTCTTCCAACATGTCATGAAATCGTGATAGTTTTTCCACTTGCCTTTTTCTCTTCCAACATGTCATGAAATCGTGACAGTTTTTCCTGCTTTTTCTCTCTTCCAACATGTCACGAAATCGTGACAGTTTTTCCACTTGCCTTTTTCTCTTCCAACATGTCACAAAATCGTGACAATTTTTTCTACTTTTCTCTCTCTTCCAACATGTCGTGAAATCATGACAGTTTTTCTTGCTTGTTGTATATGTCACGATATCGCGACACTTTTCTTACTTGTCTTTTTCTTTGATCTTTTGCATATGGGCCACTTCGGTCTTCTTGGAAAATCACTGTACATACTTTGAATAACCTTTGAACTCCTGTCTTCTGCATCTGAATAGCTTTTGAACTTCCTGTCCACTGCATCAACAGATCTATCTGACTGTGTTGACAACAATGACAATACTGTTGCTGCACCTTGCTCAACAATCTCCCCCTTTGGAATTGTTGGCAACACATGTGCAATTTCCTGTAACTCTTCTCCCCCTTTGACAATAATACCAAAGGGCTACTGCAGACTCCCCTGAGTCCATGCACAACATTCTCAGGCAAAATTTATTACACTTAGCAAAAATCATGAACATGAGCAAAAAGATAATCAAATACTTAAATGCTCCCCCTGAGAATGTGATCCCTGTAGCTAGTCAATTCTTGGGAAGTGTGACCACTCCCAATTTATTGTGAAGGTACTCAAAAACTTCCTTGGGCAATGGTTTTGTGAAGATATCTGCTACTTGCTCTATAGTTGGAACAAAATCCAACTTAACCTCACCTTCCGCAACTTTCTCCTTCAAAAAGTGATACCTACGTACAACATGTTGTCGCTGCAATATATTCTGCCTCTGCTGTCGATAAAGAAACTGACTCTTGTTTCTTATTGTGCCACGTGACCAATCTGTCTCCAAGATAGAATGCACCTCCACTGGTACTCTTTCTGTCATCGACACCTCCTGCCCAATCTGCATCTGAATATGAAATAAGGGTGAAGTCTTTACCTTTCGGATACCATAACCCATATTCCATAGTACCCTTGAGGTACATAAGGGTGAAAAGGCTTGTTTCAAATCTGCTTAACAAGATCACATAGAACTTATCCAATCTCATAGAATCATAAAGAGAATTGTTAGAGACTCAATATGTTCTATACTTAAATCCCAATCTCAACTCAACTCAATCTCATAGAAGCATAAAGAGAATTGTTAGAGACTCAATATGTTCTATACTCAAATCCCAATCTCAACTCAAATCAATCTCATAGAAGCATAAAGAGAATTGTTAGAGACTCTATATGTTCTATTCTCAAATCTCAATCTCAACTCAAATCAAGAAAATAGAATAGTTTATTTTATGGAACTTGAACAACCACATGCATCCAATCACTTGACTAGGCTCAATCAACTCTACTCAACCAATCACTTTCAAAAAAGAAACCACAATCAATCCTTTTCACTCTGATGATATTTTTAGAAATCAACCACCCATCACGGTACCTCCACAAACAACTACATGAACTGAAACACACTTTGACAACTATACGACAACTTCCCTGACTACTTGCCTTTCATCCTCAGATAACCAAACAAATACATAGGAGCATTAAAATAAAACTTTAAGATTGCTCCCCCTGAGGATGTGCTACCTGGAGTTGCTTAGTGCAATAGAGGAGTAGTCTCCTTCAGTCCAAGGAGACACGATTTCCTTTCTTCTATCTTTCTCCAAACTTTCTTGAACTCGGGCTTGGATTTTTCAACTACATCCCTGTTTTGCACCTTTTCGTGAACTCGAACATTTCTCTTGTGTGGTTGTCTCTTGTGCATCCTTGATGAATGATTATTTTCCTTTCTTTTATGTACATGATTTATTCCCTGTCTATGTTGCGTTCTTTGCGTCTGATGAAATCTACTATTTTGCCTTAGATTAGATACAAAAGTGCTTGGACAAAACCTTGCTATGTGCCCATGACCATTACATTGAAAACATTGTACATAGTGTTCACTCAAAAACGTAGATGTATTTCTACCAGCATAACTCTTTGATTTATTATTCAATCCACAATAAGTTGCCTTGTGACCATATTGGTTGCATCTGAAACAATAGCCATTAAAAGTATTATTATGAATAGAGTGAGAGTGATAGAACCTCTTTTGTTGTGGTTGCTTTGTTGTAGATCTCCTTTGATATTTTCTTCCTTTTGAAGATTCAGCTTCAAACTTTTCTTGCTTCGATCCTTCAACAGTGAACTTCTTCTTCTCTGCAGAGTTGGAAGATGAAGGTTGTTCAGCTTCATATCCAAGACCACGCTTATCCATGGAGCTTCTTTGTTGGCTTATCATTTTATCTAGCAACTTTGTGCTCTTCTCGAATTTGAGATTTGTATTGGCCTCTTCTAGTTGTTTCTTCAATAAAACAATCTCTTCCTCTTGTTTGCAGCAACCAATCTCTTTCTCATTGATCTGTGACCTGAGAGTTTCTTCAATCCTTTTGAATTCTTCTACCTGTACTTTCAAACTGGTTATTATTTCATTTGCATCCTCAAGCTTTCTTGAGATTTCCTTATTCCTTTTTCTTTCTATCTTCAATTCATCCAGAGCTGCAATTAGTTCCTCTTTCAAATTTATTTCTGCATCAATTTCTTCTTCATCACATTCTTGTTCTTTTTTTGTTTCTTCTTCGAGTGTCATGAAAAGACCTCCACCTATTTCTTTTTTAGAATCATCCTCTAGGACTTCATTAACTCTCAGCATATATGCCTCTATGTTCTCATCGTTATTCAACTTTAAAGCTTCGAACTGAGCTTGATGTGTTTGTAACTTGGCCTCCTTGATCTCATCGTCTCCTTCATGAATACTCCTCAGTTTGTCCCATATTTCTTTTGCCATTTTACAACTCATGATCTTTACCAGTTCATTGTCTACTAATCCGCACCTGATAGCATTCTTTGCTTTTGAGTCATTCTCAAACAGATTCTTACTGACAGCATCGGTTGGAGGAGTGATGGGTATTGTGTATTCACTGTCTACTGAATCCCAGATGTCGTATCCCAAAGCACAAAGATATGTCTGCATCCTGATTCTCCAAACCGCGTAATTAGTTCCATCAAACAAAGGTGCTTTGTTTGATGAGAAGCCTTCACCACCTGCCATTGTGTTACTTCCAAGATCACCCTAGCCGGTTAAGCTTGTATAGGAACTTGGCTCTGATACCAATTGTTAGTCTTACAATGGCACTGAGAGGGGGGTGAATCAGTGTAGTTCTTTAAACTTAAATTCATAGCTCTTAAAACTGAAATAATGAAACCTTAAAACCAGATAAAGCAAGTATCACAAGAGAACATCACACAACACAAGATTTAACGAGGTTCACCAATTTGGCTACTCCTCAAGAATGACTGCTTGGACTACCATCCAAATCCAGCCTTTGCAAAGCACCAACTTTACAATCAATTTACCAGCACCAACTGGAAGGAGCACCAACCCCTTATTTATCTACACCAATAGAAAGGAGCACCAACCCCTAATTTACCAGCACCAACTGGAAGGAGCACCAACCCCTTATTTATCTGCACCAACAGAAAGGAGCACCAACCCCTGATTTACCAGCACCCTACTGGAAGGAGCACCAACCCCTGATGCCAAGCCGCAACCTGGACTTCAATTTTGAATCTAGAAGTTTAACAAAAAAATACCTTCACTTTTACAAGACCCTGACTGGTCTATTGCTTACCCAATCTCTCTCACTTTACAGAACATCTTCTACGATCTATCACACTTCACCTTCTTTGAGTCGCTTCTCTATCACCCTCTCACTTCTTACACTCTATGCCCTTATAGCTAAACTTTGCGTTCGTCTTCACCCTTTGCACTCTCTGCCCTTCCTTTCTCTATGCAATCATAGCGCACTTGGTCAAATTTCAACCTTTGCTCTGCACTTTGCTCTATCTGCACTCACAGACGCACTTAGGACAATTCGACATGACTCTTCACTCACTTTGCACACTTCGCCATCATCTCGCCGCTTCTGCACTTTCTACGCTCTTACGACCACATTTCACACTTCGACACACATTCGACGACTTATTCAACCACACCACAATTCTCCAAATAACCCTCCTTTTATAACAATATTTTCATGATGAAAACCCTAATCTTAGTCGGCTTGCATAACAAATGTAAACCCTAATCTTAGTCGATTGTCATCGGTCTTAGTCGGCTTCAACTCATGAAGATATTGGATAATTCCATCACTCGAAGATTTCATTCGGTAAATCGTAGTCCGTAGACTTTTGTTCACTCTTCATATTTTAGCTGCATGAATTCACTCTATATCTTTAAATGTTGTAGAGATGTCGGTCCATTGTCATACTTCTCATTTTAGTTGGGTTCTTCTTCTTGTCTTGCGTACATATGACCTGTCATGAAATCGTGACATTTCTGCCTCTGTAGCTTCTTTTGTTGTTGTTGTCGTGAAAACACATGTCGTGATATCGTGACACTTTTTTTTCTCTCCTCTCTCTTTGCTTTGGCCCACGAAAATACAACTTGTCACGATATCGCGACACTTTTTCTCCTTGCTCTTTTTCTTTGCTTAGGCCCATGAAAATACAACATGTCGTGATATCGTGACACTTTGCCTCTATATACTTCGTCTTTGCTTTTGTCATGATATCATGACACTTCTGCTTTCAAAGTCTTCTTCTTTGCTTTTGTCATGAAATCGTGACACTTCTGCTTTCGTACTTTACTTCTTTGCTTTTGTCATGAAATCGTGACACTTCTGCTTCTGAAGTCTTGCTTTCTACTTTTGTCACGAAATCATGACAGTTCTGCTTTCGTACGCTTCCTCTCTTTCTTTTGTCATGAAAATGCGACATGTCACGAAATCGTGACACTTTTCAAACTTACTTTCTCTCTCCTATTTTAGTCATGAAAATGCGACATGTCACGAAATCGCGACACTTTTCAAACTTACTTTCTCTCTCCTATTTTAGTCATGAAAATGCGACATGTCACGAAATCGTGACACTTTTCCAACTTACTTTCTCTCTCCTATTTTAGTCATGAAAATGCGACATGTCACGAAATCGTGACACTTTTCCAACTTACTTTCTCTCTCCTATTTTAGTCACGAAAATGCGACATGTCATGAAATCGTGACACTTTTCTTACTTGTTCTCTTTCTTCGAACTTGTCATGAAATCGTGACACTTTTTCCTGCTTTCTCTTTCTCTTCCAACATGTCATGAAATCGTGACAGTTTTTCCACTTGCCTTTTTCTCTTCCAACATGTCATGAAATCGCGACAGTTTTTCCTGCTTTTTCTCTCTTCCAACATGTCATGAAATCATGACAGTTTTTCCACTTGCCTTTTTCTCTTCCAACATGTCATGAAATCATGATATTTTTTTTTCTCTTTTTCTCTTTTCTCTTCCAACATGTCATGAAATCGTGATAGTTTTTCTTGCTTTTTCTCTCTTCCAACATGTCGCGAAATCGTGACAGTTTTTCCTACTTTTTTCTCTCTTCCAACATGTCACGAAATCGTGACAGTTTTTCTTGCTTTTTCTCTCTTCCAACATGTCACGAAATCGTGACAGTTTTTCTTGCCTGTTGTATATGTCGCGATATCGCGACACTTTTCTTACTTGTCTTTTTCTTTGATCTTTTGCATATGGGCCACTTCGGTCTTCTTGGAAAATCACTGTACATACTCTGAATAACCTTTGAACTCCTGTCTTCTGCATCTGAATAGCTTTTGAACTTCCTGTCCACTGCATCAACAGATCTATCTGACTGTGTTGACAACAATGACAATACTATTGTTGCACCTTGCTCAACATTTACCCATTGTAAAATTTATCAATTTTGTTAGGATTTTGATGGTTTTGTTGATATTTCTTGGGGATTGAAGTAGAGAATTTTCCATTTATCAATGAATAATTTTGATTCAATCTTGATCCTTTGTGAATTTTATCAAATTTTATTATGTTTTTGGTGGTTGTGAGGACTTTTTATTTACCTTTTCTTCTATTTTTTTGGTTTTTTTGATGATATTTCATGGAAGAAAGGAAATGAATACCTTGTTCCCATGGAGCAGTTTGACTGCAATGGCCTTCTTTAGGATTGAAGTGAGAATATTTCAATTCGTCAATGAAAAATTTGGTTCATGTAGCCTTATGGTAATTTACGAATATTTCCGAATTGTATGGAGCACAAGTCGCTACAACTTCCAAGTGTATAGGGTAAATAACTAGGTACAAAGTGCACTTTTGATTTATTTGATTTTTTTTGCTTTTATGATTTTTAAAGATTTTGGACCGGTAGATATGCCTAATTATCTTTTATGAATCTCCTTGTGGTGAGAAAATATGTGCATTTATGTCTGCTTATTGGTTTGTTGATGCATTTATGGATGCAATATCATGGATGTATGTATTGTAATATGATGTTGGTTGATGATATGTACATGTGTGTATGCATAGTTAGATGGATGATTTGTTAATTTGGACTAATGAATTATGAATACTATTTGACACACTAGATGTTAGCACCATAGACTGTACAAAATTCATCGATTCATTTTAACATTATCATAAGATTATATAATGGATTGTGAAAATGTAAACTGAAAAATATATGATAAAATGGTATGCAATGGGATGCATAGTAATATGTTATAGAATGTCCTTAAGATTTTCATCAGACTCAAACACTCTAGTAAACTAGTCAAAAGTTGTATATTAACCATGCAAAGACTTTTTAACAAGGTATAAATCTGCTAGGATGACCAAGATATTCAATATTCCTATGTGTGGATGTGAGTTCATTGCTATAATAGTGCTTAAATTTACCCCATTTCCAAACAAGATTTATACAACCCATCTATACTAAATATCACCCTGCAAGTATCATGATACTGATTTTTGTACGTAGTTGGATTAGACGATAGGTAATATAGGCTACCAAAAGCTAGCTCATCTGCAAGCAAACATTGGTCCGTACAAAAGAAGGTTGCTAATGTGATAGATATATCATCATGCATAAGGATATTGCCATTGATAGGAAGGTTTGATACCACCCAACCTGTTATGAGGATCACCTTATGGTTATCAAATGCTAAGAATTCTAGGGATTCAAGTTCATTAATCCCTTCTTTTATTTTATTTTTGAATTGCTCCAAGGATTTGCTCATTTTTCTTTGTTGAGAAATGGATTTTGGTAGTTGTGAGAACCACTATTTATTTTACTTTTTGCATTTATTAGTGGTGAAAAAAACTTTTTCTTTTGGGGATTTTTGGTTGTGGTGAAAACCACTATTTATTTTTTGTTCTTTGGAATCTTGTCCAGATTTTGTGTGGGGCAAGGGATTTTTATTGCTTTGGGTGGGAAGGATCTTGTCCTTTTGTCAATTCTCAGCATTTTTGAACCATGTGCATAGGGAGGTGAGCAAGGTAAACTTTTCACTTAAGGTAACACGGACCACTTTGTAGGTTTTATCTTTCCTTGTGCAAAACATGGATGTAGTGGTACAAAAATATGTTGGGATTATGACGTGTACAAGGTACAATCAAAGAAAGACTACCTTCTAAAAATTAGGATAGCTTTCTAAAAATCTGAAAATAATACTGGAGATGATTGAGTGACCAAAAACCCTAATGATGCATTATAACAAATGATTAGGTTAAGTGAAATAGACACAAATACGAAAGGTGGGGAATGTGAATGGAAATGATAATTGTAATGTAGACGGGTGTTAATAATAACTTTTGATAAATTTCATTTTGAAGGATGGCTAGTGTATAGACCTAGTGCTAGACATGTAGGATCAACTCTACAATGTAAAATAGAATAATGGGTATGCTTAATCCAAGTGACTGTATAATGCAGTGATATGAAATGTAATGCAATATTTTTGCATTTTTATTATTTTTTATTTATATATATATATATATATATATATATATATATATGTGTGTGTGTGTGTGTGTGTGTGTGTGTGTGTGTCGTGTATTCCATTTGATGTTAAAATATTTTTCATGTGATGAAAAGAAATTTTTTAATTTGTAGCATTATAGAAAATTGTATTTCTATCTCCTTCCTTGAGGTATATCTCCCTAAATTTTTTAAATCATTATGACTCCTTTTTTTTCAATGCATTACGATAATAATAAAGCAATTGTTCTTAATTCATATAAGAATATTGATCCATTCCATTAGTTTCTGGTATCTCTTGTAAAATTTTGAGCTTGGATTTATTTTCTTTGTTTTCTTTACAAATGTTGCTAAACGATTTAACATTCTAAATATTTATTTGATCCTTCAAATATTTTATCTTTTGAACAAACTTGTACATATAATATCCTTCAAAACTAATTCGTCTCACCATAATATAACCGTATTCCAACTGAGGCACCTTTACGTCTAGTGAGGACTTTCAAAATTGAATTTCATGTCATCTTACCTAGACTTTCTTCACATTAACACTTTATTTTTTTAGTCCTCCTAGGATCTAGAATAAGAACTAGTGCTTTCTCCTTGATAGAAATTTACTTCCTACTTATTTCTCATGCTTCCTACTTCTTACTCATGCTTCCTTCTTGCTCTTGCCTCGCACTTGCTCTTAGCTCACACATGCTTCCAAGTCATGGTACACGATATTATTTTATATTTGTATTTTAGAATTGGTTATATGGGATTGAAACAGGCCCCATTCATACTATAGCATGACCTCATGGTGGTATTACAACAAGCTTGAAATTTATGCATGTATATCTCAACAAGATTCCAACCTTGATCTCTTTATTGAAATTTGAGGAATCTTACAGTTGAGCTAATGCCATTTGATTTTTTTTATATTTGTTATAACTAAAAGGTCTTTTAAATTTTTTATGTGCTTTAATTTTTTTTCAATATATATATATAATGTGATTATAAGCTAAGCAATCACTAATAAATGGTGCTATATTTATATAATTCTTAAACATAAAATAAGTAAATTTACTCCTCTTACCCATAGAAAGTTATCAATATATTTGTTTCAAACCTAAAGGAATACATGTATTTAGCTATACTATAATTTTTTAATGTTAGGTTTGGTATTTGGTTTGGTACACAATGATATTGACCTTTTAAAATAATTTTATCAGTTTGTTTGACCTTTTTCCTTGATATAACTATCCTAATGTTTTTCACATACCTCTTGATGTTATGATTCATGGTTTTTATTTTAATATGCTAACAATCCTTTTCGCTATTAATATATTATAATGTTTTATCTATGTAGTTTTTAAACATTCAAACTCTTTTCTATTAGTATATTATTATCTTTTAACATCTATTACATTTTATGTTTTCATTTTTTTAAAGTAAATTGTGTGGTTTCTATCAAGGCCACTCTTATCAATATAATAAAACATTACATTGTTGTTAGTTCAATTAAATAAAATTTATGTTATTGTTTTATCACATTGTTTGGATTTATTTAAAAAAAAATCTTTATATTGTTAAACAACTATGTTTTCATAATCACCTCCTTGATATTTGTTATATTTCATAGTAGTTTTGAGAAACACATACAATCAATAATTATCCAATATTGCTTATCAAAATAAGTACACAATATATAGAACACAAAATATAATGGAGTTTTTGTGGATGCCAAATATTTATCTCTAAAGAAATGAAATTATTCTCCAGTAGATGTTGAAATGATTGCTGAGAAGAGGTATTTATACCAAATTAGATGATACCTTTAGGTCAAGGTTATGAGACTAACCCTTAGTAGTGAAATATTAAAAATATATATTTTACAAGGTTTAAATGGGTTCAAAGTGTAAATATAGAAAATACAAGTACAAATTTTTGGTCTTGGCCTCAAGAGAAAACTAAACATAATGTATTCCAACATCCTCCTTAAGATAAATGGGGGAAATAGAGAGAGACCCTTATATTGAATACCATCTTAAGGAGTACTCTCCAACTACAAGAAGCTCCTAAATATACACAAAAATAACTTTGGGCATGATCTTGGTTAAGATGTCCACTCCCTACTCTAAAGTGCACAAAACGTGATCTAGCATACCATGAGCATGAAGGCATTTCAAAATTACATTCATATCTCAATATGCTTTGTATATTGATGAAAAAAAGGACTATAGATATATTGAATAGTATGTTTATTTTCATATCAATAAGTATCAAGAAAACACTAAGGAATACCAGTCTCTAAAATCACTAGAATCCACTTGAGACATCTATTTGCCTCATTGGAAGCACAATATTTGGCATCTATGGAAGTGTGAGAAATGGTATCCTAGTGTTTGGAATATCATGAAATTGGGTTAGATACCAATAAAAACATAAATCTTGTGGTGGAACATCGCTCATCCACATTACCCATCTAGTTAGCATCTAAAAAACCTATGAAAATCATTGAACAATCAATAGAATGGTGGATTTCCATTTGATAAATTCCTCTATTATATTTTAGAATATGCTTTGCTATTGTCTAATGACTCTCTTGGGGTATTTACATGTACCTAGAGGAATAATTAACAACAAATACTATATCTATTTTGGTGTGAATGAGATAGTGAAGTCCTCCACAAGAGAATAGTATAGAGTGCAATCAACTAAAGGTGAAGTTTATGTTTTAATCCTAAGGTAAAGGGGGTTTGATCAGGCTTACACTTCTTTATACTAAATCGCTAAAGAATATATAAAGCATACCTATGACAAGAAATAGTAATTCAAAATTCTGCATGATTAGTTTGGATTCCAAAAATGTACTACAAGATCCTCAAATTTATTATCTTAAATGTAGAAACTAATCATGACTTCACATCCTAAATCAACATAGTGGAGATACAAGTGATGTGAAAATCATCAACATACAATACAAGTACCAAAGTTTGTTCATCTTAATATTTGATATAAACATCAGATTTAGCCTTAGATCAATTAAATCCATAATAGAGGAAAAATAAAATGTGTAGAGTGAAAAAAATGATGCACCTAACAAAGGGAAATGAAATGCATTTATTGATCTAAACACTAAAAAGGGACATTTAATGTAAACATTATGATAAAATAAATGAAATAAATGGGGGTTATCTTTATATTAATCCATTTACCAAATACACGGTTACAAAACGTCCCATTGAGGGCTCTTAATTGATACAATTCATTACAGAATTTCAAAGGATCTAATCCTTTTAGAAAATCAAGGTGTGCTTCAGTGAAAATACATGATGAAAGGGTGAGCGAATCTTGGTAGAACTTCATTGAGAAATATTTCAAAAACCTCAACTTTAAATTGGGTGGAATGACTCCAATTTATAACCCAAGAGGGCCACAGGGTCAAATGGGAAAGTTAGGGCATGCAAGGTAGAAATCACCACTTTTCAAAACCCTTGCCAGACGTTGGATGTGATAAGACCTCCAATTTGGGCCTCCAATTTTTAGGTTGTGATGGCTTTGACCAGCCCTCAATCTATCATAAGTCATTGGGTAGGATAAATGGTAGAATTTGATTTCCATTTGTCCTGCCCTTGACTTTTTGAGGGGCCTAGGCCATGGCCATCCCACCTAGGGATGGTTGCTAGTGGTCGTCCCTAGGTAGGCTATGGTCATCCTAGGGTGGGACGGCCATGGCTACATGGCCCAAAACTTCCCAAAAGTGGGGTAAAACTTCCCAAAAGTGGTTAGGACCACTATTTAACCCCTAAGGGTTGCCCAAGGGGGCCATATGGTGTTGATAAGAGTGCATAATTGTAGTCTAATTGGATTAACATGATTTTAGTGTCTACAGATGCCCCTTTTTGGGATGCATTGTGTGAAATAGAACGCAAAGCAAAAATAGATGACTAAACTATCAAATGATTAAGGTTATTCAGTAACCTAACCAACTTTAGATGCCTCCATCATGGAAGGAGCATACATTCTTGGAATACTTTCTTTTGACATAATTGAAGGATTTGATTTTGGTATACCTTTTAGCCACACTGTAATGATAGTCTTTGGGGCTTAGGGCATACTTGGTCTTGGTTCCTTATTTGGCTTATAAGCCTATTCTGGGATATGTGTCCCAAGGCTTCAAGGATACCAAGACTTTGTTTTGTTGAATTTGTGCTGAATTATATGCCCCAACGTGGGCTTGAAATTTATCTTTGGCAATGATTCTTTTGAATGTATCCAAATTGCACTTTTGAGTGTTTGAGTGTTGATTTTGATTATGAATTCATTAATTATGACTACCCCCTCAAGTGATGATTCGATGAGGGAATGACCAATGATGAAATTGATGAGTTGCTTGACCAATATGACTTGATTAGGATTCCTTCAACTTTACCCATTGTAAAATTTATCAATTTTGTTAGGATTTTTATGGTTTTGTTGATATTTCATGGAAGAAAGGAAATGAATACCTCGTTCCCATGGAGTTGTCCAACCACAATGGCCTTCTTGGGGATTGAAGTAGAGACTTTTCCATTCATAAATGAACAATTTTGGTTCAATATTGATCCTTTGTGAATTTTATCAGTTTTTTTATGTTTTTGGTGGTTTTGAGCCTTTTTTCTTTGCCTTTTCTTTTGTTTTTTTTTTTGGTGTTTTTTATGATATTTCATGGAAGAAAGAAAATGAATACCTCTTTCTCGTGGAGCAGTCTGACCACAATGGACTTCTTGGGGATTTAAGTGGAGAATATTTCAATTTATCAATGAATAATTTGGTTCAAGTAGCCTTATGGTAATTTACTCATCTTGTCAGATTGCATGGAGTGAAAGTCACTGCAACCACAAAGTGTATAGGGTAAATAACTAGGTACAAGGCGCACTTGAGATTTTGCTTTATTTTTTTATGATTTTTTAATATTTTGGACCAGTATATATGCTTAATTATCCTTTATGAAGCTCCTTGTGGTGAGCAAATATGTGCATTTATGTCTGCTTCTTGGTTTGTTGATGCATTTATGGATGCAATATCATGGATGTATGTATTGTAATATGATGTTATTTGATGATATGTACATGTGTGTATGCATAATAAAATGGATGATTTTTTAATCTATACTGATGAATTATGAATACTATTTGACACACTAGATTCTAGCACCATAGACTGTACAAAATTCATCGATTCATTTTTAACGTTATCATAAGATTATGTAATGGATTGTGAAAATGTAAACTAAAAAACATGTGATAAAATGGTATGGAATGGAATGCATAGTAAGATGTTATAAAATGTCCTTGAGGTTTTCATGAGACTCAAACACTCTAGTGAACTAGTCAAAAGTTGTATATTAACCATGCAAGACTTTTTGGCAAGGTATAAATCTGCTAGGATGACCAAGATATTCAATATCCCTGTGTGTGCATGTGAGTTCATTGCTATGATAATGCATAAAGTTACCCTAGTTCCAAACAATATTTATGCAACCCATATGTACTGAAAATCACCCTACGAGTATCATGATCTTGAGTTTTGTACGTAGTTGGATTAGACCACTAGGTAATATAGGCTACCAAAAGCTAGCTCATCCGTAAGCAAACATTGGTCTATACAAAATAAGGTCACTAATGTGATAGACATATCATCATGCGTAAGGATACCACCATTTCTAGGTAGGCTTGATGCCACCCAACCTGTAATGAGAATCACCTTATGGTTGTCAAATGCTAAGAATTCCAGGGATTCAAGTTCATTACTCCCTTCTTTTCTTTTATTTTTGAATTGTTCCAGGGATTTGTTCATTTTTGTTTGATGAGCAAGGGATTTTGGTAGTGGTGAGAACCACTGTTTATTTTACTTTTTTCTTTTGTTAGTGGTGAAAACCACTTTTTCTTTTGGGGATTTTTGGTTGTGGTGAAAACCACTATTTATTTGTTGTTCTTTGGATACTTGTCCAGATTTGTCATGGGACAAAGGATTTTTATTGCTTTGGGTAGGGAGGAGCTTGTCCTTTTGTCAATTATCAGAATTTTTGAACCATTCACATAGGGGGATGAGCAAGGTAAACTTTTCACTTAAGGTAACAAGGACCACTTTGTAGGTTTCATATTTCCTTGTGCAAAACTTGGATTTATTAGTGTGAAAATGTGTTGGGATTATGATGTATACAAGGTACAATCAAAGCAAGACTCTACCTTCTAAAAATTAGGATAGATTTCTAAAAAATCTAAAAATAAAACTAGAGATGGTTGAGTGATTGAAAATCCTAAAGATGCCTTATAACAAATGACTAGGTGAAGGGAAACATACACAAATACGAAAGGTGGGGAATGTGTGTGGAAATTATAATTGTAATGTATATGGGTGTTAATAATGACTTTTGACAAAGTTGATTTTGAAGGATGGCTAGTGTATAGACCTGGTGCTAAACATGTATGATCAACTCTAGAATGCAAAATGCAATGATGGGTATGCTTAATGCAAGTGATTGTATAATGCAACGATATGAAATGCAATGCAATATTTTTGTATTTTTGTTATTTTAATGATGTTTTCAGATTTTTATATAGTATATATATATATATATATATATATATATATATTTGACCAATGGGCTTAGTGGATGCCATTGGGGTTTTTGGGTGACCAAAG
Organism: Wollemia nobilis; assembly: GCA_028583015.1. Classification (NCBI taxonomy): domain Eukaryota; kingdom Viridiplantae; phylum Streptophyta; class Pinopsida; order Araucariales; family Araucariaceae; genus Wollemia; species Wollemia nobilis. The sequence continues at coordinate 1,518,450 of JAQPPZ010002945.1, read as the reverse complement.
GGTTTATAGATACCTTTGGGACTTTTTGGATGACCAAAGGATTTATAGATACCTTTGGGGATTTTTGGGTGACCAAAGGGTTTATGGATACCTTTGGGGCTTTTTGGGTGACCAAAGGGTTTATAGATACCTTTGGGGCTTTTTGGGTGACCAAAGGGTTTATGGGTACCTTTGGGGCTTTTTGGGTGACCAAAGGATTTATAGGTACCTTTGGATCTTTTTGGGTGACCAAAGGGTTTATAGATACCTTTGGGGCTTTTTGGGTGACCAAAGGGTTTATGGGTACCTTTGGGGCTTTTTGGGTGACCAAAGAGTTTATAGGTACCTTTGGGGATTTTTGGGTGACTAAAGGGTTTATAGGTACCTTTGGGGATTTTATGGGTGACCAAAGGGTTTATGGGTACCTTTGGGGCTTTTTGGTAAGGCAAGGTGCTTACAGCTTGAAAAGGCCATAAGTGAAGGATATTCAAGGGTTCAGGCTCCTCACATCCTTCAATGGAAGCTAGGCGATAAGTTCCAGGTCCAATATGACTAGTGATAATGTATGGACCTAACTAGTTTATCACAAATTTATCCCATAGATGGGGTGGCAAGTTAGAGTTTTGTTGGTTCTCTTTTAGAAAAAGGTCACCAACCTGAAAGTCTCTAGGATGGAATTTCATGTTATAGGCTCTCTTAAGCCGCTCTTGATAAACACATAGGTGCTCAAGAGCATTAACACATCATTCATCAAGTAAATTTAATTGGTCTAGGTGAGCCTGTCGTGCGATGTCATCATCGATGAACTCTTGCATGGATATGCGTAGTGATGGGATTTCCATCTCTAAAGGTATGATGGCCTTAGCACCATACACTAGTGAAAATGGAGTTGCCCTAGTGGGTGTCTGAATACTAGTGCGATAGGCCCAAAGGGCAAGAGGCAATTGAGTATGCCAATATTTGTGATTATCCTTAATGATTTTCTTTAAAATGGCAATTACTATTTTTTTTGATGCCTCAGTTTTCCCATTGGCTTGTGGATAATAGGGCGTAGAAAAGTTGTGTTGGATGTTATATTTAGCTATTAAAGCATGCACATCCTTATTCTTAAAATGTGGCCCATTATCTAAAATTATTTTGGATGGAATACCAAAATGAAAAATGATATTATGTAACATGAACTCCGTAATGCGAGGCCCAGTCACTAGTGGTAAGGGGAATTGCTTCCACCCATTTTGTGAAATATTTGATGGCCATAATGATGAACGTGTGATGGCTTGAGGAAGAGGGTGATATTTTCCCGATTAAGTCAAACCCCCATTGCAAAAAATGCCAAACCGATTGAATCGATTGTAAGGCCTGAGAAGGTACATGTGTCAAATTAGCATGGTGTTGACACTTTACACACTTCTTAACATAAGCACAACAATATTGCTCTAAAGTTGGCCAATAATAATCCATGTGAAGAATGCGCTTTGCGATGGCCATGCCACTAAAATGACCACCACATGTACCATCGTGTGCTTGGGTGATTTTATAAACTATCTCTTGAGGTTCTAAGTGGGTGATTTTACAAACTATCTCTTGATGTTCTAAGCAATGAAGGAGGATACCCTAGTAGCTTCGAAGATACAATATATCTCCAAGTAAGACATATTTTATCGCTTTTTTCTTGAATGTGTATTTGGCGGTATGCGATAATCCAAAAGGGATGTTACCAAGATTTAGGTAATATTTTAGTTGGATGGACCAATATTGATTTGAAGAAGCCTCAATTGCATGAATTGGTTGATCCTTTTGAATTTCATCTCTCATGAATGTTGATTGGGAGAGAACTTGTAAATATAGCATTGTGCTACTATCAAAAGGAGTTTGAGGGAATAAAGTCCCCCAAGTGGTATTATTTAAGCAATTGTGAATTTGAGAGAACCATTCATGAGAGGGTTCAATTTGAATCATGTGGACTTCTGGCATGGAGTGAAGGTCCTCACGCTTAGTTGTATATTGTGATAGCATTTTGACTTGAATGGTTGTTATATCATCAAAAGGGTTATGTGATATTAAAGATCCTAAGGAGGCCATTGTATCCGCAAAATGGTTAGATGATTGAGGGAGTGCCTCAATATCATACCATTCAAATTTTTCCAGAATTTTATCCACAAGGGCTTTGTAGGCTTGCAAGATTGGGCATCTACATTGGAATATTCCCTTGACTTGATTCACTATGAGCAAGAAATCGCTAAAAATGTTGAGCTTAGTTATTTTCATGGTGATTTTCGTTTGAAGGCCTATGAGAAGAGCTCCATACTCAGTATTATTATTGGTGTATGGGAAACTGAGTTTGAATTAAAGGGGTATTGGAACCCCTTGAGGTGTAAAAAACACAATTCCCATTCCAACCCTTTCTCGTACTTAGATCCATCAAAAAATATAGTCATGTCAACTTGTGTTTTAGGCTCTTCAAGATTAGGTGATTCTAACACTTGAAAGACTCCATCATTAGGAAGCTCTATGCTAAGAGGTTGGTCATCCTAGAGTAGAGCCTCTATGAGTTGATCGATGATGACTTGACTTTTAATTGATTTTTATTCGATGAATTTGAGGTCAAATTCTATCAAAAACATAATCCATTTCATCGTGTAACTGTTATGGTAAGTATGACTCATCATATATCACAATGGATTCTCTTTGGATACTACATATGTGGTATGATTGAGCATATAATGGCATAGCTTTTTAGTGGTGAAAACCATTTCTAAGCATAGATTCTCAACATATGTGTAATTTATTTTGTAACTGACCAGGGTACTGCTAATATAGTATGTAGCCTGTTCTTTGTGCAATTTGATCATTTGGGCCAACATGGTGCCCAACGCAAGCTAAGTAGATGAGATGTATAGATGGAATGAAACTTATGGTTGGGGAGGAGCCAATACTGGTGGTGAAGACATATATTACTTAATTTTGTCAAAGGCATCTTGACACTCATCATCCTAATTAAATGAGACGCCCTTATGTAATAATTTGTTCATAGGTTTGCACTTATTCGATAATTACGCTATGAATAACTTGATGAATGTGACATTTCCTTAAAAACTACATAGCTACTTGATAGTAGTGGATGGAGGCATTTCAAGGATTACCGTGAATTTATTTGGATCAACCTCTATGCCTCATTTAGAGACCTTGAATCCCACGAGTTTTTTAGATGTGAAATCGAAGACGCACTTCTTGGAATTTATTCTAACATTGTGTTTGATGAGGTGATCAAGAACTTTGTGCAGTACATCAATGTGCTAATGGCAAAGTAAATATTTAGCCAATAATTTATCTATGTAATATTCCAAAATTATATGCATGTAGTCATGGAATATGTAGGCCATAGCTCATTGGTAGGTAGCACTAGCATTTTTAAGGCTGAAAGGCGTGATTTTATAACAAAATGTCCCAAAGGCATTGTGAACATAATTTTATGTTGGTATTATGGATTAATGCAAATTTGATTGTATCTAGAGAAACCATCCATTAGGGATAACATCTTGTGGCCTGATGTGGCATCCACTAGTGCATAAATATTTGAAAAAAGGTGTTTTATCCTTAGGACATACTTTATTTAGATCTTGAAATTCAATGCAAATGTGAATCCTTCTTGTAGACACCAAAACAACACCAATATGATTATGTGGCTACAAACACTGATCGAATTGGCATACACAGCCCCTAAGGCAGCCCCCAGAGGTTAAACAGTGGTCCTAACCACTCTCACAGTAGTTTTGGAAGGTCAAAGGTCAATTTTGCACCTTTTAGGCACCCTGCTCCTTATTCGTTCCACCCCGGGATGATTACAAACTAGTATTCATACCACCCCAGGACGATTAGTAGTATTCGCTCTAGGGTGGGGCGAATAGCAGGTTTGACAGGAAAAATGTCAAACCTTGACAAATGGTAGCTCACCACTCAACTCCACCTTCAGTGCATGGGAGTGTGAGTGAGCATTTTTGATCTCAAATATGCAGTCATAGAGGAAGTCATAGAGGTATTCATAGAGCCCTTAATTAGGGAGGAATATTCTCTCCCCTGAGAAGGCATGATGGCCAAGTGGTGCCTCTACATGCTCATTCACAAGAGACCCTCAGGTCTATAAAAGGGTGAGTCTTCTCACCCTAAAAAATGGATATAACAGGAGCATTTGGAGCAACAGAGTGCTGTCAAATTACATCCTCACCCATCACTTGTGCTTCTTACATCCTTGATCTCTCTTTTGGAAGGGAGGTTATTGGGTGATCATTGGAAGCGCAATCCAGACCCAAAACCCAAAAATTTGGCCATAATACCCCACCCAATTTTCTAACACAACCCCCTAGGAGTTTTTGGACTCATCCCAAGTGGATTGGTGCTGAAACCAAGCCCCAAATGATGGGCGGCCTGCCCCCGGGCGTCCCCCGCACTACTATAGTCCTAATTGTCCCACCCTAGAGTGATTAGAAATTTGTAGCAAATTTCTTTACTATTTCATTTGCATTTCATTTTAGGTCACTCATATAGGCTGCCATTAAAATTTCATGTCATTCTGATGAATATTGGCTATGTTTTCAGTGTTTTATGTTTTCATTAACATACAGGGAGCATCATCATATTAGGGTGATTGAGGTAGAATTTGCAAAATCCGACCTTCTGGGTCGTCTCAAAATGACCATTTTTGCCTAACTCCAACTTTTTAGGTGTTTTTGATGCCCCTAGATGGGACATTTAGGAGGTCACTTTCTGAAGTCTTGTGATAGTCCTAATCGTCCCACCCTGGAGTGATTAGAAATTTGTGGTAGGTTTCTTGACTGTTCCTTTTGCCATGTGTTCTTGGTAATTTTTTCATGCCTATGTCTAAATTTTAGCTCATTGTAATATGTTTTGATTATAGTTTTAATTATTTTATGCATGCATTAACCGAAGGCCTTGGGGATCGCATGTTCCCCTCCATCCGTAGGTGCTTTTAATCATTCGATGTTTCTATGAACATAGGATATCAAAACCAGAGGGGCATCAAGGAAGAACAGATGCATTTATGCAAGCGATGGCAATTTTTGGCCTACCCATTTCACATGTGGGCATGCAGAAGAAAGTGTACCATCCATGGTGTGACAAAACTATGTTTAACGCTCCTTGCCCCTACAAAGGGAGGAGACGTATTGTAACCTGATCTCAAGAAAATTAATAAAATAAAGGGCTGCACTTTACATTTGCTTTACATCTCGTTTCATTTCACTTGTTTTTCCCTTTTCATGCATTTTCATTCGTAGGACTTAGCGTTACGCTTTGCTTTTGTTTGCATCGCACCCAGTAAGCCATTTGGCTTCCGTATCCTCGTGCTTTTAGTGGTGATCATGGTGGGACACTGTATCTTGATTTTGGGATCAAATTTCTGATCAAAATTATGTTTTTTGCTTTCAAGTGTTAATCCTTCAAGCGCTGGACTGCTGCTCATGCCTCCCTATGATAAATATAGATTGGAATTCGTGCCACCCTGGGATGAATAAGGCATTCATCCCACCCTGGGATGAATATAGATCTTCTATTCATCCCACCTTGGGAATATTAGCTCTCTATGCAATTTTTGAGTAGAAACTTAGAGTCATCTAGTGTGGGCAAAGAAGAGGTAGGTTTTATAAACATCTCTCTATAATTTTCTATCTCTATTTCTATGATTTTTCTGTTTCTTTCCTTGCATAGGAAATTTTACTACATGATTTATTTCATTTCACAAGTAAAAATAACCCCACACCACGTGGTAATTTAAACATCAAGGATTTGGTCATAAAACCCCAACACTTGATCAAGACCGACGGTGGATTTTATCACCACCTTGGCTTGAATTTTTGCATACATAACCCCGATCGCTATTATTGCTAGACGTAAATCCTAAAGAAAGTTGACCAAGTGTAGTTGGGTTTATTCCCAGCACATGAGGATAAGTCTTCTATGGTATGTGTCAAAAATAGGATGATCCCTCTTCCGTAGCACCTATGTTCCACGTATTTTTCTGCTCTCGCGTACCAATAGTTTCCCTCACGTAAGGGCAGGAATATTGAGAGGTTAGGTATAAAGGCCTGGTAGTGGTATATTGAAGGGGCGACCATTTTGGGAGACATAAGAGCCCTCATATTGCATATACAACAAAATTTTCTTTACAAGGTTTTCAAACAAAAATCAAAACACACTAAACCAGATTTAGGGCACACATTTAATCCATAAACGAGATAATCACTTATTTTTTTGTGTGGCTCCTGTTTGTTTAGTGTAGCATAAAAAAAAAAAATTGCAAAGAAGATAAAAACCTACGTATTTTATAGAGAGACACCACCACGGTGTACACCCATAGCCAAACCCAATCATGGGTAGAAGTTACAGAAAGTGTACAAGGGGGCACAAGTTGCCTCCCTATAGCCCCAAGGACTTAGTCATACCACCTTGGTGGTCTGACCCACAAAATAGTCCACTTCATACCATGAAGAGGCACCCCTTCGAGGGGCACTCCCATTCAACATAGACCCTTTTAGGAAGAGTCCTTACACATGGCACTCAAAATAAATGGGAAGGCTCCCTTAGACACTCGTTATGAGTGGTCACTATGCAATGAAGTGCTAGAACAACATAGGGTCCATAAGGAGGGGCCATAATATTACATCATCCCTCCTCTACCCCTTATTACTATCAGAAACAACAGGCCAAATCCAGAGCACAAGGCTCTTCATATAGGGCGAGCCAAATCTGCCTACCCCTTTCACATATATGAAAGGTAGCACGAGGAAGACCACTACATTCCTCAAGAGAAATACACAGCGTGGGAACAATGCACTTCTACACCTGCTATTTATAAGGATCACCTACATTGGGGGATTATATCCCATTGGGGGATTATCTTCCACACAACATATACATTGGGGGATTATCTCCCATTGTTGACAACACACCTTTTTGACCTTGATAACCCCATCCCTTTGATTGAGAAAGGAGAAATTTTGAGGATTCACCTACCAAAGGGATATAGACAAGGTCAAGAAGGATCTTCATAAGACGAGTCAGAGTATGAGGTAGCACCGTGGGACCCTTTTGAATCTGATAGCAATCATTTGCAAGTGACCCCATGGATGACTATCAATAAATCTTATTAGCAATGTTCCCCTTGAATTCTCCAATTGAGCAAATGCCACCTCGAGAGAATCAGGTCCTCCCGTAGAAAGTGGAACAACCCCAATGGGACCATATCAATTTGCTCGAGTAAGACAAGCCTCACATGTCACAAATAGTTGTCGAAGCCAACGAAGGTCTATGGATCTCATATAGTTATTATGAAGGTGAAACTGAGATGGCATATCTAAATCATATGTGGTAGCAACAGTACTCCATTGACATTTATGACATGTTTGAACAGCTAAACATGGGGCCAAGGCATAGGTTGCACCTAAACCAAGCACAGTTGGACCAATTGCTTCACCTGCCACTTCAGGTATACAAAGATCACCTTCTGCCTAGAGACCCCATATAGCCATCAACACCAAGGGCAGACCCCATCCTATTATCTACACATAGGGGTGATCCATTTGTGCGAATACCCCTAGAGCCAGATCTAGAGCACAAAGATCACTAAGTTTGAGTCACCACACCCGCGATAATGGAGACCAAAATCATTTCATCAACATGATCTACATTGACTTAATTTCCCCCATCTATAATCCATCTGATCCAACACGGCCATTGTATCTAAAATTATATGCTATAGACTGGGATCGCACTAACTCACCACCATCCTCATCAGAGTACTGGCCTTGCGGTGAGATGCTTCATTTCACCCTAGGACCAACTCAAGATATCTTCCACACTGAATAGGAGCCTGATGTTCCAAACGTAGATCTAAATTCAATGAATGATATCCACCTGATCCCAAATACACACCAATTAGAGGACGGGTCCCACATTTTAGTCAAAGAGATGACTGATGTAGACATCAGCTCTAATCTAATGAATCCACAAATCATCAAGCTGGGGGTAAATCTATCCCTCGAAGAGCAAGCTTATTACATTACCCTTCTCAAAGAGAAGAAGGAGGTTTTTGCATGGTCCTAAAAAGACATGTTGGGGCTAGACCCGTAGCTAGTCACACATAATCTAATGCTTGATCCGACATTCAATCCAATCAAGAAAAAACTATGTAAGATGCACCCAACAGTAGCCTTAATTGTCAAATATGAGTTACAAAAGTTGTTGGATGCATAGTTTGTCATCTGCATGGATTACCCACCATGGTTGTCCAACATGGTACCCATAAAGAAGCCTGATGGGAGGATTCACATATGCATCGATTTTCAAGATCTAAACAAAGTGAGTCCCAAGGACGATTTCCCCTTGCCTAGAATAAATGCATTGGTAGATGCTACAGCAGGCCATGAAATTCTTTCCATCATGGATGGTTTCTTGGGATACAATCAGATTCATATCAACCCCTATGATCAACTAAAAATGACATTCACAACGCCTTGGGGGACATTTTGTTATAAGGTCATGCCCTTTGGCCTTAAAAACATTGGTGCCACCTACCAACGCGCTATGACATACATCTTCCATGATCACATGCATAAAACTTTGGAAGATTATATGGATGATTTGTTGGCCAAATCTCTTTTATGCCCAGATCATCTCGATGACTTAAGCAAGATCCTAGATCACCTCATCGAACACAAAGTCAGAATAAACCCCAAGAAGTGTGTGTTCCACGTCACATCTGGAAAACTCTTGGGTTTCATAGTCTCAAAATGAGGAATCAAGGTAGATCTAAAAAAAGTCAAGAAAATCCTTGAAATTCTTCCCCCAACCACCATCAAGCAACTCATAAGCCTATAGAAAAAGGTTGCGTCAATCAAGTGCTTCATAGCACATCTATCTGACAAGTGCTAACCCATGAATAAATTATTACACAAGGGGGTAAAATTTCACTGGGATGACGAGTGTCGATCAGCCTTCGATGACATTAAATAATACTTGGCTTCACCACCAGTATTGGCACCACCTAGACCAGGAGTGTCATTCTACTTATACATCTCAGCTACTGATGTGGAACTAGGTGCCATCCTAGCCTAGAAGAATGAACTACACAAAGAGTAGGCTACTTACTATCTTAGCCATACCCTAGTCAGCTATGAACTTAACTATACATACGTTGAGAAGCTATGCTTAGCAGTGGTATTTGCTACCAAAAATTTATGCCACTACATGTTGAGAAATATGATGTATTTTATGTCTAAGGAGAATTCATTACAGTACATGATGAGTCGTACTTATCACAATAGCCGCATGGTGAAATGGATCATGTTGTTGACAGATTTTGACATCGAATTCATTGGATAGAAGTTCATAAAATGTCAATTCATCATCGATCAACTAGCAGAGGCTCCTCTCAAAGATGATCATCCTCTGATCATAGAGCTACCCGATGATGGGGTATTCCATGTCTTAGAATCACTAGATTCTGATGTTCCTGAGTCATAGGACAACATAACCCAATTTTTTGATGGTTCTAAATATGAGCAAGGGGTGGTGTGGGAATTGTATTCTTCACACCACAAGAGGATCCAATGCCTCTATCATTTAAACTAGATTTCCCATGCACCAACAATAATACTGAATACGAAGCCTTTCTCATAGGTCTTCAGACAACAATCACCATGAACGTCAAATTCTTGAACATCTTTGGTGATTTGCTATTAATTATCAACCAAGTAAAAGGGGTATTCCAATGTAAATTCCTAGTTATGTAGGCCTACAAAGCCCTTGTGGACAAATTCCTAGCAAAGCTTGAATGGTACGACATCGAGGCACTCCCTCGATCATTGAATCATTTTGCGGATACTATGGCCTCCTTGGGGTCACTAATCCCACAAGACCCTTCCGGTGAGATGACAACTATTCAAGTCAAAACATTATCGCAATCCATGATGGAGCATGTAAGCTTTGATCTAATGCCAGAAATACACCTGATCTAGATTGAACCATCTCAAGATAAGTTCTCTTGAATCCATGATAGTCTGAATCACGCCAACTGGGGGTCATTATTCTCCTTGACCCCTCTTAATACCAACACAATGCTATTCTTACAGGTCCATTCCTACTCATATTTCACTAGGGATGAACTTCAAGAGGGATTGGTAGTTCATACCATTGATGTTTCTGATCAGTAGGATTGTTACACACCCATAAGAGACTACCTCAAGCTAGGTAACCTCCCACTTGGATTGATCCATTCTATGAAAAGATCATTTAAATAGAAAGTAGCAAAACATGTCTTGCTAGGAGACATTTTGTATCATCAAAGCTACGAAGGGATCCTCCTCCATTTCTTGGACCAACAAGAGTCTGCTTGGGTGATCACCCAAGTGCACGATGGTACATGTGATGGCCACTTCAGTGATATGGAAATCACAAAGTGCATTCTTTGCATGGGCTATTATTGGCCATATTTAGAGCGAGATTGTTGCACGTATGTAAGGAAGTGCATGAAGTGTCAACACCATTCCAATTTGACACATGTACCTTCTCAAGCCTTGTAGCTGATCCAATTGGCTTGGCCATTTTTGTAGTGGGGCTTAGATCTAATCATAAAGATATCCCCTATGTTGTCAGGCCATCACACGTTTATCATAATGGCCATAGAGTATTTCACCAAGTGGGTGGAAGCAATTCCGCTTACCTCTATGACTAGAACCCGCATTGCAGAGTTTATTTTACATAACATCATATGTCATTTTGGTATTCCATCCAAGATCATCTCGAATAATGGGACATCATTTAAAAAAAAATATGTGCATGCTTTGACAACAAAGTACAAAATTCAACATAGTTTTCCAACACCCTATTATCCGTAGGCAAATGAGCAAGCAGAGGCGTCAAATAAAATGCTAGTTGCCATCCTTAAAAATATAGTCATAGATAGTCATAAGGATTGGCACATTCAAATCCCACTTGCTCTTTGGGCTTATCGCACTAGCATTCGGATGCCCACTAGGGAAACTCCATTTTTGCTGGTGTATGGCTCTGATGCAGTCATGCCTCTCGAGTGGTAAATACCTTCCCTGCACATATCAATGCAAGATTTCATCAACGATGACACTGCATGGTAGGCCCGGTTAGACCAGCTTACATTTCTCGATGAATGACGCGTCAATGCTCTCGAGCATTTACATATCTATCAAGAGTGACTTAAGAAAGCATACAACATGAAGGTTCACCTGAGGGACTTTCAGGTTGGTGACTTGGTCTTAAAAGAGAACCAGCAAAATTCTAAATTGCCGGTCCATATAAGGGACAAGTTTGCAGGAAACTAGTTAGGTCCCTATGTAATTGATAGTAAAATAGGATCTAGAACATACCGGCTTGCCTCTTTTGAAGGAATCAAGGAACTAGAACCCTTGAACATCAGTCATTTGAGGCCATTCCACATTTAAGGTGCACATAATCCCTTTGGTCAAACCAAAAGCTCCAAGGATTCCCACAATTGCTTGGTCAACCCCAAAACACCCCAAAGGTGCATGTAATCCCTTTGGTCACCCCAAAAATCTCCAAGGATTACCGCAATCGCTTGGTCAACCCCAAAATGCCCCAAAGGTGCACATAATCCCTTTGGTCAAACCAAAAACTCCAAGGATTCCCACAATCACTTGGTCAAACCCTAAAATTCCCCAAAGGTACCCTTAATCCCTTTGGTTAGCCCAAAAAGCTCCAAGGAATCCCGTAATCACTTTGTCAACCCAAAAAATGCCCCAAAGGTATCTATAAACCCTTTGGTCACCCCAAAAATCTCCAAGGACTCCCGCAATCGCTTGGTCAACCCAAAAATATCCCAAATGTATCTATAAACCCTTTGGTTAGCCCAAAAGCTCCAAGGATTCCCACAATTGCTTTGTCAACCTAAAATTCCAAGGACTCCTCACCTAGTGACTTAATGATCAGCCAGGCTAGAGTCCTCTCATCGTATCGATGCTGATAGATCAAAGGTTCACTAGGCAATCCTTGGCATACCTCAAAATATCAAGTCACTTAGACATACAAGAAGTACTCCTACTCGGTCCCATGTTGCCCGATCAGCAACCTCCCCCTACATGCCTATCAGAGCCACTCAACCTTAGGCAAGGCTGGACAGTCCCGATATGGATGCCAGAATGCATCCCCTAGAGTAAGACGCAAGAAGACATCGACATAGTGCCCCAGGAATCTGCCCACCACCAACACTACCCCTGCTCCTCTGACATCTACCATAGAGCCGCATACCCTATCTCCCTGTCCACCATCTCTGCCCGAGTGGTCCACGACAATCCCTGCGACTGCTCTACAACTATGTGCTACCACCCCTAGCACTACAATAGGTAGTTGCATCCAATCCCATTCCACCTTTGGCAACGGACCTCATACAGCTCATCATAAAGCTATACCAATAGCGTTTGACCCCACCTCATAATTAGGGGTACCTCTGTTGAACACTCCACCAGTCTAAAAACTACCTCCAATAGGTTCCAAGGGAACCTCACACTAGATGAGTCGAGCAATAGCATGTTGGAAATGAGGGTCATAAGCAGTGCATGCCTCACCCCAACATGTCCTTATCCAGCCACCATCGCACCAAAATCTCACCAATCAGGTAATCCCCCTCTGCCCTCTCCACTAGACTATCCATCCCTACCTCCAACCCATGCCCAAAGCATTGTGTTAGCACCATCATTCACTAATCACACAGAGCCATTCGAATGGGAAGCCCGTCTATCAAAATCTGTAGAATCTGATAAACATCCTCAAGAGTCACTGTCATCTCCCCTATTGGGAGATGAATGGTGTTGATGTGGGGATCCCACAAGTTGATTAGGGCAGTTAGATATGCTCGATCCCCCACCATAGGCTCTAACTGAGTCACCTGATTGAGCCCAAGTGCATCAATCCACTCCCAGTCCACCATAGTCAGTGCCTCACATGCATATGAAAACACCGTCGGAACACAGTACCGGCTCTTCACCACCTACAAAACAAAAGCAACACAAAAACATTAAAAACATGACAACAAACAAAAAAAAATGTACAACAAAAACATTCAACAAATGTACAGCTAAAACAGTTAAAAAATGTACATTGAACACATTTAACAAATGTACAGCAAACACATTCAATAAATGTATACCTAAAACATTCAACAAATGTACAACAAAAACATTTAACAAATGTACAGTGAACACATTTAACAAACGTACAGCTAAAACATTTAACAAACGTACAGCTAAAACATTTAACAAATAAAACAAAACATAAACAAAATAAAAAATAAAAAATAAATAGCATAATTAAAAAATTTTGACCTAGGGTTTTTAACCTTAGTTTAAAAATGAAAAAAAAAAAACAAAAAACAAAAAGCAGAATTAACAAATTTTGACCTGGGGTTTTTAACCTTAGTTTAAAACTGAAAAACAAAAACAAAAAAAAACAAAATACACAAATTTTTTAACTAGGGTTTCTTAATCTTAGTTTAAACAAAACAAAAAAACACAAAATACACAAATTTTTCAACTAGGGTTTCTTAATCCTCGTTTAAACAAAAACCAAAATAAAAACAAAAAATTTAACTAGGGTTTAATCTTAGTTTAAAACGCAAAATACAAAAAAAAAAAAACAATACTTTAAACTAGGGTTTAATCTTAGTTCAAAACGCAAAATACAAAAAACAAAACAATATTTTAACCTAGGGTTTTCATCCTAGTCTAAACGAACAAAATACAAAAACAAAGTTAAAAAGTTTAACCTAGGGTTTTCATTCTAGTCTAAATGGAAAAACAAAATATCAAGTAAATTACGACTTTTGAAAATAAAATAAGCAAAATAATGAGGAGCATCATGGGTCTCACATTGGGTCCACCACTGGATTATCTAGTCCATGAACTCATTTTGTCTATGAAAATTCTACAGTGCTCCGCTACGCAGACTCGACCTCCTCCTCCTCACAGTGCCAAATTTCTAGAAAAACAAAGTGCAAATGAGCCCAAAACCTAGTTTTGGCATTTAAATAGGCTTTTAGGCCTGTAATTGTTCCACCCTAGGATGAGCACTCTAATTATCACTCATCCCACCTTGTGATGATTAAAAAACTGGTATTCGTCCCACCCTGGGGTGATTACAGAGCAAGAAAATCAAAAACAGTGAAACTGCACCCAAAATGCACCAAAAACAACAATAAAATTGTCGAGCAAAGGCACCTTTGTGCCTGTGCTTCAAGGCCTCCAAAAATAATTTTGGGGTCACAAATCCTCACTATCCTACTCCCTAAGAAGGCTACCATAGCCGGACCGCTCCATGGGAGGATGCATTTTTGAGAATTTCACCCTCAAAATGTCACAAAAAGGGTCAAAACCCACCCAAAAATAGCAATAAAATTGCCGAACAAAGGCGCCTTTGCACCTGACATTCTTGGCATAAAAAAATGATGTTGGACTCACAAATTGTCACTATCCTATTCCCTAAGAAGGCTACCATATTCGGACTGCTCCACAGGAGGACGGATTTTCGAGAATTTCACCCCCAAAATACCGTCACACAAAAGGGTCCAAACCCACCCAAAAATAGCAATAAAATTTCCGAACAAAGGTGCCTTTGCGCCTGACATTCTTGGCATACAAAACTGATGTTAGGGTCACAAATTATCACTATCCTATTCCCTAAGAAGGCTACCATAGCCGAACCACCCCATGGGAGGACGAATTTTTGACAATTTTAGCTCTAAAATACGTCACAAAGAGAGTTAAAACCCACCAAAAACAAGTCAAATTGTTCGAAAACTGCATGAGCATTCAACGCAAACCAACTGAAGGAACCCTTACAAAAGTCATCTTGGGTCAAGTGATTCATCACTTTTCTCCTGTTGGTCATTCCCTCATCGATTTTTCACTTGAGGGGGTAGTCACACTTAGTTACCAATCAACAAATACATACCCAATCAAGGAAATGGCATGCATTCAAAGAATCATTGACAAAGACAATCACGCTCCTACTTGGGGTGGAAAACAAGCAATAATCACAAGCTGATCAAACACTTGGCATTAATGAATTATGAACTCAAGGTTCCCATAGATAAAAGGTTGCACCCTTTGCCTATTCATGATTGAACAATGTCCAAGATCAAGTAACACCTCACCAAAAAAGGTTAACACTTGAATTAAGCTCCTTAGCTCGTTAGAAGCAAGGATTCAAGAATGCATGCCCTTTCCATACTTGGGGCATCAAAATTTGGTTAGGTTATTAAGAAAACCTAATCATTAGTGCTTTGGTTATCTATTTTTTCTTAGCACTACGCCACACACAACGCATTCTAAAAAGGGGTATCTGTAGACACCAAAACAACACCAATTTGATTATGTGGCTACAAACACTTACCAAATTGGCATACACATCCCCTAGGGCAGCCCCCAGAGATTAAAAAGTGGTCCTAACCACTCTCAAAGCAATTTTTTAAGGTCAAAGGTCAATTTGGCACCTTTCAGGCACCCTGCTCCTTATTTGTTCCACCCTAGGACGATTACAAACTGGTATTCATCCCACCCTGGGATGATTAGTAGTATTCGCTCTAGGGTGGGGTGAATAGCAGGTTTGATGGAAAAAAGGTCAAACCTTGAAAAATGGTAGCTCAGATCTGCCACTCAACTCCACCTTCAATGCATGGGAGTGTGAGTGAGCATTTTTGAGCTCAAAGAGGCAGTCACAGAGGCAGTCATGGAGCCCTTAATCAGGGAGGAATCTTCTCTCCCCTGACAAGGAATGATGACCAAGTGGTAGATCTACATGCTCATTCATAAGAGACCCTCAGGTCTATAAAATGGTGAGTCTTCTCACCCAAAAAAGAGACATAGTAGGAACATTTGGAGCAACAGAATGTTGTTGAATTACATCCTCACCCATCGCTTGTGCTTCTTACATCCTTGATCTCTCTTCTGGAAGGGAGGTTATTGGGTGATCATTGGAAGTGCAATCCGAACCCAAAAACTGAACATTTTGCCACAATACCCCACCTAATTTTTTGAAACAACCCCTTAGGAGGATTTGGACCCATCCCAAGTGGATTGGTTCTGAAACCAAGTCCCAAACAATGGGCGTCCTACCCCCAGTCACCCCCCGCACTACTACAGTCCTAATCGCCCCATCCCAGAGCGATTAGAAATTTATAGTAGATTTATATATTTATTCATTTGCATTTCATTTTAGGTCACTCATATAGGCTGCCAGTCAAATTTCATGTCATTCTGATGAATATTGGTTGTGTTTTTAGTGTTTTTTATTTTCACTAACATATAAGGAGAATCATCGGATACAGGGCGATCAAGGAAGAATTTGCAAAATCCAACCTTCTAGGTCATCTCAAAATGCCCCGTTTTGCCTAACCCCAAATTTTTAGGTGTTTTGGAGGCCCATGGATGGGACATTTAGGAGGTCACTTTCTGACATCTTGTGACAGTCCTAATAGTCCCACCCCAGAGCGATTAGAAATATGTGGTAGATTTCTCGACTGTTCCTTTTGCAATGTGTTCTTGGTAATGTTGTCATGCCTCTATCAAAATTTTAGCTCATTCTTATATGTTTTGATTATAGGTTTAATTATTTTATGCATGCATTAATCGGAGGCCTTGGGGATTGCATGTTTCCCTCCATCCGCAGGTGCTTTTAATCATTGGTTGTTTCTCTGAACATAGGATCTCGACACTGGAGGGGAAGCAAGGAAGCACAGACACATTCACGCAAGTGGCGGTGACGTTTGGCCTGCCCATTTCACATGTGGGGAAGCGGAATAAAGTGTACCATCCATGGTGTGACAAAACTATGTTTAATGCTCCTAGCCCCTACAAAGGGAGGAGATGTATTGTAACCTGATCTCGAGTAAATTAATAAAATAAAGGGCTGCAATTTACATTTTCTTTACATCTCATTTTATTTTGCTTTTTTTCCCATTTTCATGCATTTTTGTTCGTAGGACTTAGCGTTACGTTTTGCTTTTGTTTGCATCGCACCCGGTACGCCATTTTGCTTCCGTATACTTGTGCTTTCACTTCCATTAGGTTTCTTGATAGGTAAAATATTGGAAACCCATGGTAGATAATCAATTGGTATAATAAAATTGACATCTAGCAGTTTTTGCAATTCATCTTTCACCATTAGGGCTACTGTTGGATGTACTTTGCATAGTTTTTTCTTGATTGATTTTGTATTTGGATCAATCGTAAGATTATGCATGACTAGATTTTGATCTAGTCCCGACATATCTTTATAAGACCATGCAAAATATTTATTCTTCTCTTTTAGAAGAGTTATGTAATCATTTTTCTCAGTAAGGGATGAGCATTCCCCTGAATTGATGATTTGGGGAGTCTTTGGATCTATGCTTATATCCCTATTAATTGTTGGCTCAATTGACATATGAGATCCTTCTTCCAACTGGTGTGGAGCAGAAATAAAATGAATGTCTTCAGATAAGTTTATTTCATAAATTGGAAAATTAGGCTCAACCTCAGCATGAAAGGAATTTTGAGTAGATATTAGACAAAAATTAAATTGTTGTAACATTTCATTGCAAGGCCAAGACTTTGATGGAGATGGGGATGAATCTCCCCAATCAAATTCAATTGCCTCAAAGTCAAGTTGTAATGGATTTAATGGGTTATTAAGATCATTAAAGCGTGCAATAAGATCTATGGAAATCATATTAATGGATGGATGATCTCCATTGTATGGGTTATTGGGTCTATTGAAAATATTTTATTGTAAGACTTATGTGTGGTTGCGGTGGAGGTGGAATAACTAGAGGTGGTTGATGTGGAAGGGGCAAGCTTTCTCCTAGAGTGGTAAGAGTTTTCACCATATAGAATGTTGTAATGGGAACACATGTATATAGAACTCTTCTTCATCATCCAATGGGATAACATGTTCATATTCTTCATATAAACTAGGGGAGTTAATAGGTGTTACAATGTAATATGATTCATCATCAATTGTCCATTCATAAGGGGAACCTTGATCCTCTTCCTCATTTTCATATGGAAGAGTATGCAAACCTTCACCTTATTCATAGGATCAGGTGAAATCATAATATATCCCTTGATATATAATATTTGTGGGGAAATAATCCCTCAAAGAGTGGACATGATTAGGATTAGCATAAGGATCATGTGCAAGCTCATCCCTATAATTCAAACCTAAGTGCTCTAAAATTTCTATGAGGATGTCCAGAGGCATAGGCTTGTTGTATCCTAAGCTAGATTTATCATATGGCAATTGATATTGTGGTTGGAAAGGAATGTGAGTATCTTGTTCGTACAACCCCAAATCATAGTCATACCGATGGCAGTAATGGATATATCACATGGCATATTCGGGATTGGACATATAATTGATGTCCTCAAAAAAGGGCTTTTCATCCTCTTCTTGTTAAGGAGATATACCATATTCAATACCCCCATATATGAAGTTCATTTGATTGGGAGGTATACCTAGAGGTACGATGGTACCTATGGGAAGACAAGGTCATCCCATATTATGTATTGTCTCAATGGCTAGAATTGTTGTGATATTCCTTACTAGGTACTCTCCTAAACCTATAGTATCTAAATGCACTGTGACCTATGATGGTGAGGATGGAGGATATGGAAGCAAGTCTTGATATGACTCAATACTTACCTCATGGTGTGGTTTCTCATCTGATAGACTAGGAATCTCTTCTGTGTAAATGGTAGAGATGATTGGAGGTATCTCATCAATAGGCCTCTTCAACATGTTCCTATACAAAGGATTTAATGATGATGAAGGTATATCTGAATGTGCAATTTATGAGGGTGGTATAGAAGAATATGGTAATTTCTCAATGGAAGGTGATAATGAATGATTCGAACCTTGAATGGATGTATTTGGTTAGAAGTACACATGAGTTGATTGTAAGGTTGAATCAAGGATGTGCTATACCATGTTGTAGTATTTGAAGGGCTCAAGTTTTGTGGAGAAAACATGTACTTGCCCTTTGTGAGTGTACTTCAAGTATTGGTGAGCTATGGATGACATGCACTTCATGTCCCTAATCCAAGGTCTAACCAACAAGATATTTTAAGTTATTATACCCTATAGAACATGACATAATGTTGGTGTGGTTTTGCATCCCACATGAATAAGTAATACTATAGTGCCAACCATTGATCATAGAGTATAGTTGACTGCTCAAAGGGTATATGTAGATGCAAAAATGTGGGATTCTAGAAGACATATATGTTGGAAAGTATTTATGGTGATGATATTGCTTGATGAACTAGTGTTAATTAGAAATATTTTGTAAGGTGTTCCATTTACACATGCAATAATATGTAAGGGAGGATCCACCATGTCAATTGATATTGGTTTAACTTCATGTTCATGAAATGTGATTACTATATTTTTGCACTACTGAACATGCCCTATGAAATTGATAAAGGAGTTAGAATCTTGGGGATGCAGTTCAATCAACTTAAGGATCTTTGTAAGAGCTTCTCTATGAGGTTGAGACTATTGGATAAGCTCATATATAGAGAGTTGAGTCAATATTTTTTGTAAGCTTTGAGCAAGATTAATTTTTAAGGTGACCATTGTACAAAGTGGAGGGCTTTGCACTGGAGGTGGTAGAGGTTGTGATGTGGAGTGAATGTCATTTGAAGCTATAGATAGTGCAACTTGATTTGGATAATACCTATTCCTTGTCACGATGCTAACCAACCTAATGAAACCTTGTTGAGGGGGTGTATAGACCTCATTTACCTGTTTTGCTTGATTTTCCTATATCTCATGAGTGGGAAATGGGTATTTAAATACACCCATTTGTTGATTACTTTTTTCAATAGGGTTATCAACTTTAAGATCATTCCTCTCAATCATGTCTTGTAGTAGGTGTATGAAACTATAGTACATTTACACATCATGCCCATTCTGCCTATGGTACTTACAATATAGGTCTTTATGACATCCCATGAACTTTTTTTTACTCGTAATTGGATCTATAGGTTGGATATCTGATAGAATAATTTCTTTGGCTGCAAATATACAATCGAATAGGGAATCCATAGACTTAGTGAAAGGTATAAATTACCGTTTAGGGTGACATTATTAGTTTTTCCATTGATTCACCTGAGTGTTATTATTGTAACTTGTAAGAGAAGGTTGGGCCTGATATTTTGCCTTCTAAGGTGGTATTGGTTGCACAAGCCTTGGAATACTAATGGCTACTTGATTAACTACTACTAGCTTTGGTTGTGCTATATTGCCTTTTGTGTTATTATTCTACTCCTTACAGGGTTTTGCAATTTCCCCCTATTGAATTTTGATTTCTTTGATTTTTCTAGCCTTTGCTAGAGCTACTTCAAGAGTTTGGTATTGTTGGAGTTGTAGCAATAATGAAATTGGTTTCAAAAAACTCTTGGAAAATATGTGAGTCAACTCGGACACTGGTAGTAGGTATGGCAGCTTAGTGAGAGGCATTCACCACTTGTTACCATAATCTGTGATTGACTCATATTCATACTTCTTTAACCTCATGAGGTATGTTAAAGTCACATTTTGCTTAGTATTAAAAGTAAAATATTCTAGGAATGTGTTCACAATTTTTTTCAACTCTATGGACACTGTGCCTTGGGAGTTGATTGTACCACTCTATGATTGGGTTAGAGAGTGTAATAAAAAATGTTCTTATATGTAAGACATAATTATCATAAATACTAAAGCATTGGTTCATGAACCTAGTAACATGATCCTATGCATCTTCCTTTCCTTTGAATCTATCAATATTGGGTATTTTGAAATGATTTAGGTATGGAGGGGAAGGTATTGATGGGTGAAGTGGTTGACTGTGAAGATGGTGCGAAGTAGTATTTTGAAGCCTAGACCCAAAGGTCTTATTTTCTATTTTTTCCATACGCTCAAATAATCCTTTATACACATCAAAGGATTTGATCTCCCATTCTTTGCTTTGGCCCTACGGAGGAGGGCAAGGAATCTCAAGCATATGGTGTGGTGGTTGATTGTCATTAACCATACCTTTATAAGGTGCTTCTAGGTATTTCTTTTATGGTTCTAGATCATCATAGGATCTTTTAGGTATTTTCTCAATTGGCCTACAAGGAGGAACAAATACCTGTAAAAGGTGATCTATGTTTGGCCTGGGATGTAAGTCTTGATTAAGGTATAGGAGGTTGAGGAGGCAATATTTGGTTAGGCCTAGGAAGCCTATTTTTATTAAAAGTGGGTTAACTCTAATGAAACCCCTATCTATGAGTATTTGGGGTAGGGACCCTGTTACGTAAGGTCTCTTTAAACAACTCATGGATTTTCTATTCAATCCATTGCATTTCTAATTGATGTTGGTGGTTCAAGCGTTGTTTATCTAGCCAAAGCTGATTGAATTGAGCTTGGTATTCAACATATATTTTAACGACTTGGTTTTTCTTATCATTCATGTGAGGTCTATTTTCCCTACAACTATTTCCATGATGCCTATATTTTTTAGTAGGATATGAAAGATCAAATACGATCTTCCATCGATTGAGAAAGGTCATGTTCACTTGAGGTTCAATCCTAAATAAATATTCTTTATACCCAATTGGTGCAGAAGCACATCGTGCTTGCATGGAATAATTAAATTAAGGATAATCAAGACTCTCCTTGTGTCTCCCTTCATAATTGAGGAAGGGAAGAGCAAAATTTGCTCACCTAGGGCGATGAGTATCATACTCATATTGGTACTTATATTATTGAGACCTATTAGGGTGATTTAATGATGTATTTTGATCATTTTGCCCTACCCATGGTAAATAGTCTTGATATTACATGCAAGTGTGTGAGGTAGACTAGGTAGGCATGTGGATGTGTGGTATTGCTCTATTTGTTTATTCCTCAATACAGAGTTGCTATTATTGAAATAATGCATGTGAAGTGTCTATATCTGGAAAGTATATTTCATGATTAGGACCAAAACCTGTAGGGGTGTCCTGCATAGGAGTCCCTTGTAGGTTAGGTTCTTGATTTGACATTTTAGGACTTGGGTGAGTAGGAGACTTCCAAGGAGGTATAATCATATCCATAGGGTCAAATTGGAGATGGTTTACGTCTTCTTTCTTACTCTTTGTAGTGTTATCCTTTGAATGGTCTTGGTTGCGGGTGCATACCATAGCTACTTTGTTCCAAACCCTACGTGATTATCTCTTTTACAAATTTTAATGATGCAACACACAAGAAAAGAAACACACAAATTAAAATAATACAAATGTTTATCTCTTTTAAATATTTTATTTGTGTTCCCTAAAGTTGTTTAGTATGTTTTTATTTATTTTTTGCAAAGAGATATATTTTCATGTGTTTGAATATGGTTGATGTATACTCGTAGATCGATGACCGATAATGAAGTTTAGTCACAAAAATCCACCAAAGTATGGATATAAAACCCATACCCGGTTAGAGAGTATAGGTCCTACTAGTCCTCGCCCATATTGATTGTGGGTAGTTATAAACCCTTCGAAGAGGAATGCATGCTATTTTCCATGGCTAATATGGTTCTTGGAGCCAACTTTTTCTAAAAAATAGGGTACATATCATGCAATCCAATGGGTGTATATGAAGCCCACCATCGTTGGTATCTATTAGAGGTTGGGGATGAAGTTACAAATCACTAATGTTAAAATGTGACATGGTGTGTGTGGTTCCTTTTATACTTAAGAAAAGTAAAACCAAAGAGCACTCAATGATAACTTCACTAAAAGCAAAATAACATTCCATTATTTAAAAGTATTGAATAAATAATTTAACCTACAAAATAAATGTCCTATATGGCAACCTAACCATTATGTAGGTTTGCAAGAAATCAAACCGCACAAATGCATTCCTAAGTTTTTATTTTCCTTTTTTTTTTTTTTTTGCTTTTGATAAAAAGTAAAATCTACTTTTCAAAAAATATAGAAAATACATACAAAAAAACTCTCTTACCTTCTTTAAATAGTAATAATATAAATTAAAGGTCTAGATATTCATCTTAAAATCCTAAGATGATTTTTTTCCTATCAAATTGAGCTGCAAGTCCCCTATTTGGTGGCCATCCTAGGATGGGATGGTTTCCAATTTGGGGATCATACCTGAGTGGGATGACTGCTATGGTTGTCCCTGGGTGTTCCAATTAGGAAACCAGGGGTCATTTTAGTGTAGAACGACCAAAAACTACAACATTTTAGAGATAAAAATAGAGTTAAAACTTACCTAAATGAAATGAGACATGGGTTCCACCATGATCGCCATTGTAGAGAAGACAAAATGGTGCACCTAGAAAAGGGAAGTGAAATGCATCTATTTATCTTAACACTAAAAAAGGATATTTAATGTAAACATGATGACAAAATAAATGAAATAAATGGGGGTTCTCTTTATATTAATCCATTTCTCAAATACACAGTTATAAAACATCCCCTTGATGGCTCTTAATTGATACAATTCATTACATAAGTTCAAGGGATCTAATACTTTCAAAAATTCAAGGTGTGCTTTAGTGTCTTTGTCACACTCATGAATTGAAGAGTGGATTTTTGGTACCGCTATGATGATCTATCCATATTATAACTTTTAGCTCCTTCCTTATGCGCTGAAATACTTGGATCTACACACAAATAATTTAAATTGATTAATAGCATATGTGGATTGAGATGAAATCAAATCAATACATGCAATAGTGAATATCAAGAGTGAAATAGACAATGCAAAATTACTCCAAAATGCATCAAAACTTAGTACAATTCTTATAATATACTTTAGAGATGATCTATGCTAAAATAGAAAGTAAATTGTATGTAGAATCTATGGTCATCCCTAGGTATTACAATTGGGACTATTAGAATGAAAAACCTAATAGAAGGTCCCAAACTACTCCAAATTGCACCAATTTCTAGTATTATGAATATAATCTACTCTAGAAATGATTTGCTAAAATTGAAGTGAAATTATGGAACATATTTCACTTGTGACTGTTAACCATCCCAAGTTGGGATGACCACCAAATCTAATGGTTTTTACCACCAATTTATCTGGGATCTAGTTCAAACTACTCCTAGGAGTGTTGTCAAATTTGGTGATCTAATTCAATGAAATAGGTGTGTTTTAGAACATATTTATGTATTTTTGCATGACTCGGAAACCTCCTTTGATTGATGAATATTCCAAGTTAAAATATATGGTGAAAGGGATAGTGAATCTCAGTAGCACTTCATTGCAAAATATTGCAAAGAACTCTCCTTTAAATTGGGTGGAATGACTCCAATTTATAGCCCAAGAGGGCCATAAGGTCAAATGGGCAAGTTAGGGCATGCAAGGTAGGTTCCACAATTTGTCAAAATCCTTACCATGCATTGGGTGAGAGAAGCCTCCAATTTGGGCCTCCAATTTATAGGTTGTGATGGATTTGATAGGCCCTCAATCTGTCACAAATCAATGGGTGGGATAAATAGTAGAATTTGATTTCCATTTATCCTGCCCTTACATTTTTTAGGGTCCTAGGCCATTGTCGTCCCACATAGGGATGGTTGTTGATGGTAATTCCTATGTGGGACAACCATAAATTATGGTCATCCTGGGGTGGGACGACCATGGCTAAATGGTCCAAAATGTCTCAAAAGTGGGGTCAACCTTCCCAAAAGTGGTTTAGACCACTAATTAACCCCTGAGGGTTTCCCAATGAGACCATATGGTGTTTTATAAGATTGCATCATTATATTATAATTAGATTAACATGATTTTAGTGTCTATAAAAGTATTTTTTCATTCTATGCATAAGTATTCTGCTCAAGATCATTTAAAGATCTAGTCAAAGAACAACCCAATAGAACAAGTCCCTCCAAATCAAAATTGGGTGCCTACTACATGTAAATTTCCCTTGAAGTTTCCCATGTAGAAAGACACACTTCCTATCCATCCGATGAACCTTCCATCCATAGGAGGTAACTATGGAGAGAATCATCCTAATAGAGTCCATCATAACCATAGGTATAAAATTCAAAAAATAGCCTACACCCTCCTGTTGAGAGAACCCCTTGGTGACAAGGCATATATTATACTTTTATACTTGACCATGTGATGTGTATCTAGTCCTATAGATTCAATTACATCCCACAATATTCTTCACTTAGATAATAGGAACTAGCTCTCAAGTCCTATTGATTAGTGTTCCATATTTTGAAATCACTGCATCTTCTTATTCAAGTTTTTTCTAGTTCCTAGTATGTGAGAGAATATTATGAATAAGATATATTTAAAATCAAAGCTTTAGAAGTATCCTTTCAATGTCACTAAAGGTATAAAATAGAATAAGTGTCATTCAAAAATATCTTAACCCTATTGGGTGTAGGATGATAAAAAGAATCATGTGTATACTACACTATGTCAACAACAACAACTGAAACAAAATAATCCAATTCATAACTACTCACGTCATTATGAAATGATGGAAAAAAATTTAATTAATGTAACCTTACATCCTACCCTACACTATAGGAATAAGAAACTACCTAAGATATTATATGTGAAGGGGATAATGTGATAGGCATGGAATAACCACTCAAGGAATATGAAGAAGAAGATACTCTAATAGGAATAACACCAACCAATATATTTGAAGAACCTATTGAATTTGTAATAGCGAGAGAAAAAAAGGAATTAATAGCTAAAAACTTCAGAGGGGGACTGGAAGAAATACCTAAAATAACCTCATAAAATATGACAACTCTCTTCATTAAGAGCTCATACCTTTAAGGATCATAGAGAAAATATACCTTTGAGGTATTAGAATACCCTACCTCACTTTTAAAAAATTTGAAATTGCATCCATATGGATTTGCCATATAATCAAGTTGATGAAAAGGGAGTGTCATGGTATATACCACATCATCCATCTTCTTGATGTCATTAATGTAATGTGTTTGTATTTTGTTAATACCATCAAAAAAATATTAGGGTGGTTTAAACTTATGACCTCCTATGGGCAAAGTTTTAACAGACCTTTTGCTATCCCCCAACCTAATCACCATGTTTGGTAGGTGATATTAGTTGCTTACTAATAAAATAAAGCAAACCATCATGTGCCCCTTTCTTAAGATAATGAAGTTGGCCTACATAAACATGATACAAGAACATCCCATCAAACACTTTCCTACATGATGTTGTACTATTCACTAAAAACTTCCCAATTTCAAATTCAAAATTTAAGTTTTGGAGGGAAAAACATAATATTTTCAAACACAAATTTATAATACTTAGAGGCAAAACATTGAAAAGAGTTGAATTGTGGTCCCATAAAATTTTACAAATAATTCAAAAACTCTAATGGTTTGTGCATTGAAATTTGTGTAATTTAATCTTATATAAGCCAAGACAAAGAATACAAAAAAGTGCTTATGAGGATCATTAATGTAGCCTACAAGCATGTTATTATGTAACCCTACATGCATTCATCATTTATTTAGACTTATGGGCATGTTTATTTAAGCCTATAGTCCTCTTTCATATTTGGTTAATACATATTTACATATAACCTTGCTTAAAAGGGAAATTTATCATTATTTTATTGTAAGGTTAATCTCAAGCTTATGTTTATGTCAGCTTGAGGTTAACCTCTAATTTGGGATTTTGAAACACTATGTATCCATTTGTACCATAAGATTAAATTAAATGTGATATTTTGGGGTGCCCATGGACACCCACCTTCTACTTATCCTTGTCATATCCCTTCTTTTCTCTGTTTCATTTACTATTGCTATCTCTTATTGTTTACATTTTTCTTATGATTGTGGTCAATGCATGACATGGAATGTGTAGACACCAAATAATAACCATTTATCATCCACTCATCATCATCAAATCATATCCATTCATCATTAGTTATATATATATATATATATATATATATATATATATATATATATATATATATATATATATATATATATATATATAAATAAATCTAAGTCATCCATCAAAACTCCATCTTAGTTTACCATGTGGTAATACTTGTCACTCATTAATTATGATTTGTTTCACTTATCAAGTTGCAATCTTAGTCGTTCATCATTTTTTAGTCCTGGTCGCTCTTTGCCATCATCAAAACCTTGACATGAATTAAGGCAATCATAACATATTATTAACTTTTCATGAATAAGGATGAAAAACATTTACAAGGAGATATCACACACATTCACACAATATTTTGCATAAACCCAAACAATTACCACATTCATCGTTCGCACTCTATCACTTTTACGCTCTAGATCTAGACTCTATAGAGCATCCACCATAGCTCACAAAAAACTTAGGATGTTTTCCAAATGCTGCAGGGCATCCACCATTATCTACAGACACTTCAGGGTATCCACCAAAAATAAAACTACATCCAACAAGCCCTCAAAAATTTTTGAGCATCTACATGACATAATTTTGAGCCCTCAAGAGGATAGATCGCATTCAGGTATTTACAAGGTAACTGTTTATTTTTTATTTATATTTATTATATTTTTTTTCACATTTTACAAGCATTTCAACTAGGATTTGTAGTTTTATATTTTATATTAATGGGGGCCTCACATAATGGGGGCCTTGCATGTGCTACTAATCAATTTTATAGTTTGCTTTTATCCAGGTACATGTGATAATTTCTTTAATAGCTATTGCAGTTTGAGTGGCCCTATAGAGAATACACAAGCCCACTTAATAACTTGTTTGTAGCATGAAATATTTAAAGACACCACTTTTTATTGACCAAGGGTTTCACCCTTTTTATCATTGTATAAATAAACATACTTTGTAAAACCCTTTTGCAATTTGGGAAATTTTAATTGTGTAAAAGTGGATATCAAAGGATTTATAAATTAATATAATATTTGTAGACACCAAAACAGCACCAATATGATTATGTGACAACAAGCATCGATCGCATTGACACACACAACCCCTAGGGCAGCCCCTAGAGGTTAAACAGTGGTCCTAACCACTCCCAAAAGTAGTTTGGAAGGTCAAAGGTCAAATTTTCACCTTTTTGGCACTTTGATCCTTACTCGTCCCACCTTGGGATGATTACAAACTGGTATTTGTCTCACCCAGGGACGATTATCAGCATTCACCCCAGGGTGGGGTGAATAGCAGGTTTGACTAGCAAAAGTTCAAACCTCGATAGGTTCGTAAGTTAATTGAAACTTTAGGACATGTAATTGTGAGGAATGACTTCAAATCAAGGAGAGAGACTTCAGTCAGGTATGTCTTTGATTTTGGAGGCCTCATGCAAGGAAACTCTAAATTAGGAAATAATCTTTTCTCTCAAAATAGGACAAGCAACTCAAGTGGCGCCCTCGCATGCACATTCAAATAGAGATACCCTAGGTCTATAAATTGGTGAGTCTTCTCACCCAAAAAGAGGATACAAAGAGGAGCCTTTGAAGCAATGAAGTGCTACCAAATTATATCCTCACCCATCGATTGTGCTTTTACATCCTTGATATCTCTTTTGGAGGGAGGTTATTGGGTGATTATTGGAAGTGCAATCTGGACCCAAATTCAAACATTTGTTCACAATATCCCACCAAATTTTCTGAAACAACCCCATAAGAGGTTTTGGACCCATCCCAAGTGGATTGGTGCCAAAACAGAGTCCCAAACGACAGGCGTCCTGCCCTCAAGCGCCCCCCAAACCGTCGTAGTTCTAAACGCCCCACCTCAAAGTGATTAGAAATATGTGGTATATTTCCTTTCATGTGATTATATGCTTCTCAAATATTTTGTCATTCAAATTTCACATCGTTTTGAGCATTTTTTATCATGTTTTTATCATTTCCCGCATTTATTAACATGGAGGTAGCATCATCAAATTCCTGGTGATAGAGGCCAAATTGGAAAAATATGACCTTCTGGGTCTTCCTAAAATACCCCCTGTTAGCTAAAACCCAACTTTGTAGGTGATTTGGAGCTTCCTGAATGTGACATTTTGGACTATGATTTTTGACACTTTATTGCAGGTCTATTCGTCCCGCCCTGTAGCGAATACGAATATGTTATGAATTTTTTGACTGTTCCATTTGTGGTGCCCTCATAATAATGTCCTCATGCTGTTGTCAAGTTTTTAGTTCATTTGGATCTATTTTAGTTACCGTTTTATTCATTTTTTGCATTCACTAATCGTAGGCTTGGGGATTGCATGTTTTATTTTATCTATAGGTGCTACTGACTATTTTATATTTCCTTGAATGTAGGATATCAACATTAAAGGAGCATCAAGGAGTCAATACTCATCAATGCAAGTGGCGGTGAAGTTTGGTCTACCCATTCTACATGTGGGCATGCGAAAGAAGGAATACCATCTGTGGATGTGACAATAACACTTTTAACACTCCTACCCATAAAAAGTGAGGAGGCGGATTGTAACCAAGTTTTGAAACATATTAATAAAAATGGATGTATTCCATATTGGCTTCCTATTTGGTTTTGATTCGTTTATGCTTCTCTCCTTTCATGCATTTTCAATTCATAGGATTTGGTGTTATCTTTTGTTTCATTTTGAATCGCATCTTGGCTTTTCCTTTTTGTTTCTGTATCCTCATGCTTTTAGTGTCGATCACGGTGGGACCTCCATCCCTTGATTTTAATATTGAAATTATAATCAAAATTTTCTTGTTTTTTTTATAGGTACCAAGTTTTCAAACATTGGACTTCTATTCGTTTCAGTCTGTGACGAGTACAGAGCTAGAATTTGTCTTACCTAGGGATGAATGTGCATTCACCCCACCCTGTGATGAATACAGTTCTATTATTCATTTCACCCAAGGATGAATAGCTCTCTGTGTAGTTTCATGGAAGAAATTTAGAGACATCCGATTTGTGCAGAGAAGAGGTAGGGGTCCTAAAAACCTTCTGTCATTTTTGCTTTATGTTCTCTGGTCATTTTCTTGCATAGGAGAGTTTGAATGCTTGTTTTATTCATTTATGCAAATTAAAAAGAACCCCACACACCACGTGGTAATTGAAACAATAAGTAGTTTTTCATAAAACCCCAACCCTTGATCAAGACCAACGGTGGATTTCATCACCACCTTGGCTTGAAATATTGCATGCATAAACCTGATCGTGACTATTGCTAGACATAAATCCTAATGAAAGCTGGCCAAGTGTAGCGGTGGTGATTCCCAACACATGAGGATAAGTCTTCTATGGTAGGTGTCATAAATAGAGTGATTCCCATCTACTCTCACGTACCAATAGTTTCCCTCACGTAAGGGTGGCTATATAGAGAGGTTGGTATATCGGCCTGGCAAGGGTATATCGAAGGGGTGACCATTTTTGGGAGTCATAAGATCCATCATATTGCATTTAAATGTTCTTTAAAAAAGCTATCAAAACAAATATCAAAACACACTAAACCAGATTTAGGGCACACTTTTAATCTATAAACAAGATAATCATTGCTTTGATTGTGTGTTTCCCTTCTGTTTAGTGTAGCATAAGAAATCCTAAAGAAGATAAAAACATACACATATTTAGGTAAACATCACCATGGTGTACACCCGTAGCCAAGCCCAATCACGGGTAGGAGCTGTAGAGAGTGCACAAAGGGGGACAAATCGCCTCCGATATAGTCCTAAGGACTTGGTAATCTTGCCTTGGTGGCCTGACACACAAGATAGTCCACATCATGCCATTATAGAATAGGACTATAGAGGCACCTCTTTGAGAGGCACTCCCGCTCAGCATAGATCCTTTCAAGATGAGGACATACACTTGGCACTCAACATAGATAGGATGCCTCCTTTAGATTCTCATTATGAGCGGCCTATTGAGGAAGTACTAGAGCAACATAGGGTCTATAAGGAGAGGCCACATGATTTCATCATCCCTCCTTTATCCCTTATTAATGTTAGAAACACTAGACAAAATCTAGAGCATAAGGCTCTCCAGATAGGGCAAGCCAATTCTGCCCGCCCCTTTCACACATACAAAAGGGAGTACGAGGAAGACCACTACATTTCTCAAGAGTAATACACAGCATGGGAGCAATGTGCCTCTGCACCTGCTATGTATCAAGATCACCCATTTAGGCCAGAGCCTTGGGTGAATGCCGCTAACCTTGATAGAGGAAAGCAACCCATAGGGATCTCAAATCTCCACAACCGAGATAGACATGTAGGAGAGGCATCTAGGCTTCCTAAACACGAGACGGTGGAAATAATTGACTTCGAATTTTCCAAACATGTCTTCCACCAAGCGCAAATCATACAGCTCAGGAAAGATCAATAATAGTTAGAGCATATGTACCACCTTAGCAAAGAGCGCATTCAGCATCAGACAACCAAATTGCTTCATAACACTATGCCTGAGAAGGTCCCAACGCCTCGCACGCATAAAGTATAAGTTTATGAGAGGTGCAACCCCTTCGTGCGATACAGGTCATCGTGACCTTACCAAGTGCTGCCTTCGAGACCTCCTAGACCTGAGCGGGAGGCCACTCCTAGAACAATGATGGGAACCCCCCATGGGGACCCACCCATGGTTATAGGTCTTGTCTAGAAACTCCTCAAGAAGCCTATGAGGAGTATGAGCAAGAAGAAGAGAGGGCCGAAATGCCCTACCAATGTGAAAGGGCTATTATCTGGACACCCCTCCATAGGCCTCAAGTTTCCCACAACCCACAATGGGAGCAAACTAAGGAGGAAGAAATTAAATCTTTCGATGCATATAAAGTGCTGCTAGAGCACTTAGAGTCTATGGAGACAAAGACTTCTGGGCCCCAAAAGCCCACTTTACGCCAACTCTGTAGTCACCCTGTGCATCCGTCAGTGTCAGCACCCCCATGCCTTGAACACTTTAAACTGCCCTAGTTGGCAATATTTAGAGGAGAAGAGGATGCCCAAGAGCACATGACTAGATTCCTGAGCCAATGCTTTGTCATTTAGGACAAAAATGCTTTGTTGCTAAGAACATTTATAACCACATTCGTAGGCCCTACCTTAGATTGGTTCACTCAGTTGCCAAAACATAGCATCAGTAACTTAGATCAGCTAGTGGACGTGTTCCTCGAATACTTTGCCTTCAACACCATGAAAAATGCATCACTAAGAAACCTAGCTAGCCTTAGGCAGTTTGAGGAAGAAACCATGGCAACATATGGAAACCGGTAGAGGACGCTGCTTTCAAAGCTGCCCTATCTCCCTCCCATGTCTGACCTGACCCAAATTTTCTCAAAGAGTTGTTTGAGATCGATCTCCATGCTATTGTAGCTGCAGTAATATGCCACTTTAGAGGAAGCTCTGGCACAAGCCAGAATCATTGAGGAGATCAAGATACAGGATGGTGAGATTGCCAAGCCAAAGAAGAAATAATGGTCTAAGAACACCAAAACAGGGACCACACAACAGAAACCCACTACGATCAATCAGGTTGCTATAAATGTCCCTAAGCCTACACAAGCAACACAACCCCAAAAGGCTAACTATCAAGCGGTGCCTCTTAACAATTATGATAGAGAAAATTAGAGGTAGGAAAAAAATTAGCAGCATCACCCTAGGCGACAGTTCACACCTTACACAGAGTCTAGGGACTCCTTATTTGACCGCTTGTTAGTGGTAAACTTGATCAACCTATCCAAGATTCAAACCATAGACCCCAATATGCCAAAGCCTAAGGGGTACCAGGAGGACTTGTACTGTAGGTTCCACAGGCAAAAGGGACATGACCTTAATGCATGTTAGAAGTTTAAAGGCTTGGTGCAAGACCTAATCGACAACAAGACACTAGCGATGGAAAACCCCATAGTGCCAAACAACCAATAGATGGGAGTCTTCAGAGACCCCTTGCCTACCCATGATGTGCAGGAAAAACCCCTTCAAGTCAATGAGGTGACACAAAATTTCCCCATGTAGGGGTATGTAGGGATGATAAGCATAGTGACTAGGAACAGGAGGTACCCAGGAACTGCCCCCGCGATGGCCATAGGAGAGGTTCCATCGACGTCACAACCTCAATAGGACCCTACACAACCTCCCTCGCCTAGACTAGTGGCCACGATTCGGACTAGACTTACCCAAAGTCTAAGGACAACGTCGGCTAGTATCTCCATATATGAGCTCATTCAAAAATCAACGCACCATCAAGAGGCTCTAATGGAGATATTAAAAGCCATCGAGCTGTAGCCCCATGAAGCAAATTCTTTCAACAACTTTGTGGGACATGTGAAACAATGTACAAAACCAGTCATCACCTTTAGAGAAGACGAATTGAAATCAGTGACTGGTGATGTGGTGGATCCACCCCTGCACGTCATTGCACGGGTCAACAAGATTTTGTATAAGAGGGTATTGGTGGACACTGGCTCATCTAGTAATATCATTACAACAACAGCATTGAAACATCTCAAGTTGCCAAAATATCACATCTTGGCCTCCACCTATACTCTTCGAGCATTCAATGATGCAATATGCTTGACGGTTGGCACAATTGTCCTACCCATCCAAGTGGGACGAAAGACTATTCATTCATTGTGCCACATATTGGAAGGTGATATGGCCTATAATATCTTACTGGGGTGGCCTTGGATCAGTGACATGAAGTGTGTCCCTTCGATAGCTCATCAGTGCCTAAAGTATACATTTGAAGGATAGGTCCACATAGTCCCAACAGACTTAGAGCCCTTCAAGTACTACAATATGGTGCAGCTAATGCTGTAATCAACCCTTCCATCAATGCATTTGGATTTTCATTTGAATCCATCTAAATAGGGTCTGATTCCATAGGCATCCCTGTTGACAAGTCCATAAAATCCCCAATTGAATCCATCTTCCTCATCTAGTCCTTCACCAAAGACGCCACCTATAGGGGCCACACTAAAGGACAAGGGAAAGAAACCCCTAGAAGAGGAACCACCCCTCATATCAACCATCTCTACCGAAGAGATGCCTAGCCGAATGGAAGTCGAGATGCCTAGTTCACCCTACATGGAGTGGACTCAAGAAGAACTCCCATTCGCTCCCCCTCAACCACCAATGATCATCGTTGAGATGGCCAACATGGGCTTGGGGGAGTATCTAGTGCGGAACATTGTAGCAACACTTGCACTTGAGTCCATGCAGGACATGGGGAGACCTCGACTTCCCATTGGCATTGTGGTTCCTTTAGGCTACCCACCCAATCAGACAAACTTTTTTTATGGGGGCTTGGATAATGGCATTGAACCTTACATGCAAGAAGACAAAGATGAAGAGCCCTTTGTTGAGGACGTCAACTATTTTTCCAACCCAGATTTCATTTTGAGATATCTTGGCTAATGTAATTGGCATGGATATGGGTTGGGCAGGTATGAGCAAGGAGTTTGTGGTCTATACCAACTAAGATATCAAATGTCATATGACAAGTCAGGAGTAGGGTTCAACCACCCCCTGCCCCTAGACATATTGGTAGAGAACATGCAAGGCCTAGGGATAGGCAACAAGGATGGGTTGGCATTAGGTCCATATGCCAATCCTAAAACAACATATACATTGGGGGATTATCTTCCATTGCTAACAACCAACATTGTTGACATTAACAAACCTTTCCCTTCGATCGAAAGGGGAGAAATTTTGAGGACTCACCTAAAAGAGGGATATGGAAAAGACCAAGAAGGGTCTTCAAAAGATGATTCGGAATATGAGGTAGTACCTTGGGATCCTTTTGAGTCTGATAGCAATCATTCACAAGTGACTCCCATGGATGATGATTAGGAGAGCTTCCTGACAATGTTCCCTTTGGATGCTCCAATTGAGCATATGCCACCTCAAGATAATCAGGTCCCCCCGTAGAGAGAAAAACAACCTCGATGGGACCACATTAATTTTCTCAAGCAGGATGAGCCTCATATGTCACAAATAGCTGTCAAAGTCAATGAAGGCCTTTGGATCTTCGATAGTGATTATGAATATGAAATTAAGATGTCCTATCTCAACCATATGCAACAGAAAAAATATGCCTTGGACATAGATGACATGTTTGAACAACTACACATAGGGCCAAGGCATAGGTGGCACCTAAACCAGGCATAGTTGGACCAATTACTGCACCTGCCACTCCATGTATACAGAGAGCACCTTCTGCCTGGAGACCCTATAGAACCATTAGTGTCTAGGGCAAATCCTATCCTATTATCTGAACATAGGGCCAATCCATTTGTGCCAGTATGCACAAATCTAGATCCGAAGCACAAAAATCACCTAGGATGTCCAAGTAACCACACCCATGGTAATGGATACCAAAATCATTTCATTAACATGATCTCCATTGACTTAACCACCCCCATCCATAATCCAGCCGACCCAACACGGTCATTGCATCTAGACCTAGATGTTATAGACTAGGATCATGTTGATGCACCACCATCCCCATCATAGTACTGGCCTTATGGTGGGATGTTCCATTTCACCCTAGGACAGACTCAGGATGTCTTCCATGCTAAATAGAAACCTGATGTTCTGAACAATGATCTAAATTCAATAAACAATATCCACATGATCCCAACTCTACACCAGTTGGAGGACGGGTCCCACATGTCAGTCAAGGAGACGACTGACATAGACATCGGCTCTGATCCAATGAATTTGCAAATCATCAAGCTGGAGGTAAGTTTATCCCTCAAAGAGAAAGTCAACTATATTACCCTTCTCAAAGAGAAGAAGGATGTTTTTGCATGGTCCTACAAAGACATGTTGGGTAGATCCGCAACTAGTCATGCATAATCTAACGCTTGATCTGAAAGTCAAGATAGTTAAGAAAAAACTATGTAAGATGCACCCAACAATAGCCTTAATGGTCAAAGACAAGCTACAAAAGTTGTTGGATGCACAATTTGTCATCTGCATGGATTACCCACCATGGTTGTCTAACATGGTGCTCATCAAAAAGCCCGATGGGAGGATTCGCATATGCATCAATTTTCAAGATCTAAACAAAGTGAGTCCTAAGGATGATTTCCCCTTACCTAGCATAGACACATTGGTATACGCTACAGCGGGCCATGAAATGCTTTCCCTCAAGGATGGTTTCTCAAGATACAATAAAATTCGTATTAATCTCGAGGATAAACTAAATTATTGCACAAGGGAGTAGCATTTCATTGGGATGACGAGTGCCAGTCATCCTTTGATGAAATTAAACAATACTTGGCTTCACCGCCAATATTGGCACCACCTAGACCAAGAGTGTCATTCTACTTATACATCTCATCTACTGAGGTGGCATTGGGCACCATGTTGTCCCAAAAAAATGAACTACATAAAGAACAGGCTAATTACTATCTTAGCCGCACCCTGGTCAGCTATGAACTTAACTATGCATATGTTGAGAAGCTCTCTATGCAGTGGTGTTTGCTACCAAAAATCTATGCCACTACGTGCTCAGCAATATGATGTATGTTGTGTCTAAGGAGAATCCATTGCGATACATGATGAGTCATACTTATCATAGTAGCCACACGACAAAATAGATCATGTTGTTGACGGAGTTTGACATAGAATTCATTGGACATAAATCCATAAAAGGTCAATTCATCACTGATCAACTAGTAGAGTCTCCTCTTGAATATGATCAGCCTCTAACCGTAGAACTACCTGATGATGGGGTCTTCCATGTTTTAGAATCACTAGATTCTAATGAGCCTGAGTCACAGGCTGACATGACCCTATTCTTTGATGGTTCTAAATGTGAGCAAGGAGGTGACACGAGAATTGTATTCTTCACACCACAAGGGGCTCCA
The DNA here is from genome assembly GCA_028583015.1 of Wollemia nobilis. Classification (NCBI taxonomy): domain Eukaryota; kingdom Viridiplantae; phylum Streptophyta; class Pinopsida; order Araucariales; family Araucariaceae; genus Wollemia; species Wollemia nobilis. The sequence goes on along the minus strand of JAQPPZ010002945.1, from coordinate 1,481,612 downwards.
ATGCCTCTGTCATTTAAATTAGACTTCTCGTGCACCAACAACAATGCAAAATACGAAGCCTTGCTCATAGGTCTTCAAACAACAATCACCATGAACATCAAATGTTTAAACATCTTTGGTGATTCGTTGTTAATTGTTAACCATGTAAAAGGGATATTCCAATGTAAATTCCCAGTTCTATAGGCCTACAAAGCCCTTGTGGACAAATTCCTAGCACATCTTGAATGGTAGAACATCGAGGCACTCCCTCGATCATCGAATCACTTTGCGGACACTATGGCCTCCTTAGGGTCACTAATCCCACAAGATCCTTTCGATGAGATGACAACCATTCAAGTCAAAACATTATTGTAATCCATGATGGAGTGTGCAAGCTCTGACCTAATGCCAGGAATCCACCTAATCCAGATTGAACCATCTCAGGATAGGTTCTCTCGAATCCATGATTGTCTGACTCAAGCCAACTGGGGGTCCTTGTTCTCCTCGACCCCTCTTAATAGCAACACAACGCTATTTTTACAAGTTACTTCCCGCTCAGCTTTTGCTAAGGATGAACTTCAAGAGGGATTGGTCATTCATACCATCGAGGTTTTTGATCAGTAGGATTGGTACACACCCATAAGGGATTACCTTAAGTTAGGTAATCTCCCACTTGGCTTGACACAAGTCGTGAAAAGATCATTTAAATAGAAAGTGGCAAAACATGTCTTGCTTGGAGAAATTTTGTATCGTTGGAGCTATGAAGGAATCCTCCTTCGTTGCTTGGACCAACAGGAATCTGCTTGGGTGATCACCCAAGACCACGATGGTACATGTGGTGGCCAATTCAATGGTATGGCCATCGCATTCTTCGCATGGGTTATTATTGGCCATCTTTATAGCGGGATTGTTGTGCATATGTAAAGAAGTGCGTGAAGTGTCAACACCATGCTAATTTGACACACCTACATTCTCAGGCCTTGCAACTGATCCAATCAGCTTGTCCTTTTTCATAGTGGGGCTTCGATATAATCAAAAATATCTCCCCTACGTCGTCCGGTCATCACACATTCATCATAACGGCCACATAGTACTTCACCAAGTGGGTGGAAGTAATTTCGCTAACCTCTACGACTGGAACCCGCATTACGGAGTTTATTTTGCATAACATCATATGTTATTTTGGTATTCCATACAAGATCATCTCGGATAATGGGACGTCATTCAAGAACAAATATGTGCATGCTTTGACCATAAAGTACAAAATTTAGCATAGTTTTTCAACACCCTGTTATTCGCAGGCAAATGGGCAAGCAGAGGCGTCAAACAAAATTCTAGTTGCCATCCTCAAAAAGACCATCATAGATAGTCATAAGGATTGGCACATTCAAATCCTTCTTGCACTATGGGCTTATCGCACTAGCATTCAGATGCCCACTGGGGCAACTCCATTTTCGTTGGTGTATGGCTCCGAGGCTGTCATGCCTCTTGACCTGGAAATCCCTTCCCTGTGCATTCAATGCAAGATTTCATCGATGATGACACTGCACGACAGACCCGGTTAGATCAATTTATGTTGCTCGACGAACGACATGTCAATTCTCTCGAGCATTTATGTATCTATCAAGAGTGACTTAAGAAAGCATACAACATGAAGGTTCACCTAAGGGACTTTTAGGTTGGTGACTTGGTCTTAAAAGAGAACCAATAGAATTCTAATTTTTTTCCCCATCTAAGGGACAAGTTATTGGCAAACTGGTTATGTCCCTATGTGATTGATAGTAAAATAGGACCTAGAACATACCGTATCGCCTCTCTTGAAGGAATCAAGAAACTAGAACCCTTGAACATCAGTCATTTGAGGCCATTCCACATTTAGAGAGCCATACACCACCCCAAAAGCTCCAAGGATTCCCACAATCGCTTGGTCAACCCAAAATGCCCTAAGGGTATCTATAAACCCTTTGGTGAAACCAAAATCTCCAAGGATTCCCACAATCGCTTGGTCAACCCAAAATGTCCCAAAGGTATCTATAAACCCTTTGGTCAACCCAAATGCTCCAAGGATTCCCACAATTGCTTGGTCAACCCCAAAAATGCCCCAAAGGTATCCATAAACCCTTTGGTAAAACTAAAAGCTCCAAGGGTTACCATAACCGCTTGGTCAAAATAAATATTCAAAAACAAACAAAAAAAATAAAATCATCAAAAATAACAAAAAAAAATTGCATCTCCATTCCATGCATAATCGTAAAAATAAAAAAAAACAAAAATATAAGTTGCATTAGGCATCACATCCACACATTGCATATTTGCTGGTCATACATGTCACAAGCACCATAGACTGTAATTGCTAGGCAATTCCATCATTTTCCACATTTTTTTCATTTTATAAACACATACATCCCGAATAACACCATCCCCATTTTTAGCATAGTCAGTTGTCTCCTAATGTATATAGGGTTTTTCGTCATTTAGCTATCTTTAAATTTCTAGCCAAAAACTATACAAAGTTAAATGGATTTTACAAGGGAAAGTTTTACTTGGATCATGCCTCGTTATGTAACATCCCTACACAATTTAAAACACATAAAATAATTCCTAAGTTGTGTGAACGCAAGAGAAACTACAAAGCAGTCTAGGGTACCATAGGTGAAAGATTAGCCTGCTCATCCCCTTGTGCAAATGGTTTAAGAGTACTGAGAATTGACAAAAGGACAAGCTCTTCCCCATCAATTCCCCCTAATAAAAAGTGGTTTTCACCACTACCAAAAATCACAATCACCGTTGGTCCCCAAATTTGTAAGGATTCATACTACACACCCCTGAAAAGGATGGGTAGTCATCCCCAAGGCCTAAAAGGACCAATGCCATTCAAAATAAAACTCCAAAAAAGCCATCATCATGACCATCTCCAATCACTTTTGGTCTCCAAATTCGTAAGTACTCATACTACACACCCCTGACAAGGATGGGTAGTCATCCCCAAGACATAAAAGATCACTGCCCTTACTTCATAATATCCCTAATCCCATTGGGTTCCCAAAGTTGTAAGGATTTGTACTACATGTCCTTGAACATGATGGGTAGTCATGCCCAAGGCCTAAAAGGATCAATACCATTCATAAGCCAAAAAACTACAAGCTCAACCTTACGAAGAAAAATCAAATAATAGTGGTTATCACCACTATTCACAATCCTTGCTCAAAAAGAAAAACAAAAGAGAAAAAAAAACAGTGATTTTCATCATTATGTATACGAGCAAGTATCCTAACACATTGAGCAAATAAAAATCTTGGACTTGAATCCTTGGAATTCTCAGCATTCGAAAATAATCTAGGTGATCCTCATTATGGGTTTGGTGGACAACCTACCTGGCAATGGCGGTATCCTAAACACATGACGATATGTCTATCACATTAGCTTTGCATGTGAGTAGACCAATGTTTGCATGTGGATGAGCTAGCTTATGGTACCTTAGATTGTCCCATGGATTAATCTTACTAAATACAACAACATAGTTAGTGGAGCTAATTAGGTGATCCTCAGTACAGGTTTGGTTGATAGCCTATCTGGCACTGGCGGTATCTTGACAAATACCACATAAACAAACTCAATTGCACACACAGGGATGTGAAATAACTTGGTTAAACTCAAGTCGGATTTATACCTTGTTCAAAATTCTTGTGAGATAAATGTATAGTCTTGGCTAGTTAGTTAAAATATTTGAATCTCAAAAAATCTTAACTACATTTTAAAAATAACTGGTACATTTCATTACGTACATCACCATCCAAAAATATGCAAAAAAAAAGTTATCACATGCAAAGTCATTCCACAAAGCCATCCCATAAGTACAACAAGCCAGTAAATCTTGTACAGTCTATGGTGCCATCAACAAGTTATCAACAACTCATTTCATTCATTCCATATGCATACATCATATAATTAGACACATCGCATTCATAATACCACATGCATACATCATCATAAATAACTATGCATAAACGAAAAAACAAACCATGACAAGTGTATAAACACAAAGAAAGTCATTTGTATATATATCATCAAAAAAATGCCTGTAGGCTACAATAAATCGGTCCTCTGACCTTGCAAAAAAGCCAAAAGCTCAAAAACCCCCAAGCCTAGGGCATCAGCCACCATGATCATGTAGGATCGATGCGACGGGAACTACCCCCCATGGTGTGGGTCCTATGGGACCCCTTAAGGCAACTGCTACTAGCCCCAGCATCATGCCTACTTGATCCCCCCTCATCTAGTCTCCTACATCGAGAGGATGTTGAATGCTTAGTATCACTCCCTCTCGAGCGGTGCGACGATCCACCACCGCTAAACATAGGAATCCGCCCACCAAGGTAGCTAATCTCTGCCTCTAGCTCTAACTTATTCTACACCAAGTCCATATCCTACTGATGATACATAGTCAAATTCTCATTGCACTATGCCAAATGCATCTGTAGGAGATCCCTCTCCCATGCAGCATCGGTATCCCCATTATACTGGTAGTATGTAGCCCATGCATTATCCTACTCTGCTAGTTGTGTTCGCAAGAGATCCCTCTCCCATAGCACATCCCTAAGCTCCTCATCCCACCTCTGGAGCAGCCTTGCCAATCATGCATTCTCAGCATGCAACCCTGCCTTCATGTCCTCTAAAAATCCCTGAGGCATTGGCATTTCTGGAACAGCAACCTACTCTGGCTCCCACTACTTCGAAACATCCTACGTATTTGGTTGATCTAAAACCCTAAAATCCCCCCCAAAATCATCCACCTCTACCATGTCTACATCCTCGAGCAGAATCCCCTAGCCCTCTCCTGATGCCTCTGCATCATCACCCCCTATTACTACCGCCTCTACGCCCCCTAGAGGCCCCTCGCCTTGCCATCGCTGTAAAGTCCACCACTGGTCATACTCACGGTAACCTTGATGTCATCCACGTCTAGGACATCAATCGCTATATCCAAATCCTCACCCAATGACGTAATGACTGGCCATACTAGAGTCCTCTCGTCCCCCCGATGCCGATAGATCAAGGGCTCACTAGGTAACCCTTGGCGCACCCCAAATTGTCATGTCACCCGACCATATGAGAATAACTCTTGCTCATTCCTGTGCTGACCAATCAGCCACCTCCCCCTACGAACATGCCATAGCCAACCTCAGGCCAAGTTGGATAGTCTTGGTAGGGGTGCCAAAAAACCTCCCCTGGAGAAAGTCAAGCGAAGGCATTGGCATAGTGCCCTACGACACCTACCCACTGCCAACTTTGTCCCTGCTCCTCAAACCTCTACCATGATGCCCCATACCTGATATCTTGGTCTACCATCTTTGCTCGAGTCATCCATGGTAGCCCCACCGGCCTCTCCATTGCTATGTGCTACCAAGCCCAGCACTACAACAAGTAGCTACACCCAATCCCCTTCTGCCTCTGAAAGTGGACCTCGTACAACTCATCATAGAGTTGTGCCAGCAGAGTCAGTCCCCATATCATGATCATAGGTGCATCCTTAGGACACTCCACCAACCTGAACACCACCTCCAGCAGGTTCCATGGGAACCTCGCATCCAAAGAGTCAGGTAGCAGCATGTTGGAAATGAGGCCCATTAGTACGACGTGCCTCACTCCCAACCTACCCATCTCTAATCACCATTGAACCAAAATACCACCAATATGGCAGTCACCCTCTGCCCTCTCCACTGGTATTTCCACACCCAAATCATCCCCATGCCTAAAGTAGCATGTCAGCACTACTATCTGCTAATCCCGTGACAATCCCCTGATCGGCAGTCCGTCTATTAGAATTCAAAGAATACGATAGATATCCTCCAAGGTCACTGTCATATCCCCTGTTGGGAGATGGAAGGTGTTGGTATGGGGATACCATAAGTTGATCAGGGCTATTAGATAGGCCTGATACCTGACCACAGGGTCCAACCAAGTCACCTGCTTGAGCCCAAGCGCATCAAGCCACTACCAGTCAGCTAAAGTTAGTGCCTCCCATGCTTTAGTAAAAACCGTGGACACACGGTACCGGATCTTCACAACCTAAAAAATAAAACCAAACAAAAACATTAAAACCATGAAAAATGGTACAACAATAACATGCATATACAACAATGCATAAAACAATGTACAGCTAAAAATAGACAAATAACGAGCGACCAAATTCACAAAAATTCAACAAAATTCAAAAATAGTTTTTCAGTTCCTAGGATTTTTAAATCTAACGGTCAACTGATAAATTAAACACCAAAATACAAAAAAATTCAAAAACACCATTTGTCAGTCCTAGGGTTTTTAACTCTAAACTGATAAATTAAAAACAAACAAAAAAATTCAAAAAATAATTTCTCAGTCCTAGGGTTTTTAACTCTAAACTGATAAATTAAAAACAAACAAAAAAAATCAAAAAAGTAATTTCTCAGTCCTAGGGTTTTTAATTCTAAACTGATAAATTAAAAACAAACAAAACAATTCAAAAAAATAATTTGTCAATTCTAGGGTTTTTAACTCTACACTGATAAATTAAAAAAAAAAAAAAAATTCAAAAAATGGTTTGTTAGTACCTAGGGTTTCACTCTAAAGGTCAACTGATAAATTAAAAACACAAACAAAAACAACAAAAAATAACTAGGGTTGAGCTACGTTTTTAAAGCTCAGTTTTACCCTACGTTTCTAACCTAAGTTTTGATCTTTGTTTAACTAGGGTTCACCTAGGGTTAAGCAAAGTTTTTAGGTTACATTCTAAACTATGTTTTTCAGCTAAGTTTTAAACTAACTTTTGATCTTTGTTTAACTAGGGTTAACCTAGGTTTTAAGCTAAGTTTTGATTTTTTGTTAGACTAGGGTTTCTTTTAGTTTATCACAAATGCCAAATCCACATGGTTTCCACTAGGGTTTCAACCTAAGTTTTAATGAAGCCATACAACTAAAAGTCACACATCACAACACACATTTAACTAGGGTTTTCGTTTTACTTTGAAAAACAAAATACAAAAGAGCAAAAACAAATTGCGGTTTTCAAATTGTAACACAAACAAACAATAAAGAGGAAGAGCACTCACTGGTCTCACTTCAACTCTATCGCTTGATGATCCGGTCCGTGAACTCATTGTGGTGAAAAACATTTGGCAGCACTTCACTTCGCAGAATTGACCTCCTCCTCCTCAGAGCTCCAAATCGCCAGGATAAACCCAGTTTTGGCCCTTAAATAGGCTTTTTGAGCCTATACTCGTTCTTCCCTAGGATGAGTGCTTTGTTTAGCACTCGTCCCACCATAGAAAAATTACTAAATTGGTATTTGTCCCACCCAGGAACGATTACATAGCAAAAATTTCAAAAACAACAAAAACTGCACAAAAATGCACCAAAACAAGCAAAAAAAATTGTCCAATAAGAGTGCTTTTGCACTTGACATTCGGGGCATGCAAAATATATGTCGGGGTCACAAATCCTCACTATCCTACTCCCTAATAAGGCTACCATAGCCGGAATGCTCCATGAAAGGATGGATTTTTGAGAATTTCATCCCCAAACAACATCACAAAAAGGGTCAAAACCCAACCAAAAATAGCAATAACATTGTCGAACTAATGCGCCTTTGCGCCTGACATTCTTGGCATCCAAAAAAGATGTTGGGGTCACAAATTGTCACTATATTACTCCCTAAGAAGGCTACCATAGCCGGACCGCTCCACGGGAGGATGGATTTTTGCCAATTTCAGCTCCAAAATGCATCACAAAAAGGGTTAAAACCCATCAACAATAGGTCAGAATGTTTGGAAACTACGTAAGAATTCATCAGAAAACAACTGAAGGCACCCTTACATATGTCATATTGGGTCAAGCGACTTGTCACTTTTCTCATGTTGGTCATTCACTCGTCAATTCGTCGCTTGAGGGGGTAGTCACACTTAGTCACCAACCAACAAAAACATACCCAATCAAGAAAATGGCACGCATTCAAAGGATCATTGACAAAGACAATCATGTCCCTACTTGGGGCAGCAAAAAAGCAATAATCACAAAATGATCAAACACTTGGAATTCATGAATCATGAACTCAAGGTTCCCATAGACAAAAGGTTGTCTCCTTTGCCTATTCATTACTGATCAATGTCCAAGCTCAAGTAACACCTCACCAAAAAAGGTTAACAATTGAATTAAGCTCCTTAGCTCGTTAGAAACAAGGATTCAAGAATGCATGCCATTTCCATACTTGGGGTATCAAGAATTGCTTAGGTTACTAAGAAACCCTAATCATTAGTGCTTTGGTTATCTATTTTTGCTCAGAGCTGTGCCTTGAGGCACAGCGCTTCCCAAAAAGGGGCATCTATGGACACCAAAACAATACCAATCCGATTATGTGACAACAAGCACCAATTGCATTGACACACACAACCCCTAGGGCAGCCCCTAGAGGTTAAATAGTGGTCCTAACCACTCCCAAAAGTAGTTTGGAAGGTCAGAGGTCAATTTGGAATCTTTTTGGCACTTTGCTCCTTACTTGTCCCACCTTGGGATGATTACAAACTGGTATTCGTCCCACCCAAGGACGATTATCAGCATTCGCCCCAGGGTGGGGCGAATAGCATGTTTGACTGGAAAAAAGTCAAACCTCAATAGGTGTGCTAGTTAACTGAAACTTCAGGACATGCAATTGTGAGGAACAACTTCAAATCAAGGATAGAGACTTCAGTCATGCATGTCTTTGATTTTGGAGGCCTCATGCAAGGAGACTCTAAATTAGGGAATAATCTTTTCTCTCAAAATAGGACAAGCAACTCAAGTGGTGCCCTCGCATGTGTATTCAAATAGAGAGACCCTAGGTCCATAAATTGGTGAGTCTTCTCACCCAAAAAGAGGATACAGAGAGGAGCCTTTGGAGCAACGAAGTGCTGCCAAATTATATCTTCACCCATTGATTGTGCTTTTACATCCTTGATATCTCTTTTGGAGGGAGGTTATTGGGTGATTACTGGAAGCACAATCCGAACCCAAACCCAAACATTTGGCCACAACATCCCACCAAATTTGCTGACACAACCCCATAAGAGGTTTTGGACCCATCCAAAGTGGATTGGTTCTGAAACAGAGTCCCAAAAAGCAGGCGTCTTGCCCCCGGGCACCCCCCAAACTGTCACAGTTCTAAACGCCCCACCTCAGAGTGATTAGAAATATGTGGTAGATTTCCTTTCTATTATTTTTTCATGTGATTATATGCTGCTTAAATAGGTTGTCATTCAAATTTCACATCGTTTTGAGCATTTTTTATCATATTTTTATCATTTTCCGCATTACTAACATGGAGGTAGCATCATAAAATTCCTGGTGATAGAGGCCAAATTGGGAAAATCTGACCTTCTGGGTCTTCCCAAAATACCCCCTTTTAGCTAATCCCCAACTTTGCAGGTGATTTGGAGCTTCCCATATGTGACATTTGGGACTGTGCTTTTTGACACTTTGTTGCAGGTCTATTCTTCCTGCCCCAGAGCAACTATGAATATGTGGCAAATTTTTTGACTATTACATTTGCAGTGCCATCATAGTAATCTCATCATGCCCCTATCAAGTTTTTACTTCATTTGGATCTATTTTAGTTACCGTTTTATTCATATTTTGCATTCACTAATCGTAGGCTTGGGGATTGCATGTTTTATTTTATCTATAGGTGCTACTAAATTTTTTCTATTTCCTTGAATGTAGGATATTGACATTAAAGGATCATAAAGGAGTCAAGACTCATCAACGAAAGCGGCGGTGATGTTTTGTCCGCCCATTCTACATGTGGGCACGTGGAAGAAGGAATACCATCTGTGGATGTGATAAGAACACTTTTAACGCTCCTAGCCCCTAAAAATGGAGGAGGCAGATTGTAACCAAGTTCTAAAACATATTAATAAAAAGGGTTGTCTTCCATATTGGCTTCCTATTTGGTTTTGATTTGTTTATGCTTCTCTCCTTTCATGCACTTTCAATTCATAGGATTTGGTGTTATCTTTTGTTTCGTTTTGCATCGCATCTTGGATTTTCCTTTTTGTTTCCATATCCTCGTGCTTTCAATATCATTATTTTATTTGTGCATTATTGTTTGGTTTTATTTTTTATTTCTTTTGGTGTTGATATTTTCTATTCTACAAAATGGTAATCACGGTGGAACCCCCAAAGGGTTTTGTATTTTGATTTGCCTTGTCATATTTAATTCATAGATATACAAATTTTATTTGTTGCAAGTTTTCAAAGCTTGATCATGCAAAAGTTGTAAATTTAAAACTTAGGATTTTTGGAGATTATTGGGTTCATTTTATGCTTGCATAGAAGTTGAATTGCATCTAGGGGTCATATTTGATGCTTCACTACATCTGGGATATGCCTCTCTACATTTGGTAGATGCCTCTCTACATATTGGAGATGCCACACTACATCTAGGAGACACAACACCACATTTGTGAAGCTAAGGGAAGAAACATGTAAGGCTTTCGGGTATGTTATTTTCAAAAACCCTAGCTATTTTATTTGTTGCTTTTTAAAAGGAAGAGAAGAAAAGGAAAATTTTATCTTTGTGTTTAAAAGTAAAAACAATAATTTAAGAATTTCCATAGGCATCTCTACGTACTTTTGAAATCAAAATAAAAATTGCATTTTAGGGTATTAATTTATTTGATTACAAAAAGTCATGTAGATTGCGTTTAGTGATATATCCACATCTTCAAACACATTTTTAGATTGCATTAGGGTTCCAAATTTACCATATTTTTATTTTTGGACTCGTGTATCAGAAACATTCTAGGGTTTATTTGGAACTTATCTACAACATGTTGGTTCAGGTTTTCTATGGTTTTGATGTTTTGTTTTCTATTTTGTGTACCTTCTATTTTATTTGCTTTTACTTATAGGTGAAAAATATGAATTGCATAGTAGTCACACTCTAATATAGATTTTTTTGCACTTTATTGTTCAAAAAAATGATAGAAAAAAACTTTAAAAAGAACATCACACACTACACAATTCACATTAAACATGAGTGAGTTGTATTTCATCACCAACCGTTGATCAATATCAATGATGATGGGCTTCATATCCATATTTTGGCTCACACCTAGAAACCATGGTAGCCCCAAGTGAGTGGATTTATGGATTTCATCATTGAAAATTCCCCTAATTTTGGGTGCGCTTGGAGTGAGATGGATTAGTGAGCCTTTTTAACATGGGGTTTTTCAAATAATTATTAGATGCAACTATTGTTCTTGTTCATGACCTAAATTCATGGGTTAAGTGAAAGCATGGGTATGTCAGTAGTAGAAAATTAAACAATGTGACCCCTTTAAGGGGTTATTTTTTTCCATAGGTTTACCTTGAGCCAAATCATCCCTTAGAAAGCCATTTTCAGCCATTCATAATTCATCCTTTTTTAGAATAGTGGGTTCAAATACACCCTCTTAGTTGTATTTCATCATTCACCTTACATAGTTTTTCTAGACTTATTTTTTACATCAAAATACAAAAGAAATCAAAATAAAAAAGATACAATTTTTGCAAAGACATAGGAAATACTTGTTTGTTTGAGTGATTTGTGTGTTGTTCATTTTTCATTACCACTACTTTATTTTTTCACATAGGCATCTTTTTTTTTACCGTACCAACTTACCTCTAGCTTATGGTGTCAACACATAATCAAGCTAGAGCTATGAGTCAAGTACCCATCATATAACCACCATCATCCATGGAAAATTGTATTCCCACTCCAACCATTTTTGTTTGCTAACACAACTAGTGTGTGGTAGACCATGCATCTTGACCTATTCTTTGGACCCTCACATATAGCATCCACTTTAGATATAGATATGTTTTAAAGGAAAATCCATACCTCCATCCCTTAAATTGAACCATCCACACCTACCAACCACCGCATCACTTATATAGAATATGACATTGCTAGAGCCTATTTGAGACTAGCCAATCTAGTTTTAGAATATCTTATCATTCCACCTTGATTTATTCTTAATTTTTAGTAGGAACCCTTGCACTCATACCAAGTTATCACCAAAATTCTCTTTGAGGCCACATATTCACCTCCACATCAAACTCTTCCATCATAATTTGGCCAGTGCACTTCCCTCCCTTTCAACTATAACACCATTCATTCAAATCCACTCTACAAAGTATAATCTAATGTTACTTCGCATATACCATCAACCATTCCATTCACATAATATGGGTTTTTTTTATTCAAATTAGAATAACATTATTCATTTGGTTGTGATTACCTTTGCAAATCACCCTCCACCAACCTCAATCCATGTCACTAACACTCACAACACACCAACCTCTGGCTCCCATAAAACCATTCAAACTACATCCATAACTGATCTATACCAAGTATGGAAATATTTAAACCAATTTCTTATTGGTAATGCCAATAAAAATGCCCATCCTCTATTACAAAAATAGTCATAGGTGGTGGATTTCAACCATCCACCCACCACCACCAAAAATACATTTTTCACTCTTGATCAGTCTTGGGTATCGTGACCACCAATGTTCACTATACCTAAACTTCCATTCAACCACATCAATACCATCACCAATATCCAAAACACTCAAATTCCTCAAACTCCACCTTCACCTCATATCCATCAACCATTCCACAATAAATTCCAACAAAACATCCAATTCTAGCACATACCCACTACCATAAATCTACTAGCCAATCAAAACCTAATTTCATCTCAATAATTTATCACACAACACACACCACCTACCTACACTCATCACTCAAACTAATGCTTCTAAACACAAGTGGAAAATCCTAAAATGTAGTCTTTGAAAAAATATATTGATAACTTAATGATGCATACTCCTGGTACGATGTACCAAAAATGAGATAGCTAGTCAATGACCCAATTCATCCTTTGATACCATCGCCACCATACACTTCCAACTTTACACTCTCAAATTTTGATAATTTTAAAGGGGCTAAGGACCCTAGAGAGCATATAAGTGCATTTATCCATACATGTTTTAGGATTCAAGAGAATGATACCTTAATGCTTCAAAAATTTCCTCAAGCATTTGTGTGGATGCCTTAGAATGGTACAATTATCTACCACACCATAGCATATATACATTCAAACAACTGGTAGACCAATTTTTAGAATGGTTATCCCTAAATGTAAGAAAAAAACTACATTAATCGACTTGTATAATCTATGATAATTTGAAGAAGAGTTGGTTTATGACTTTGAAAACCATTCAGGGGTAGTAATCACCAGATTGTTGTTCATCCTTCCCATGGAAGAATTAACATGGATTTTCACAATTTGTTTAAAACCTATCTCCTTGTAATTACAATTGGAATAGTATAGAACATTTGATGAAGCTCTTTACCAATCCATAGTCCTTGAGGAAATCAAGATTCAAGAAGGTGTGATTAAACCTAAGAAAAAATAATGGTAAAACAAGGGCCAAAACAAAGGAAACTATAATGGCCAAATAAAATTTGTGTAATTTAAATAAGTGGCCTTGAGTCAACCAATAATGTAGACTCAACAATCTCAAGTTTATATTGATCACAATAGCAACTGCAACAAATGGCATATTAAGTGGTTCCAACCCCACAAAAATTGTAAATTCTAGTATCAACTATAGATTACAATAAAAATCAATAATTTATTTGGCAATCTCATAATTACATGCCATTACTTGAATCATATACCTCCATCCTTCAAATTTTGTATGATACACACTCAATTACCTTACCAAAAATTAAACAATAAGATCCAACTAAACATGGCAAGGGTTGTAAAGAGCATTTGTTTTATCCCTTTCATAAATAGAAGGGCCACAAAATTAATATTTTTTTTACATTTAAGGGCATTGTGCAATACCTGGTAGACATAGGGACCATTAAGATAGATAACCCCTTGGCACAAAAAACCAAAATCTTAGACACCACTTTTTCATTGTGAGGAGACACAACAAGAAATCGAGGGATAAACTACCATAACTCCCCCTAACCAAGTTAACCATGTACAAAAATACCAAGGTTTTGTGGGTGTTATTCGTGTAATAACATAAGGTTAGAAAAGCATGAATCATCCACAACTATCCCAAGTACTACAATCCCCTATAGTACCACCAATAAATGTATGTACATAACCAGATCCTACTAATCCACCTCAACCTATTCATCTTCCAGGTCATCCACCAAGACTGATCATCACACTAAGTAGTTGATTGACATATAGTCTAAAAAAAGCTTTATTCAAACTATCAATTAATGATCTCATACAATAATCTCTTCCACATCACAAGGTATTGATGGAGATCTTGAAATCCATTAAAATCTAAAGTCAAGACTCTAATTTCTTCAACAATTTTATGGGGAGAATATGAACATGCATGAAGCCTTTGATCGTATTCTATGATTTTAAAATCAAGTCAATATCATTAGAATCACTGGATCCTCCATTGCATATCATGGTTCAGGTTGATCAAAAACTATTTAAACAAGTATTAATTGACACTAGCTCATCAATCATTATTATCACCACATCATCACTCCACCACCTCAATGTTCCATATTTACACATCACAAAATCCACGTTCATATTACGGGTAATTAATTATGTTTTATGCTCTACAATTGGCACTATTGTTTTACCTGTATAAGTGGGGATCAAAATATTACACATCATATTTCATATCCTAGAGGGGGCTATGGCTTATAACGTACTTCTTGGGTACCCCTATATTAGGGAGATGAAATATTTTCACTCAACATTAAATCAATGTTTGAAATATGTACATAAGGGATAAATACACTGCATACCTACAGATATTGAACCATTCAAATATTGCAACTTAATTTCTAACCTCTATGAGTCTTCACTTTCATCCATCCACCTATCCTTAAATTTATCAACCACACCATCCACCCCATAATAGTTCATCCAATGCACCTATTTTAGAATAACTCCCTATCACCGATCCACATCAAGCCTCCACTTCAACAACTCATCACACTATACCCAAATCTTAATATTCATCACAAATAGCACCATGTACATGTGGTCAGATCTAATCATCACCTCCAACATCCATAAAAGGGGGGCATCCCTCCATATCATTTGAATCACTCATTATCACTCATCCATGATCATCCACAAAACCAATTTCACAAGCACCTATTACCACCTCATTCCAACCAAAATCTCCAGTCATTCATAAAATTCCTCAGCCAAATCCCTCTCCATCTCAATCAGCCAATCTCTCACATGTCAATCTGATAGATTATGAGATACCATACCAACATATACCTTCTTCCTCATTTTATCCATAGGTCACCCCTAATCCCCACACTTCTATATTAAATCCATCCACATCATCACCTATAGAAGTTGCAGTTCACCTAACTAGTCCTAGTATTGGCAAGTATGTGGTACAATATGTTGCAATCACACTGCTTAACATTGAAATTGTTATAGATTACAATCACCCATGCGACCCACCTCTATCTATATGAGTAGCTTACAACATGGATTCATTACCAAATAGAATTAATTTTATATATGGGGGGTTGATTCATCATTCGATCCACTTCCCTGAGATGGACCTAGGCAACCATTTTGTAATAATATTGAGCACATGTCCAACCTTGATTTTCCATCACAATATTTTTTGTATTAATTAGAAAGGATATGGGCCAGGATGACATAAATAAGGCATGCATGACATTGTTGAACCTCAATATAAAGAAATTCATGAGCATTCTAGCATGGGATATAGTCTAGAATCTTCCACTTCCTCTTTCAAACGAGCCTTTCAATGACTAACTATAGATCCTAAAAGAGAGTGAAAAATAGAAAAATACTTATAATGATAATTTCAAGGATGAATTGTATGAGGAATGCAAAGCCATGTTGATATCATCAGATGAATCTGAAGAAAAATTAATCTTAGTCACTCCATTCATCAAACAGGATGAGTATTATCTTATAGTGTTTCCCATCCATCAGCTTATATTCCATATACTCCTTCTAAGGGAGTGAGTTGAGCCAAATGGTTAGCCACCACCGCCACCTTGTCCACATTAGATAAACATGATGTAAAATATGTACAAAATAAAAAAATGAAAAACAATCATTAGCATAACATTGCATTTTTTTTTGCATTTACATATCCCTATCATTTGAATTTATACATGTTTCTTGTTTCTATCTAGGTTCTCAATTTTTACACATGGATATTGAAGAAACTATAGATGTGAACCTAAGCACAGATCTGGATAATCCACAAATTATAAAATTTGGAAAAAATCTATCCATTGATGAACAAGAGAAACTTATAGATCTCCTCATGAGAAATAAGTGCATATTTGCATGGTCTTATAAACACATGCCTATCCTTGATCCTAACTTGGTCATTCACAATCTTACCTTGCATCCTGATGCTGAGCTAGTCAAATAAAAATTAAGAAAGTTACATCCTACCATTGCCTTCATGGTAAAATAAAAACTTCAAGAGTTGTTAGACATGGGTTTCATTCAACACATTGACTAAGTGGATTTCAAATATGGTACCCATTCACAAGTTTAATGGTGTTATTCACATTTGCATTGAATTTCAAGATATTAACAAAGAATATACTAAGGATGACTTTCCTCTGCCAAACATCGATACTCTTGTACATACTTGTGCTGGCCTTGAAATGCTATCTTTAATGTAGGGTTTTTTAGGATACAACCATATTTGAATTAATCCTAATGACCAATACAAAACAACATTCACAACACCTTAGGTAATTTCTATTACAAGGTAATGCCATTTGGACTTTAAAACATGGGTGTTACCTATCAACATGCCATGATATACATCTTCCATGATTACATTCATAAGATCATTGAAGACTATGTGGATGATTTATTGGACAAATCTAAAACATGTCAAGAGCACATCAATATCTTGAAAAAAGTTTTTGACCAACTGCTTATGCATAAAGTAAGATTGAACCCCAAGAAATGTGTCTTCAATGTCACCTCAAGTGAACTCCTAGGATTCATTATATCCAAGCATGGCATTGAAGTGGATCCAAACAATATCAAGAACATTATGGATATACCTCCGCCAATAAACTTGAAAGAGTTGCATAGCTTACAAGGAAAGATACAATCAATCCATTGCTTCATTGCACAACTCTCAAAAATATGCAAGCCATTTAATCACCTACTACAAAAAGGGGTAATTTTTTCAAGGATAAAAGAATGTCAAAATGCTTTAGATGACATCAAGCAGTACTTGGTTTCTCCACTAGTCTTAACTCCACCTTGTTTGGGGGTCCCCTTTCACCTTTATGTTTTAGCAATGAATTTTGCATTAGAGACAATGCTTGCACAAAAGAATGAAAAAAACTGAGATTAAGAAGTCTATTACATTAGTCAAACATTAGTAAGCTATGAAACCAGATACACTTATATGAAAAAAAAAATGCCTAGTAGTGGTTTTTGCAACTAACAAATGTAGATATTACATGCTAAGTCACACCACATATGTCATAGCTCGAGAAAACCTTTTACATTATATGATGATTCACACATACAACAATGCCCATACCACAAAATGGATAATATTTCTAATAGAATTTGACCTAGAAGTCATTAGCCAAAAATCCATTAAAGGTCAGATAATAGCCAATCAACTTTTGGAAGCTCCACTTCCTAATGATCAACCCTTGATTATTGATCTTCCTAATGATTCAGTATTTAACATCATTAAACAAAAGGAAGATGTTATCCCTGAAGAGGATATGGATGTCACCCTATTATTTTAGGGTTCCAACCGTAAGAAAGGATAAGGTGCAATAATCATGTTTCATACACCACAAGGGATACTTATCCCATTATCATTTAAACTTGATATCCCATGAAAAAACATTAACATAGAATATGAAGCCCTAATTTTAGGACTTTAAGTAGCTATAGCTATGGGTAAAAAGTGTATAAGAATATTTGGTAATTCCTAGCTTGATGTTCATTAAGTAAACAAAATATACCAATGTAAATAACCAGTATTGAAAATTTATCATGAAGTAGCAATTAAATTTCTCGTAAAATATATTTGGTATGATATTAATAGATTACCTCGTTCAACTAATAGATTTGTAGATGTGACGACCTCTCTAGAATGATTGATTCTAAAAAAGTCCATAGGAGAGGTTTAGCCACTGATCATCACAACAATATATAAATCTACAATTTCCCTAGCTGAATCTAAAGATGAGAAGGATGTTTAATTTATTCACACGAAACCATATGATCCTTGGCTTAATCAAGTAAAATACTTTCTCAAGTTTAGAACACTTCCATTAGATATATCACAAACTACCAATCAAAATTTAAAATAAAAGGTATGTTGTTTCACTCTATTATGGGACATGTTGTATAGACATGTTTATGATGGATTCCTCCTTCATTGTCTTGAGCCTACAAAGGCACAACGAGCTATATATAAATCTCAATATGGTACTTGTGGTGGTCACTTTAGTGGAATGACCATCGTAAAGCATATCTTATGCATGGATTACTATTGACTCATTATAGAATACAACTATTGCAATTATGTCAAGAAGTGTAAAAAATATTAGGAACATGCTAATTTAACTCATGTGTTATCACAAGTAGTACAACCCATCCAAAGTATTTATCCCTTTTCACAATGGGGTTTTTACTTGATTGGTAAAATATCACCTTCCTTCTCAGGATGATAGACATTTATCATCATTACCAATGAGTACTTCATGAAGTGGGTCAAATAAATTCCTCTAACCAACACAACAAGACCTTGAATTATGGAGTTTATACTCCAACATATCATCTATCACTTTGGTATTACATTGGAAATAATCTTTGACAAGGGTAAGTCATTCATAAATAAGGATGTTCAAGAACTTTGTGAAAAATATAATATTCAACATAGTTTATCGACTCCTTAATAACCCTAAAAAAATAGATAAGCTAAGGCAACCAATAATATATTGATCACTATTATAAAGAAATTAGTCAAATAAAATCATCGATATTGGCATACAAAAATCCCCTAGGCATTATGGGCTTATCAAACGATTATTCGCATACCTATCGGGGTAATGACATTCTTATTGATCTATGGTGCCAAAGCAATCATACCTCTTGATCTGAAAATCCCCTCACTGCACATTTCATTATAAGAATTCATAGATAATGGTACCACTATAAAAAAACGTCTTTAGTAACTCACACTCCTTAATGAAAGGTGAATGAATGCCTTGGAGCACTTACGAGTATGTCAAAATCATCTAAAATTTACTTACAATACCAAAGTTCATCTACGAAAATTCCAAGTAGGATATCTTATCCTTAAATAAAATTAGAAAAACATGAATTCATTGTTGCATCTTCATGACAAATTTATAGCTAATTGGTTAGGTCCATACATTGTCAAACAAAAATTGGGTCAAGGAACATATAGGCTTTCCAGTATAGAGGGAATAGAAGAGCCCAATCCATTGAATATTATGCACTTGAGAGTGTTGTATGCTTAATGTGATTTATATACACATATATACATGGTTAAAAAAAACAAACACAAAAGCACTATTCAAAATACTTCATTTCATACATCCATTTTGCATAATCATGTTCATTTTATTTTAGTACATTTCATCCACCATACTAGTGGTCATTTCAATACAATAAGTCTTGCTGCCTTAACCAAGGGTACCCTTAGTTTAACATTAGTCTCATTTCACCATTTAAAAAGTTATATCATAATTTGAAATAAATAATTTATCACCCTAGGTGTTTTCGGTTACTCGACCACTCTTAGTGTTCCCAGCAACCTCCATTGCATGTTAAGTTTTCTCTAGGATCAAAGAACATTTTCATTAAAAATATTGAGTTCTAGGACTTGATTCTAACATTCTTGAATTAAACACATATAACACTTATTAATAACAACTTGTGTTAGAAAGGGATACCACCATGATTGGGTTGAACCCCAAAATAAAAATTTCTTCTTGCTTGTCCCATTACACACATAGTCCAAAAATGGTAGTTTTTATCACATATAATATTTTAAAATAAAAGAGTAAGTAGTAAGGATATGGTAAAATTCCCATCATACCTTGGTTGAGAATATGACTCCCCAAAGCTTTAAATATTTTACACACCACAAAATAGATCCCCAAGTAGTAAATATAGGATTATACTTCCATCCAATTAATCAAAGCTTAAAGATAATATCACTGGACCATGGAGCTAATATCCACTAGGGCTATAGATGCTTCACTGGTAGTGGATTACTCTTATGCATGGCAACACGTCTCTCTTAAAGATGCCTTTGATTGCACATAAGGATAAGCTATATTCCTAGTCTTCTCTATGATGGGTTTCATTTCACCTTACTCAAGATGGGTACATGAACTCACTTGCACATGCAATGGTTATTTATTAGTTTGAGTTATTATCATGCTCATGATTGGTAAATGAACATTCATTTCAAACATTTTTTGATCTATAAAAAAATTTATAGAGCTTAAAAATATGAGTTTGTTCAAAATCACTAGGATGTTTGAATCTCCATAAAATAATTCTACATCCATTACCCATAGTACAAAATAACATCCATAGTATAATTGCACCAGTACATGAGTTTTCCACTTTATATCCCACCATTAGATGTCGGTATCCCTGATTAAGTAACGAATATGGTTAAGCAAAATCTAAACTACTACAAATGATCATTAGAGCATTAGTTCATTTACATTGTTATCATAAAGCATACACATCATCATCATAATGCATCCATAACATCATATACACATACATTCACAATAAAAGAACACAAAAATCATACATAAAAAAAATCATATATATATATGTATAAATATTGCATGTACAAAGTACGCTAGAGGGTTGTATACAATAGAGCATTGAGGCTTACATACAAAAATATATCAAGAAGCGCTAGCTAGTACCCCAAGGTAGACCTCTATGATCCTGAGAGATTAAGAACCCAAGGAGATCTAGAAAGAGAACCACTATGTATAGAGTCACTATGCCTAGAAGATCATGATACAGATGAGGAAGGTCTAATAATCCAATGCCATGTTGCACAAGACAATCCTAAAGCTCTTGAATGTAGCCATCTCGATACCAAAGGTGTGACAAGTCCTATATTTAACATATATATCTCCCCACCAGCTATACCTGAAGTCTAGCTATCATATTGACATTCTTTCCTCCACTTGCAGTAGACCACACCTCTAGTTCCGTCTGTAGTTGAGCAATCTTGGTATCTCAATCCACAATCATCATATCTCAAGCTACCGCCACTGCATCCTACTCTACCAACATCCATATGAGTCGATCCTACTCCTCAACTAGGTTGTATCCCTCAGCATGAAGCACAACCCACTCCTCCTCACTTTGACTAGGATGTTTCTCTAGAATCTCCTTCATACCTCCCCCACCCTCATGGTCACCTACAATCTCAGGATATTGATATAATGTGGCTCTCGATGACTTTCACCCATCACTAGATCAACGATATATCTATCATTAGGGAGTATACTCTACATCGACTATAGCCTCCCCATCATATCCACTACCCTCACCCATCACATGAATTGATGTCCATAGAGATTTAGAAGTAAACTAGGCATCGTAGCCATTTGTTGTCTCGACATCATCAACATTTAGGATATCCATCTCCTCATCATCCTCATACCGCACCAACCATACCTCAACACAAGGTAATATTACCTCATCGACACAATTCCTATAAATCATCGAAGCATCAAGAAACCCCTGACGTATCCCAAACTACCCTAGAACCTACAAGAACTATATCGAATCTACCTCACTACCATAATGACCAATAATCCATCTGGATTACCTAATCCATCATAGCTACTCCCGATCAATAGACCTTCTAAACTCTTGCCATAGTCACCAATACACCTGATCCGATGATAACCTCACCCATAAATCCTTATACTCTTGGTCATTATGACTAGGATGACTCAGATGTATCTCCTCAGCTGCTAACCATGACAATGTATAGGGATGAGCCCTATCCCACTCACATGGTTGGCCCACAGGATGTGCTATGTTAAAATACTCCTGGCTCCAAATCTAAAGTATTATATTATATTCAAATCCCTTCCACCTCCACATTTTCACCTCATACAACTCCATGTATACTTAATATAGCAAAGCAGACACCCAAGTATACCCTTAAGGCTCATCAATCATATCGAACACCAACCTGATCATGTTCTAAAGGAACTGACATCCGATGTTGTTAGGTACCAACACATTAGCTAGCAAGAACATGATGTAGATTGGTAATACCTCAAACCACCTCTGTGAATATAGCGCCATATATCAAATACCACCACTACTAATATTCACACCCCTCCACTCATCACCAAAAATCTATCTCAACTCATATCCATTGTCATATCCAACCCGAGAGATGGAAGGGCCCACTTTCTAGATCCCATCCCTATGCTAACATAAAGAGGTACCCCTCATCAGCCTTCACCACCTCAATATGTTCACATACATCTAATCCCACTTGCTCTAACCACTCCCAATAAAATTCTTGCAATGCCGTTGGCAAGATAGCTAAAAATTGATGTTGAGACTCTAAAATCCTCAACTGCAGGACAACATAAACATAAATACACATTAGGATCTCATCCATTAAAAAAAAAAAAAATTCCACCCCTCTTTCTGTCATCAAAAATAAAAAAAATAAACAAAGCAACATTGCAAAATAAATAAGATGGATAGAACTTACCTCTGCCACCTGCACATAAACTCCAACCACCATATCAACTCCCTCCATCGCCATTTCCAAGCTCTTCTTCTCTCAAATGCTCCTTATCCAACTCTCAAATATAAGAATGAAATAGATTTTTACCCCTACAACATTTTTATAGTTGAGCAGGTGCACCAAAACACACCTCTATGTCTAGTAGGTACACTCAAATACCCAACTACATTTGTAGAATTGTATATGCTATCCTGCATCTATGAAGATATAGATGCAGGCTGGCATTTTATTTCAAAATACTATAAAATATTTCAAAAAGACCTTAGAACATAGCAAAAACCCATAAGATCACCACATAAATTCATACAAGCAATAATCACATTGTCATAGTACATTGTGTGATAACATGAATTGATTTGGGCATCAAAATTTTGAATGCGACCAAAAATAACATAAATATCCAAAAATATATCAAAACATCTCAAAATGATCCAAAATTTCACAAAACTACCAAATCCACTATTTCAAGTATTCATTACATCATCATATCATTTTGTGATAACATGGATTGATTTGGGCATTAAATTTTTGAATGCGATCAAAAGTTGCACAAATACCTAAAAATATTTCAAAATATCCCAAAATGATTAAAAATGTCACAAAATTGTCAAATCAAGTCATCAATGCATTTACATCATCATTTCACATTATCAAGTCCACTTATGTTTTCAAGTGAATCATGTATCCATTGATTTACTCTAGTCCTCTAGTGGTTGCAATGATTGGGTATGCATGTTATTCGATAGGATGGGTACCGATCACCATAAGGATGCTTGCTCAAAATAATCATCCAAAATTATCTTGTTCAAAAATAAAATTAATTGGGTCCCTCATTTCTCAAGTGAGACTGTGTTCAAGCTAATTTGCCTAAGGCTATCATTTCCACCCTCTCTGTGGGGATACAAACATGGAAAACCTCTACTTCATCATTTTGCATTAAGAAATTTGATACAATCACTATGATAGTGAGTCTGGTTCCTTTACTTCATCATTTTGCATTAAGAAATTTGATACAATCACTAGGATAGTGAGTCTGGTTCCTTTACTTCATTATTTTTTATATTTTAATGATACTAAAAGGTAAATTTTTGATAACACAAAACCACCCTAAACCTGGATAACCAAACTAGACTTTGATTTATAACATTTGCACAAATCATACACATCCATTACATCATCCACATTCAATCAATTATCTCATGGGTTTCACTCTTCATCCATTCACCAATTGAGGGAATAAGCCAAAACCACAAATTTTTCAAAATCTTCTTGCATTTTGAGGAAAAAGTACTTTTCATCAAATGAGGTATCTCTTATTTTTGCACCACATTGTGTTTTACGTAATGTGATACAAAAAGTGGCATTTGTAGATATCAAATCCTAACCAATTATCATCTACTCATCATCAAATTATAGCCATTCACCATTAGTTATATATATATTTATATTTATATTTATATTTTGTATATATGAATAAATCTTAGCCATCCATTAAAACTACATCTTAGAATGCCATGTGGTAATATTTACCACTCATTAATTATGATTTGTGTCACTTACCAAGTTGCAATATCAGTCACTCATCATGTTTTAATATTTATCGCTCATTTTTGTCATCAAAACCCTAACATGAATGAAGGTGTACACACCAAAACAACACCAATCTGATTATGTGACAACAAGCGCTGATCGCATTGACACAAACAGCCCCTAGGGAAGCCCCCAAAGTTTAAACAATGGTCCTAACCACTTCAAAAAGTAGTTTTTGAGGTCAAATGTCAATTTGGCACCTTGCTCTCTACTCGTCCCACCCCAAACGAATACAAACTAGAATTTGTCCCACCCAGGTATGAATAACAACATTTGCACTAGGGTGAGGCGAATAGCAATTTTGACTGGCATAAAGTCAAACCTCGGTAACTCTGCTAGTTAACTGAGGCTTCAGGCCATGCAATTGTGAGGAGTAGCTTTTATTCAAGAAGAGAGACTTCAGTGATGAGTGTATTTATTTTAGAAAACCTCATGCAAGAAGATTTTTAATCAGGGAGTTAGCTTTTCTCTGAAAATAGGATAGTTAACTCAAGTGGCACCCTCGCATGCGCAATTCAAACAAGGATACCTTAAGGTCTATAAATTGGTGAGTTTTCTCACCCAAAAGAGATACAGAGAAGGAGCATTTGAGCAATGAAGTGCTGCCAATTTACCTACCTACCTGCGATTTGTGCTTTTACATCCTTAATCTCTCATTCGAAAGGGAGGTTATTGGGTGACTATTGGAGGCATGAATCCATACCCAAAACCCAATTTTTGGCAAAAAATATCCCCAAATTTTGTTGAAAACACCCCATAATCAGTTTTGGACCCATCCCAAGTGGATTGGTGCCGAAACAGTGTCCCAAATGGTGGGTGTCCTGCCCCCGGGCGCTCCCCAAACTGTCACAGTCCTATTCGCCCCACCCCAGGATGATTAGAAATCTATGATAAATTTATCTGGTTTTTCTTTTTCATTTGATTCTAGATAGGTTAAATAGGTTACAGTTCAAATTTCATTTCATTCTAAGCAATTTTGACCAGGTTTTTGTTATTTCCCGCCTTCACTAACTTGCAAATGTCATCAGAAAAATATGGATCCTAGAGACAAAATTGGAGAAATATAACCATCTGGGTCTTCCCAAAACACCCCCAATTAGCTAACCCCAACTTTTTAGGTCTTTTGGAGCTTCCTAAGTAGGACATTGAACAGGGTGCTTTCTGACAAATTGTCATAGTCCTATTCGTCCCACCCTGGAGCGAATACAAATCTGTGAGGAATTTCTAGACTGTTCTTTTTGTAGTGGTCTTCTGATAATATTTTTATGCTTTTGTCAAAATTTCAGGTCAATCAAAGGTCATTTGATAGTCATTTTATTATTTTCATGCATACATTGATAGTAGGCCTTGGGAAATACATGTTTCATTCTGTCTGCAAGTGTCTGCAAGTGCTACTAAATTTTTTTGTTTCTTTGAACGCAGGTTTTCGACAGTAGAGGAGTAGGAAATATCAAATAATCACATACACAAGTTACGGTGATGTTTTGGTCCGCCCATCTTACATGTGGGCACATGGAAGAAGGATTGTCATCCATGGATGTTGTGACGAGAAACATATTTGATGCTCCTATCCCATAAAAAGGAAGGAGACGTATTGTAACACAATTTACAAAGCATATCAATAAAGAGATTACCACATTTCATATTGCTTTTATCTTGTGTCAATTTGTATATGTTCTTTCTTGTGGCATATTCCTTTTTGTTTTTGTATCCTCGTGCTTTTAGTGGCGATCACGGTGGGACCTCTGTCCCTTGATTTTTAAGATTAAATTTCTGATTAAAGTTGCTTGTTATTTTGCTTACAACTACCAAGTTTTCCAACACTAGACTATTTCGAAGCAAAAATTCAGAGACATCCGACTTGGGCAGAGAAGAGGTAGAGGTCTTAAACACCTTTTGTCAATTCTTTGCTTTATGTTCTCTGTTTATTTGCTTGCATAGGAGAGTTTGAATGCTTGCGTGCTTCATTTATGCAACTTAAAAGGAACCCCACACACCACATGGTAACTGAAACAACAAGGTGTTGGTCATAAAACCCCAACCCTTGAGCAAGACCAAAGGTGGATTCCATCATCACTTTGGCTTGAGATATTGCATACATTACCCCGATCGCGACTGTTGCTAGACGTAAATCCTGACGAAAGCTGACCAAGTGTAGCGGGGGTGATTCCCAGTGCATGAGGATAAGTCTTCTATGGTAGGTTTCATAAACAAAGTGATTCCCCTTCAGTACCGCCTATGTTCCATGTACCATATGCTCTCACATACCAATAGTTTCCCTCATGTAAGGGCGGGTATATAGAGAGGTTGGTATATCGGTCTGGAAATGGTATATCGAAGGGGCGGCCATTTTTTGGGAGTCATAAGAGCCCTCATTTTGCACTTAAATGTTCTTTCACAAAGATTTCAAAACAACATAAAAACACACTAAAACAAGATTTTAGGGCATACTTTTAAATCTTTAAACGAGATAACCATTGCATTGATTGTGTGTTTCCTTTCTGTTTAAGTGTAGCATACAAAATCCTAAAAGAGATAAAAATCTACTCATATTTAGAAGCACATCACTATGGTGTTCACTCGTAGCCGAGCCCAATCACGGGCAAGCACTGTAGAAAGTGCACCAAGGGGGGCAAGTCGCCTCCGATATAGTCCTAAGGACTTAGTCATCCCGCCTTGGCGGCCTAACACACAAGAGAGTCCACATCATGCCATAACAGAACAAGACTATAGAGGCACCTCTTTGAGGGGCACCCCTACTCAGCATAGGTCCTTCCAAGAAGAGAACCTACACATAGCACTTAATATAGACAGGAGACATCCCTTAGAAGCTCTTTATGGGTGGCCTAGTGATGAAGTGCTAGAGCAACAGAGGGTCCAAATGGAAGGGCCATAGGATTTCATCATCCCTCCTCTACCTCGCATTACTGTTAGAAACACTAGACAGTGTCCAGAGTATCAAGCTTTCCATGCAAGGCAAGACAATTTTACCCGCACCTTTTATGCATATGAAAGAGAGGACGAGGAAGATTACCACGTTCCTCAAGAGCAGTACACAGTGCGGGAGTGATGCACCTCCGCTCCTGCCATGTATCAAGATCACCCATTGAGGCTACAACCTCAAGTTAATGCAGCTAACCTCGACAGAGGAAAGCAACCCATAGAGGTCTCGGATCACCACGACCGAGGTAGACATATAAGAGAGGCATCTAGGCTTCCTAAACAAGAGACGGTGGAACAAAGTGACTTGGCATTTTCCAAACAGGCGGCCCACCAAGCGCAAATCACGCAACTTAGGCAAGATCAAGAATAGTTAGAGCATCTTTGTCGGCTTAACAAAGAGTACATTAAGTGTCAGACAACCGAATTGCTACATAACAATGTGCCTACGAAGGTTCCAAACCATCGTGTGCACAAAGTAAAAGTGTATGAGAGGCATAACCCTTTGGTACGAGGGAGGTCCATGCAACCTTATCAAGTATTGCCTCCGAGACCTCCTAGAATTGAGCGGGAGGCCACTTATTGAAACAATGATGGGCACCCTCCACAGGCACCTACCCATGTGAATAGGTCTTAGCCAACCACTCTTCAGGAAGCTTATGAGGAATATGAAAAAGAAGAAGAGCGGGCTAAAACACTCTATTAGGGCAGAGGGGGTGCTACCCAGATACTTCTCAATAGGCCTTAGGTTCCCCGCAACCCACAACGGGAGCAAACTAAGGAGGACGAAATTAAATCCTCTGATGCATATAAAGCGTTGTTAGAGTGCTTAGAGTCTATGGAGATCAAGAATTTTGGGCCCCAAAAGCCCACTTTGCACCAACTCCGGAGCCATCCTGTGCATCTGTCAGTGCTGACACCTCCATACCTAGAACACTTTATGCTGCCCTAGTTAGCAATCTTTAGAGGGGAGGAGGACGTCCAAGAGCAAGTGACTAGGTTCCTGAGCCAGTGCTTTGGTATTCAGGATAACGATGCTTTGTTGTTAAGAATATTTATAACCACATTCATAGGCCCTGCCTCGGATTGGTTCACCCAATTACCGAAACATAGCATCAATAACTTGGATCAGCTAGTGGACGTGTTCCTCGAATGCTTCACCTTCAACACTAAGAAAAAGGCATCATTAAGTGACCTAGCTAGCCTCAAGCAGTATGAGGAAGAGACCATGGTGGCATATGGGAACCGGTGGAGGACATTGCTTTCGAAGCTGCCTTACCTCCCTCCCATGTCAGATTTGACCCAAATGTTCTTGAAAAGCTGTTCGAGATCAATCTCTGTGCTATTTTAGCTACAACAATATGCCAGTTTAGAGGAAGCTCTAGCACAAGGCAGAGTTATTAAGGAGATTAAGATATAGGATAGCGAGATCGCCAAACCTAAGAAAAAAGAATGGACAAAGAACACTAAACCAGGGACCACACAACCAAAACCTGCTACGATTAATCAAGTTGCCATCAATGTCCCTAAGCCTGCACAAGCACCATAACCTCAAAAGGCTAATTATAAGGTTGTGCCTCCCAACAACTATGAGAGAGAAAACCAAAGGTAGGAGCAAAATCAGCAGCGTTGCCCTAGGCGACAATTTACTCCTTATACAAAGTCCAGGGACTCTTTGTTTGATCGCTTTCAGCGGCAAATTTAATCAACCTTCCAAAGATTCAAACTATAGATCCTAATGCACCGAAGCCTAAAGGGTATAGAGAAGACTTGTACTATAGGTTCCACAGGTGTAAAGGACATGATCTTAACACATGCTAGAAGTTCAAAGGTTTGATACAAGATCTCATTGACAATAAGACATTGGTAGTGGACAACCACGTAGCGCCAAACAATCAACATATGGGAGTATTCAAAGACCCCTTTCCTACCCACGAGGCATAAGCAAAACCTCTTCAAGTTAATGAGGTGCAACAGAATTGCCTTATGCAAGGATATGTGGGGATGATAAGCATAGTGACTAGGAAAAATAAAATACCTAGGAGCTGCTCCCACGGTAGCCACAAGAGAGGTTCCATCAACGTCACAAGCTCAACAACACCCTACGCAACTTCCCCCACCTAGACTAGTGGCCATGATTTGAACTAGACTTACCCAAAGTCTAAGGACCATGTCGGCTAGGCTCTCCATATATGAGCTAATTCAACAATCGATGCCCCATTGGGAGGCTCTCATGGAGATTTTAAAAGCTATCGAGCTGCCGCACCATGAAGCAAACCCTTTCAACAATTTTGTGGGGCATGTAAAAAAATGTACAGAACCAGTCATCACATTTAGAGAAGATGAATTGAAAATAGTAACTGGTGATGTAGCAGATCCACCCTTGCATGTTATCGTGCGGGTCAACAAGATTCCATATAAGAGAGTGTTGGTGGACACTGGCTCATCTAGTAATATCATCACTATAGCAGCTTTGAAGCATTTGAAGTTGCCAGCATCTCATATCGTGGCTTCCACTTACACACTACGAGCATTCAACGATGCAATCTGCTCGACAGTTGGCACAATTGTCCTACCTATCCAAGTGGGACAAAAGACCATTCATACATTGTGTCATATCTTGGAAGGTGAGATGGCTTATAATATCCTGCTGGTCCGACATTGGATTAGGGACATGAAGTGTGTCCCTTCAATCGCTCATCAGTGCCTGAAGTATACATTTTAAGGATAGGTGCATGTAGTCCCAGCAGACTTGGAGCCTTTCAAATACTGCAATATAGTGTAATTCATGCCGCAATCAAACCTTTTGTCAACCCATTTGGATTTTTAGTTGAATCCATCTCAACAGGGTCCGATTTCGTGGGCATCTCTAGTGATTAATCCATCAAGTCCTTAGTCGGGTCCATATTCTTCCGCCAGTCCTTCCACAATGACGCCACCTACGGTGGCCACATCCAAGGACAAGGGAAAGAAACCCTTAGAAGAAGAACCACCTCTAGTCTCAACCATCTCGACAGAAGAGGTGCCTAGCAGAATGGAAGTTGAGACGCCTAGTTCACCCAGGAAGGACTCCCATTCGCTTCCCCTCAACCACCAATGGTCACCATTGAAATGGCTAGCACGGGCCTAGGGGAGTATCTAGTGAGGAACATTATAGCAACGCCCACACTCGAGTCCATGCAAGACATGGGGAGGCCTCGACTCCCCATCGGCTCAGTGGTTCCTTTAGGCTACCCACCTAATCATACAAACTTTGTTTATGGGGCCTGGATAATGGCATTGAGATTTGTATGCAAGAATATGAATACAAAGAGCCCTTTCTGGAGGATGTCAACTATCTATCTAATCCTTATTTTGCTTTAAGATATCTAGGCCAATGCAATTGGCATGGATATGGGTTGGGTAGGTATGAGCAAGGAGTGCGGGTTCTTTGCCAACCGAGATATCAAATGTCGTATGATAAGTCAAGAGTAGGGTTCAACCACCCCTTGCCCCTAGACATCTTGGTGGAAAAAATGCAAGGCCTAGGGATAGGCAACAAGGATGGGTTGGCATCAGGTCCATATGCTAATCCTAACACAAACTATACATTGGGAGATTATCTCCCATTGCTAACAACCAACCTTGTTGACCATAACAATCCTTTCCCTTCGACTGAACAAGGAGAAAACTCAAGGACTCCCTCACAAGAGGGACATGGAAAAGACTAAGAAGGGTCTTCAGAGGATGATTTGGAGTATGAGGTAGCCCCTTGGGATCATTTCGAGTTTGATTACAATCATTCGCAAGTATATCCCATGGAGGATGATCAGGAAAGCTTCCTGACAATGTTCCCATTGGTCGCTTCATTTGAGCACATGCCACTTCAAGAGAATTAGGTCCCCCCACATAGAGTGGAACAACCTCAATGGGACCACATCAATTTGCTCGAACAAAATGAGCCTCATATGTCGCAAGCAGCTGTTGGAGTTAATGAGGGCTTTTGGATCTTCGAAAGTGATTCGAAAGATGAAATTGAGATGGCCTATCTCAAACACATGTGATAAATGCAACAACGATACCATTTGGACATAGATGACATGTTTGAACACCTGCACATAGGTCCAAGACATAGGTGGCACCTCAACCCGACGTAGTTATAGCAATTACTACACCCGCCACTCCAGGTACATAGAGAGCATCTTTCACCTGGAGACCCTATCAAACCATCAGTGCCTAGGGTAGATCCTGTCTTCGTCTCTGTGCATAGGGATGATCCATTTGTGCTAGTGCCCACAAAGCCAGATTTAGAGCACACATATTGTCTAATATGTCCAAGTTATAACACCCATGATAATGGATATCACAATAATTTCATCAACATGATCTCCATTGACCTAACCGCCCCCATCCATGATCCAACTGACTCGAAACGATCATTGTATCTAGATCTAGATGCTATCAACTAGGATCATGCGTTGACACACCACCATCCCCATCAGAGTACTGGCCTTGTGGAGGAATGTTCCATTTCACCCCAAGACAAACTCAAGATGTCTTCCATGCTAAAGAGGAACCTGACGTTCCAAACGATGACCTAAATTCAGCAAACGATATCCATTTGATTCCAACTCCACACCAGTTGGAGGACGGATCCCACATGTCGGTTGAGGAGATGACTGACATAGACATCGGCTCAAATCTAGTGAATTTGCAAATCATCAAGCTAGGGGTAAGTTTATCCCCCGAAGAGCGAGCCGACTACATTGCCCTTCTCAAAGAGAAGAAGGAGGTTTTTGAATGGTCCTACAAAGACATGACGGGACTAGAC
Organism: Wollemia nobilis; assembly: GCA_028583015.1. Lineage (NCBI taxonomy): Eukaryota > Viridiplantae > Streptophyta > Pinopsida > Araucariales > Araucariaceae > Wollemia > Wollemia nobilis. The sequence goes on along the minus strand of JAQPPZ010002945.1, from coordinate 1,449,394 downwards.
CCGTAGCTAGTCATGCATAATCTAACATTTGATCTAATAATAAAGACAATAAAGCAAAAACTACGTAAGATGCACCCAATAGTGGCCTTAATGGTCAAAAATCTATTGGATGCACAGTTTGTCATCTTCATGGATTATCCGCCATGGTTGTCTAACATGGTTCCCGTAAAGAAGTTTGATGGGAGGATTTGCATATGCACCAATTTTTGAGATCTCAACAAAGTGAGTCCTAAGGATGATTTTCCCTTATCGAGCATCGACGCATTGGTAGACGCTACAACGGGCCACAAAATGCTTTCCCTCATGGATGGTTTCTCAGGATACAATCAAATTCGTATCAATCCCGAGGACCAACTAAAAATAGCGTTCACAATGCCTTGGGGGAAATTTTACTATAAGGTCATGCCTTTTGGCCTTAAAAATGCCAATGCCACCTACCAACGTGCCATGACGTACATCTTCCATGATTACATGCACAAAACTTTGGAGGATTACATGGATGATTTGTTGGCCAAATCTCTTTTGCACCCAGATCATCTCGATGATTTAAGCAAGATCCTTGATCCCCTCATGGAGCATAAGGTTAGACTAAACCCCAAGAAGTGCATCTTTGGCATCACATCTAGAAAGCTCTTGGGTTACATAGTCTCTAAACGAGGAATCGAGGTAGACCCACACAAAGTCAAGGCAATCCTTGAAATGCCTCCCCCAACTACCATCAAGAAGCTCAGGAGTCTATAGGGAAAGGTCGCATCGATCAAGCGCTTCATAGCACAGTTATCTGACAAGTTTTGACCCATGAATAAATTATTGCATAAGGGGGTCACATTTCATTGGGATGACGAGTGCCAGTCAGCCTTTGACAACATTAAACAATACTTGGCTTCATTGCCAGTATTGGCACCACCTAGACCAGGAGTGTTGTTCTACTTATACATCTCAGCTACTAAGGTGGCACTGGGTGCCATGCTATCCCAGAAAAATGAACTTCACAAAGAACATGCTACATACTATCTTAGCCGCACCCTGGTTAGTTATGAACTTAACTATGCATACATTGAGAAGCTTTGCTTGGCAGTGGTGTTTGCTACAAAAAAGCTATGCCACTAAATGCTTGGTAATACGATGTATGTTGTGTCTAAGGAGAATCCATTGTGATACATGATGAGTCGTACTTATCATAGTAGCCGCACGACGAAATGGATCATGTTGTTGATGGAGTTTGACATAGAGTTCATTGGACAAAAATCCATAAAAGGTCAAGTCATCACCAATCAACTAGTAGAGGCTCCTCTTGAAGATGATCAATCTCTAACCGTAGAATTATTGAATGATGGGGTTTTTCATGTTTTAGAATCACTAGATTCTGATGAGCCTGAGTCACAGGCTGACATGACCCTATTCTTCGATGGTTCTAAATGTGAGCAAGGAGGTGGCACGAGAATTGTATTCTTCACTCCACAAGGGGCTCCAATGCCTTTGTCATTTAAATTAGACTTTTCATGCACCAACAACGATGCAGAATAAAAAGCCTTGCTCATAGGTCTTCAAACAGTAATCACCATGAACATTAAACATTTAAACATCTTTGGTGATTCGTTGTTGATTGTCAATAAAGTAAAGAGGATATTCCAATGTAAATTTCCAGTTCTGCAGGCTTACAAAGCCCTCGTGGACAAATTCCTAGCACAACTTGAATGGTATGACATCGAGGCACTCCCTCGATCATCGAATCATTTTGTGAATACTATGGCCTCCTTGGGTTCATTAATCTTGCAAGACCCTTCTGGTGAAATGACAACCATTTAGGTTAAAAAATTATCGCAATCTATGATGGAGAGTGCAAGCTCTGACCTAACGCTAGGAATCCACCTGATCCAAATTGAACCATCTTCGGATAAGTTATTTCAAATACACGATTGTCTGACTCAAGCCAACTAGGGGTCTTTGTTCTCCTCGACCCCTCTTAATAGCAACACAACGTTGTTTTTACAAGTTCTTTCCCGCTCAGCTTTTGCTAGGGATGGAATTCAAGAGGGATTGGTCATTCATACTATCAAGGTTTTTGATCAGTAGGATTGGTACACACCCATTAGGGATTACCTCAAGCTAGGTAACCTCCCATTTGGATTGACACAATCCACGAAAAGATCATTCAAATGGAAAGTGGCAAAGCATGTCTTGTTAGGAGACATTTTGTATTATCGGAGCTATGAAGGAATCCTCCTTCATTGCTTTGACCAACAAGAGTCCACTTGGGCGATCACCCAAGCACACAATGGTACATGTGGTGGCCACTTCAGCAGTATGGCCATCGCAAAGTGCATTCTTTGCATGGGCTATTATTGGCCATATTTAGAGCGAGATTGTTGCGCATATGTGAAGAAGTGCATGAAGTGTCAACACCATGCTAATTTGACACACATACCTTCTTAGGCCTTGCAGTCGATCCAATCGGCTTGGCATTTTTTGTAGTGGGGTTTTGTCCTAATCGAAAAGATCTCCCCCATGTCATTTGGTCATCACATGTTCATCATAATGGCCACCGAGTATTTTACCAAGTGGGTGGAAGCAATTTTGCTAACCTCTACGACTGGATCCCGCATTGAGGAGTTTATTTTTCATAACATCATATGTCATTTTGGTATTCCATCAAAGATCCTATCGGATAATGGGACATCATTCAAGAACAAAGATGTGCGTGCTTTGACCACAAAGTACAAAATTTAGCACAGTTTTTCAACACCCTATTATCCATAGGCAAATGGGCAAGCAGAGGCATCAAACAAAACACTAGTCGCCATCCTCAAAAAGATAGTCACAGACAATCATAAGGATTGGCACATTTAGATCCCACTTGCCCTATGGGCTTATCACACTAGCATCCGGATGCCCACTGGGGCAACTCCATTTTCATTGGTGTATGGCTCAAAGGTAGTCATGCCTCTTGAGTTGGAAATCCCTTCCCTACGCATTTCAATGCAGGAGTTCATCGATGACGACACTGCATAGCAAGCCCAGTTAGACCAACTGACATTGCTTGACAAAAGATGCATTAATGCTCTTGAGAATTTGCATATCTATCAAGAGCGACTTAAGAAAGCATACAACATGAAGGTCCACCTAAGGGAATTTTAGGTTGGTGACTTGGTCTTAAAAGAGAACCAGAAGAATTATAATTTACTGTCCCATCTATGGGACAAGTTCATGGCAAACTGGTTAGGTCCTTATGTCATTGATAGTAGAATAGGACCTGGAACATACCGGCTTGCCTCTCTTGAAGGAATCAAGGAAACATAACCCTTGAACATTAGTCATTTGAGGCCATTCCACATCTAGAGAGCCATAGTCCAACCAAATGCTCCAAGGATTCCCAAATCGCTTGGTCAACCCTAAATGCCCCAAAGGTATCTATAAACCCTTTGGTCAACCCAAATGCTCCAAGGATTCCCAAATCACTTGGTCAACCCTAAATGCTCCAAAGGTATCTATAAACCCTTTTGTCAAGCCAAAATCTCCAAGGATTCTCATAATCGCTTGGTCACCCCAAAAATGCTCCAAAGGTATCCATAAACCCTTTGGTCAACACCAAAATCTTCAAGAGCTCCCATAACTGCTTGGTCAACATAAATATTCAAAAACAAACAAAAACAATAAAATCATCAAAAATCACAAAAATATTGCATTTCCATTCCATGCATACTCATAAATATCAAAAATCACAAAAATATTGCATTTCACTTCCATGCATACTCATAAAAATCAAAACACAAAAATATAGGTTGCATTAGGCATCACATCCATACATTGCATATTTACTAGGTCATACCAGTCAACAACACCATAGACTGTCATTACTTGGCCATTCCATCATTTTCCACATCAAATCCATTTCATAAATGCATACATCCAGAATAACACCATCATCATTTGTAGCTTAGTCAGTTGTCTCCTAATGTATATAGGGTTTTCGTCATTCAGCTATCTTTAAACTTCTAGCCAAAACTGTACAAAGTTAAATAGATTTTACATGGGAAAGTTTTACTTGGATCACGCCTTGTTACGTAGCATACCAACACAAATTAAAACACATAAGATAATTCCTAAGTTGTGTGAACACAAGAGATGCCTACAAAGCAGTATAAGGTACCATAGGTGAAAGATTAGCCTGTTCATTCCCCTGTGTGAATGGTTCCAGAATGCTGAGACTTGACAAAAGGATGAGCTCTTCCCCATCCATTCCCCATAATAAATAGTGGTTTTCACCACTCCCACAAATCCCAATCATAGTTGGTCTCCAAATTTGTAAGGATTCGTACTACATGTCCTTGCCAAGGATGGGTAGTCATCCCTAAGACCTAAAAGGATCAACGCCATTTAAAAACAAAACTCCAACAAACCACCATCACAACCATATCCACTCATTTTTGGTATCAAAGTTGTAAGGATTCATACTACACGTCCTTGACCAAGATGGGTAGTCATCCCCAAGGCCTAAAAGATCAATTCCCTTACTTCATAAATCTCCATCATCCCCTTAGTTCCCAAAGTCGTAAGGATTCATACTACACGTCCTTGAATAGGATGGGTAGTCATCCCCAAGGCCAACTGGATCAATACCATTCACAAGATCAACCTTAAATACAAAATCAACTAACATTGGTTATCACCACTTTTTAAAATCCTTGCTCAAAAAGAAAAACAAAGAGAAAAATAAACAATGATTTTCATCACTATATAGATGAGCAAGTATCCAAAACCATTAAGCCAACACATACCCTGAACTTGAATCCCTAGAATTCTCAACATTCAAAAAACCATCTAGGTGATCCTCATTACGAGTTTGGTTGATAGCCTACCTGGCAATGGTGGTATCCTAACCACATAACGATATGTCTGTCACATTAGCTTCACATGTGCATAGACCAATGTTTGCATGTGGATGAACTAGCTTATGGTACCTTAGATTGTCCTATGGATTAATCTTCCTAAATACAACAACGGAGTTAGTGGAGCTAATTAGGTGATCCTCAGTACAGGTTTGGTTGATAGCCTATCTGGCACTGGCGGTATCCTGACAAATGCCACATAAACGAACTCAATTGCACACACAGGGATGTGAAATAACTTGGTTAAATTCAATTCGGATTTATACTTTGTTCAAAAGTCTTGCGAGATAAATGTATAGTTTTGGCTAGTTAGTTAAAATATTTGAATCTCAAACAAGCTTAACTACATTTTAAAAAAAATAGCTAGTACATTTCATTTTGTATATCACCATCAAAAAATATCCAAAATACAAATATTAGTTTCACCTGCAAAGTCATTCCACATAGTCATCCCATTAGTACAACAAGTCAGTCAAATCTTGCACAGTCTATGGTGCCATTGACAAATTACCAACAACTCATTTCATTTATTCCATTGGCATACATCATAGAAATTAGACACATCGCATTCATAATAGCATATGCATACATCAATGTAACAAGATGTACATAACAAAAAACCATGAAAAGTGCATAAAAACAAAAAAGAGTCATCTATATATATATATATATATCATAACAAAAATGCCCATAGGCTACAATGATTTGGTCCTCTGACCTCGCAACCAAAGCCAAAAACTCAAAAACCCCCAAGCCTAGGGCATCGCCCACCATGATCACACAGGATCGATGCGACAAGAACTACCCCCTGCAGTGTGGATCCTATGGGACCTCTCAGGGAAACTGCTACTCGCCCCTACATCACGCCCACTAGTGCCTCCATCATCTAGTCGCATACGATGGGATGATGTTGACTACTCAGTATTGTTGTCTCTTGTCTGATGCGATGAGCCACCTCCATGGGGCTCAGGTATCTGCCCACCAAGGCAAATTATCTCTCCCTCCATATCTAGCCTATGCTGACCCCATTATGCCTCCCATCGACCCCACTCTGCCTCCCATCGATGATAGTAAGCTACTATGTCATCGCGCTATGCTAGCTACACCCGTAGGAGATCCCTCTCCTATGTAGCATCAGTATACCCTTCCTACTAGTGAGATGTAGCCCATGTGTTCTCCCACTCTGCTAGCTGAGTCCACAAGAGATCTCTCTCCAGCAAATCCTCTCCTAGCTCCTCATCTTGTCTCCATAGCAGGTCCTCCAATCGTGCTATCTCAGCGCTGTGTCTTGCCTTCACATCCTCTGAACTTGCCTGAGGCATAGGCGAATCTGATACAACAGCCTGCTCTGGCTCCCACTGCTCCAGGACATCCTGCATCTTCGACCGATCAGGCACCCCAAAATCCCCTCTAACATCCTCAACCTCTACCTTGTTTGCATCATCACGCGAAGCACCCCAACCCTCATCTAGTACCTCTATACCCTCATCCCCTGCTGCTGCTACCTCTGCATCACCTAGAGGCCCCTCGCATCGCCATCGTTGTGGAGTCCACCACTACTCATACTCGGCAGTAACCCCGACATCATCCACATTTGGGACATCAATAATCATATTTGAATCCTCTCTAAGTGGCGCAATGACTGGCCGGTCCAGAGTCCTCTCATCCCCTCGATGTCGATAGACCACGGGCTCACCAAGCATCCCCTGGCACACCCCAAATTGTCGAGTGACTTGGTCGTATGGGAAGAACTCTTGCTCTGTCCCATGCATTCCAATCAACCACTGCCCCCTCCATACCCGTCGGAGCCACTCTCCAGCCTTAGTCTAGGCTGGACAGTCTAGGTAGGGACGTAAGAACACCTCTCCAGGAGTAATTCGAGCCAAGGCATTGACATAGTGTCCTACGACACCTGCCCATCACTGACTCTGTCCTTGCTCCTCTGACCTCTACCATAGTACCCCGTATCCAATCTCTCGATTTGCCATCTCCACCTGTGTCGTCCAGGGCAGACCTATTGGCCTCTCCACTGCTATGTGCTACCAAGCCCAACACTGCAACAAGTAGCTGCAACTGATTCCATTTCACTTCTGGCAGTGGACCTCGTATAACTCATAATAGAGCTGTGCCAGTAGAGTCTGTCTCCATCTCTAATCATTGGAGCATCTATCAGAAACTCCACCAACCTGAATACCACCTCTAGAAGGTTCCACGAGAACCTCGTGCTAGAAGAGTCGGGGAGCATCATGTTGGAAATGAGGCCCATGAGTAATGCATGCCTCGTTCCCAACACACCCCTCTCTAGCCACCATCGCACCAGTATGCCACCAATATAAAAATCACTCTCTGCCCTCTCCACGGGGCTCTCCACACCCAAATATTCTCCATGCCCAAAATAACGTATCAATACTGCTGTCCTTCGATCTTGTGGCGTCGTCCAGATTGACAGTCCGTCTATTAGAATCCAAAGAATCCGATAGACATCCTCCAAGATCATCGTTATCTCCCCTATTGGGAGATGGAAGGTATTGGTCCGAGGATCCCACAGGTTGATCAAGGCCATCAGATAGGCCTGATCCCCGACCACCAACTCCAGTCGAGTCACCTGCTTGAGCCTGAGGGTGTCAAGCCAGTCCCAGTCATCCAAGGTCAGCATCGCACGTGCTTTAGTAAAAATAGTAGGCACCCAATACAAGATCTTCATAACCTACAAAATAAAACAATACCAAAACATTAAAAACAATGAAAATATGTACAACCCTAACATGTATATACAGTAATGCATTAAAACTGTATAGCCAAAACCATGACAAAACAATTTTTTTTTTAAACCTAGGGTTTTTAAACTCTAACTGATTCATTAACAACAAAAACAATTACAAAACAACAAAAAAAAAGATCAATTGTCAGTCCTAAGGTTTCTACTTCTAACTGCTAAATTCAAAAACAAAACAAAAATCCAAAAAAATTAATTTGTCCACCCTAGGGTTTTTAAACTCTAACTGATAAATTAACAACCTAAAAAAAAAAAAAAAAGACAAACAAACAAAAATAGTCCCGAATAATTTTTTAGACCTAGGGTTTTTAACTTTAAAACTGGAAAATTCAAAAACACAAAAAACAACAGTTAACTAGGGTTCACGCTACGCTTTTCGCTTAGTTTTACCCTACGTTTTTACCCTATAGTTTTCATCTTGGTTCCATTCAGGTTCAACGTAGTTTTTAAGTTATGTTCTAAACTAAGTTGCTCAGCTCAATTTTCAACTAAACTTTTGATTTGTGTTTAACTAGGGTTAACTTAAGTTTTCAGTTAAGTGTTCATAGATTAGGGTTTCATTTTTATAGTTTAAAAAAAAAAAAAAACCAAAAAAACAATAAAACACAAGCAATACACACAAAATGTGATTTTCCAATTGCCACACAAAGTAATAAAGAGGAAGGCCACTCATGGGTATCGCTTCGGCTCCATTGCTCGATCCGATGTGTGCACTCATGGTCGCAAGAAATTTTGGCAGTGTTTCACTTTGCAGAATTGACCTCCTCCTCCTTAGAGCTCCAAATCGCCTAGAAAAACAAATGCAAATGAGCCCAAAACTTAGTTTTGGCCTTTAAATAGGCTTTTTGAGCTTGTAATCGTTCCACCCTGGGATGAGCACTCTAGTTAGCACTTTTTACACCCTAGGACAAATACTAAATAGGAATTCGTCCCACCCAGGGACGAATACAGAGCAAAAATTTCAAAAAATAGCAAAAAATGCACATAAATGCACCAAAACAAGCCCTAAAAATGTTCGATCAAAATGCTTTTGCATTGGACATTCCAGTCATGCAAAACAGATGTCGGGGTCAAAAATCCTCACTATCTTACTCCCTAAGAAGGCTACCATAGCTGGACCGCTCCATGGGATGACGGATTTTTGAGAATTTCATCCCCAAACGACATCATCAAAATGGGTCAAAACCCATCCAAAAATAGCAATAACATTGCCGAACGAAGGTGCTTTGGTGCCTAACATTCTTGGCATCCAAAATAGACATTGGGGTCACAAATCCTCACTATCTTACTCCCTAAGAAGGCTACCATAGCTGGACCACTCCACGGGATGACGAATTTTTGAGAATTTCATCCCCAAACGGCGTCATCAAAACAGGTTAAAACCCATCCAAAAATAGCAATAACATTGCCAAATGAAGGCGCTTTGGCACCTGACATTATTGGCATCCAAAACAGACGTTGGGGTTACAAATTTTCACTATCCTACTCCCTAAGAAGGCTACCATAGCCGGATCGCTCCATGGGAAGACGGATTTTTGCCAATTTTAGCTCCAAAATGCGTCACAAAAAGGGTTAAAACCCACCAAAAATAGGTTAGAATGTTCAAAAAATATTTTCACATTCAATGGTAAACAACTGAAGGCACCCTTACCTAAGTCATCTTGGGTCAAGCGACTCGTCGCTTTTCTCATGTCGGTCATTCCCTCATTGATTCATCGCTTGAGGGGGTAGTCACACTTAGTTGCCAATCAACAACAAAATACCCAATCATGGAAATGACACGCATTCAAAGGATCATTGAAAAAGATAATCGTGCCCCTGCTTGGGGTAGAAAACAAGCAATTATCACATATTGATCAAACACTTGGCATTCGTGAATCATGAACTCAAGGTTCCCACAAACAAAAGGTTGTGCCCTTTGCCTATTCATGACTGATCAATGTCCAAGCTCAAGTAACACCTCACCAAACAAGGTTAACACTTGAATGAAGTTCCTTAGCTCGTCAGAAGCAAGGATTCAAGAATGCGTGCCCTTTCCATACTTGGGGCATCAAGATTTGGTTAGGTTACTGAGAAACCCTAATCATTAGTGCTTTGGTTATCTATTTTTTCTTGACGCTGCACCTTGCACAATGCTTCCAAAAAAGGGGCATCTATAGACACCAAAACAGTACCAATCCGATTATGTGACAACGAGCGCTGATCGCATTGACACAAACAGCCCCTAGGGCAGCCCCCAGAGGTTAAACAGTGGTCCTAACCACTTCCAAAAGCAGTTTTTGAGGTCAAAGGTCAATTTGGCACCTTTTTGGCACCTTGCTCTCTACTCGTCCCACCCTAGGACGAATACAAACTGGAATTTGTCCCACCCAGGGACGAATAACAACATTTTCCCTAGGGTGAGGCAAATAGCAAGTTTGACTGGCAAAAATTCAAACCTCGGTAACTTCACCAATTAACTAAGGCTTTAGGCCATGCAATTATGAGGAGTAGCTTTTATTCAAGAAGAGAGACTTCAGTGATGAGTGTCTTTATTTTAGAAACCTCATGCAAGAAGATTTTTAATTAGGGAGTTAGCTTTTCTCTGAAAATAGGACAGTTAACTCAAGTTGCGCTCTCGCATGTGCAATTCAAACAAGGAGACCTTAAGGTCTATAAATTGGTGAGTTTTCTCACCCAAAAGAGATACATAGAAGGAGCATTTGAGCAATGAAGTGCTACCAATTTACCTACCTACCTATGATTTGTGCTTTTACATCCTTAATCTCTCATTCAAAAGGGAGGTTATTGGGTGACTATTGGAGGCGCGAATCCGTACCCAAAACCTGATTTTTGGCCACAACTATCCCCAAAATTTGTCAACAACACCCCATAATCAGTTTTGGATCCATCCCAAGTGGATTGGTGCCGAAACAGTGTCTCAAACAGTGGGCGTCCTACCCCCGGGCGCTCCCCAAACTATCACAGTCCTATTCGCCCCACCCTAGGACAATTAGAAATATGTGATAGATTTCTCTAGTTTTTCTTTTGCATTTTATTCTAGATAGGTTAAATAGGTTACAGTTCAAATTTCATTTCATTCTAAGCAATTTTGACTAGGTTTTGTTATTTCCCGCCTTCACTAACTTGCAGATGGCATCAGCAAAATCTAGATCCTAGAGACAAAATTGGAGAAATCTGACCATCTGGGTCTTCCCAAACCAATTAGCTAACCCCAAATTTGTAGGTATTTTGGAGCTTCCTAAGTAGGACATTGACCAGGGTGCTTTTTGACAAATTGTCACAGTCCTATTCGTCCCACCCTAGAGCAAATACAAATCTGTGAGGAATTTCTAGACTGTTATTTTTGCAGTGATCTTATGATAATATTTTCATGCTTTTGTCAAATTTTAGGTCAATCAAATGTCATTTGATAGTTGTTTTATTATTTTCATGCATACACTGACAGTAGGGCTTGGGAAATACATGTTTCATTCTATCTGCAGGTGCTACTAATATTTTCTATTTCTTTGAATGTAGGTTTCTGATAGCAGAGGAGCAGGAAAGAGCAAAGAATCATATATGCAAGCGGCGGCGATGTTTTGGTCCTCCAATCTTACATGTGGGCACGCAAAAGAAGGATTGTCATCCATGGATGTTGTGACGAGAAACATATTTGATGCTCCTATCCCCTAAAAAGGAAGGAGACATATTGTAACACAATTTACAAAGTGTATCAATAAAGATATTACCACATTTCATATTGCTTTTATCTTGTGTCAATTTGTATATGTTCTTTCTCGTTCTTTCTTGTGGCATATTCCTTTTTGTTTTCGTATCCTCGTGCTTTCAAAATCTTCTTGCATTTTGAGGAAAAAGTACATTTCATCAAACTAGGTATCTCTTTTTTTGCACCACATTGTGTTTTGCGTAATGTGATACAAAAAGAGGCATTTGTAGATATCAAATCCTAGCCATTTATCATCTACTCATCATCAAATTATAGCCATTTCCCATTATTTATATATATATATATATAAATATTTTTATATTTATATTTTGTATATATGAATAAATCTTAGCCATCCATTAAAACTACATCTTAGAATGCCATGTGGTAATATTTACCACTCATTAATTATGATTTGTGTCACTTACCAAGTTGCAATATCAGTCACTCATCATATTTTAATATTTGTCGCTCGTTGTTGTCGTCAAAACCCTAACATGAATGAAGGTAATAATAAAATATTATTCTTTTTTCGTGAGTAAGGGTCAAAAATATTTGTAAGGAGAGTTCACACACATTCACATGGTATTTCATACAAACCCTAGCCACCACTTAATTCACTGTTCACACACCATTGCTTCTACAAACTAGATCCAGACTCTATAAGGCATCTACCATAGCCTACATATGCTTCAAGGTATTTCTTAAATGTTACAAGGTATCCACGATTATCTGCATATTCTTTAGGGCATCCACCAAACATTGAACTATATCCAACAAGCCCTTGGATGTTTTCAGGTGTCTGCACAACATCATTTCAAACCCTCGAAAATGTAGATTGCAATCAGGTATTGATAAGGCAACTATTTATTTTATATTTAATTTTTTTGTATTTTATTTCATATTTTGTAAGAATTTCAACTAGGGTTTGTAGTTTTATATATCTTGTTGATGAAGGCCTCACACAATGAAGGCCCTACATGTGCTACTGATTTATTTTATGGTTTTCTTTTGTGCAGGTACATGTGATAATTTATTTGATAGTTGTAGTTGGAGTGGTCCTGTAGAGGATACACAAGCCCACATAATAACTTATTTGTAGCAAAGAATATTTGAAGATACCACATTCATTTGACCAAGGGTTTCACCCTTTTTATCATTGTATCATTAAAACAAGTATATTTTATAAAATCTCTTTACGATTCGGGGTATATTAATGGTGTAAAAGTGAAGATCAAAAGGTCCATAAGTCAATATAATATCACTCTTTTATTTGTGCATGATTGCTTGTTTTGATTTATTTTTATTTTGATGTTGGTTATTTCTGTTCTACAAAATGTTTCTAGAAAATATTATAAATTCACACATTGTATCATAGCAACATCCAAGGCATCATCACTCATTAGGTGGAGGAAAAATTTGTAAAGCAACAATTATCAAATTAGATTATTATTCATGTTTTTCCTTTCTAAAAATTTCAATGTTTAGTTTCTTATTGGTGTCAATGGAAATAACACAAAAATAGACCCTATCCATTTTGTGCATCATTCATAAGAAATGCCATTGCATATCCACAAATTTCAATGCAAAGACAAATTGTGGTAATCTCTCTTAGTTTTGTTATAATTAATCATAATTATAGATAGGTATTTTATATAAGAAATGTGAATATTTCCTTTATTGGGAGAGAGAAAAAACTGTTTTTAAAAGCATGTATTATAATATTTACTCTAGGTCCACCCACAAAATCTTTGTTAAATTATGAAAATGAATAATTGAACAAACTTAAAATATTATATGTATTATTCAATGAAAATAATGGAGAAAACCAGATCAAGATGAGGACCATAAATTTTGAAGCATTTACAAGGAGTGAAAGTGAAAGCAAGCATGGTCAGGGAGCTAGAGCAAGGGCAAGTGTGAGCTAGGACAAGCGTGGCTACAAGTAGAAATATAGTGGGAAGGATGAGCATAAAGTAGTGAACTATGGCAAGGGTGAGCATGAATATGAATCTAAGCAAATGGCTAATATGTGAAGGGGGTAACGATGACTAGGGAGTGGTTGCAAGCGAGGTGCAAACACAAGCATCACCTTTAGAGTTCTTGCTTTTAAATATTTGAAGAAATTCAAAGAATGAATGATTATGATGGGAAAATATTAAATAGAATGAAAATGAATCCATTCATGAAAATGATTATGATGAGAAAATATTAAATAGCTTAAATAAATATCGATCGTTTCGTAATAAGCATTAAGGCAAAAAAGATGATACTGACCCGGGAACCATGGGGGTATTTGGCAGTTTTCAACCATTACGATTTTGATGAAGACCGGTGTGACTAATCCCGCAATGAATCACTCTGAATACCACGTCGTCCCGCCTCGTTGCTCTGTTTTACCATTACCATTACTATGTTACATACCACGATTCCTCCATACTTAGAAAATGAAATTAAAATCAAATGAATATGAACTGTTTACCTACGCTTGAATGAAAATGGTGAGAGAATGCCCGTCTCGTCTCTGGCTGCCAATCACTTAGCTTCGTGGAGTGCCATTCTTCCTTTATTATGATCTTTCTTTGGTGATTTTTTTTAACCGACAAACACACAACAGATGAAGCACGTTCAACTATTCTGATTGTTTATATGACAATATGAATCGATGTATGTGTAAATGTTTGCAAATTACAGGGAAGAGAAGCCAAGCATTTATACGGAGTCCGCCCGCGGAGACAAGTTCCACGTCCTTGATTTCAAAACAGCGTTTCCTTCTGCCCGTTGGTTTGGACTTTGGACAATTAGAATTGGGGACAAAAGAACTGCGGGTTATGCATCTCGATAATTTAATTTTCTGTGGGTTATGCATCTCGATAATTTAATCAAAGTATGAATAGAATATAGAATATAGGTATAGGTATAGGTATAACACCCACAGATTTGGGATTCTAGAGTTCCACCTCTGTCAATTGCCCAGTCGTCCAATTCATGTGGGGACCGCAACCCTACACCGGAATTCACAGCGATAATGTCGTCCAATTCATGTGGGGACCGCAGCCTTAAACCCGAATTCACAGCGATAATTTTGTATTTCGTCCCACTCATATTGTTTGTTTGTGTAGCCTGACTTGATTCAGAACTCTCTACACCTTAATTTTTCTTTCAAACTCGTAAAAAATGTTATATGTTTAGGCATGTCTGTTTAAACATGTGTGAGACAGAATGACTGACATTTATGCCTCTAAATATTTCAAAAGTAATCATCTCCTTATTTACAGGAAGCATCAAAATTAAATTTTTAGAGATACATAGGCACAATTATATGTTGAGCTTTTTAGAGCCAGTCCATAGAGGTTAAAACTCTATAAAAGAGTTTAATCATATAATTTAGATTTTGGTAATTTATGTTTAACGTTTAATTTAAAAGAAGGGTTGCACAATTACGTGTAATTTAGATTTTGGTATTTTAAATTTAAATTTAAAATTTGAATTTAGGTAAGATTTGTACAATAGAATTACCATTGTAAATTTTTAATATTTAAAATAATAATAGTAATTCTAAAATAAATAAGTTATATGTTAGATTTCTACACTTAATTTGATTATAGGCTACGCAATCATTAATAAATGTTGCTATATTTATATAATTCTTAAACAATATGTAAATTTACTCCTCTGACTCTTACAGAGTTATCAATCTATTTGTTTCACACCTAAAGTGATACATGTCTTTAGTTAGACTATAACTATTTGAATGTTATGTTTTATATTTAGTTTGGTACACAATGATATTGACCTTTTGTTTTTAATTTTTTTTTTTATATTTTTAATGTTTTTTTAGCATTCCTCTTGATGTTATGATTTATGTTTTGTATTTTAATATGCTAACCATATTTTTCACTATCAATATATTATAGGGTATTTATGTAGTTTTAAAATGCTCAATATTTTCTATTAATATATATATATATTTTTGGGTAAATAAAATTTATTAATTACCGGATTTTGCAGGTTAACCCAAAACCTATTATAATATCCAGCCTTCTGCTAAGATTGTAGATCCTAGTCATCCTTGAAGCTTTATTACCAAAACTTGTGTTGAATCCCCTACAACACCTTATTAACAAGGCACACCCATACCTAAACATGACTGTAAACATTACTTACATTGACAGGAAATTGAAGTTTCGAACTTTGCACCCGTGAAATCTGTTGCTTGCCCATTTTCTATTCTCTATCGGAATCCTCCAAGGCTTACACCCTGTTACCTTCATTTCCAATTTGGTATGATTTAGAGGAAAACCCCATAGTTATTACCTGCTCCATAGGGAAAGAACACCCATTCATCTTTCTCCTTAATGGGTAGGTTTCTTTTCATGACTAATAATGTTTTCCACTTCACGTGGCACACCTTGTGTCCATGTCACCAAACTACCAACATAAACACCTATGTTGGCTAATTTGTCAGTTGACCTGTTGGCCTCACAATACACATGACTAGCCCTCCTGTTCTGTCTATTAATATATTATTATCTTTTAACATCTATTAGAATTTAGGTTTTCATTGATTTTTAAAGTAGGTTGTGTGATTTCTATTGGGATCACTCTCATAAAAATAACAAAATATTACATTGTTGTTAGATCAATTAAATAAAATTTATATTATTATTTTATTACATTGTTTGGCTTTTTTCAAAAATATTATTTATATTCTTAAACTACTATGTTTTCATAATAATCTCTACATTTATTATATTTCACAATTGTTTTGTGAAATGCATAGAATCAATCACTATCCAACATTACTTAGGAAAAGAAGTACACAATATAAAGAACATAAAATATTATGGGGTGTTTGTAGATGCCAAATATTTATCTCTAAAGGAAATGAAATTATAATCCAACAAATATTGAAATGATTGTTGAGAAGGGTTATTTATACCCAAGTAGATGATGCCTTTAGGTCAGGGTTATGAGACTAACCCTTAGGAGTGAAATATTAAAAAAATACCTTTTACAATGTTTAAACGGATTCAAAGTGTAAATATAGAAAATACAAGTACAAATAGTTGGTCTTGGGCTCAATAGAAGTTTAATCACAATGTATTCCAACATTCCCCTTAAGCTAAATAAGGGACATAAAGAAAGACCCTTAAAGAGAGTACCATCTTAAGGGGTACTCTCCAACTCCAAGAAACTCCTACATGTACACAAAAGTAATCCTGGGCATGATATTAGTTAAGATGTCCACACTTGTTAGGACCCTCTTCAAATGACTTTTGTTAGCAATTAAATTGATGATTTAAACTTACCTTTTTATTTGGAATGTGGTATTGTTAATGGTTTTGTATGCACGACCAGGGACATTCTTTTGACATACATGAAAAGTCGAAAAAAAATGATTCACTTCATGAGTATATGAAAGCTCCCACAGGTGAGTTTCATATAGATGCATTGAGAATTAAATGTTTTATGTGTATGCTTTATTTAAAATATCTCCTAGTTGTTTTTTCAAAAGATTTGTGTATTCATATATTAAAATGTGGTAATGAAAATACCAAAGGCATGGGCGCCTACCTTCATTGAGTATTGTCATTGAGTATTGATGAAATGAAAATTACTTGTGTGTATTTGTCAATATATTTGATTTCATTGGATAATGACGAAATGTAAATTGCTTGTGTGTATTCATCAATAAATTTGATAATTATAGATAATTAAATATATATAAAAGTTGGAAAATATACTGCACATATTGTAAATTCATCACTAATTAAAATGAAAGGGAATAAGAACATAGTCTCCGTCGCCGACATCTAACTGTTGGAGTGGAAGAATAATGACAGAAATTTACGAGATAAGTGGTGGTGGTAATGATTGCTTTAAAAATTACTTATTTTTTAATGGGCGTTTGAAGGGAGGTGGTTAAAAATAAAATAAAAATGATAATAAAAAAAACAACTTTCTCCATGGGGAGGATTTGGGGTATTGAAATTACACTAAATTATGGGTTACAAACTAACTTCTGCATTAGCTGGAGATTTTGGGTGAAAGAATTGGAATAGAGTACCTTGGATAAAAAAACTTAGCATCAATTCCCAGGTTGGAGCGTTGCTTTACATGTATTTGAATTTGTTTGAATAATATGATTGTCTTTGTTTTAAAAAGATTTGATGTGAAATTGGAAATAGTTTATGGATGCGCACATTGTTATTATTATTTTGAAATGAAAATATTTCACTACGTGAATTTTGTATGAGTTTTTTGTGTAATGGTGAAAGATGGCTATGAAAATGGAAATGGTTTCGAGATGCACAATTCATTGTGATAAATACTGTTGCTTGGGAACCTTGAACGGTAATGAAACTTTGAACGGTAATGAAACTATATGCATATGGCTTGCTAAGTAATAGGAAATTATGGGTTATTGCTGTTATTTTTTAGAATATGAGATGAATGTTAAAATAGTTGTAATAATTAGAACTACATACATGAAAGAACCAATTTTGATCGCCTTTCACTACAATATTCAATGGTTGTAACTCCGATAATAGCGAAAAATGGCATGCAGTGAAGGATGAGAATTTCCACATTTCTCGAAAGAATGTGTGAACCAGACATGCCTTTGATTTTGTAAAAGCCACTAAATATTTGTATTCCCAGCTGAGGCTGAGACTTAAATCACTAAGTAGAGAGCAAACTTCATGTTAAAATATCTTTGTGAATGTTTCTTTATGACTAAAAATTCGTTGCTAGCCATCTCGTGATAATAGAAAGAAATAGCACAATATGTGTATTAAATTATTATGTGATGCATTGAAGTTTGATGTTTTTTTATATGAACATCATTTATAAATATTTACAAATATTAGCGTTTATTTGAGTAAACACAAGAGGAATCAACCTTACAATTATATGGATGATAATAATTAGGCAACTGCCATTACACCAAATGCTCTATATATAAATAAGAGCTTCGTTCTATAATTAATGAAATATAGTTTTTGGACATTACACCCTTGTATTTTGCACATAAAAGAAATGACGTTTGTTAGAAAATTAAATCAAATTTAATACATCTGCCAAATCAATCTACTGCACGATCTTATTTTATTTGAATTAATTACCGGTAGTTAAAATTGTCCATCAGCTCAATGATTAGAAGGAAACCCTAATTTTATATTAAATGCATGACATAAGTTGGTGGAGTTTTTTCCACTTGATTCCTAAATCCTTAGCTATATATTTCTTTTGAGGTTTTATTTTGTTAGGTTGGAAAAAACTGAGCAGATGAGTATATCTGTGAGAATGCAAAAATGTGGAAGAAAGAGCGGTAGAAGGCCAAAGAAGCCAAGTGCAAAGCAACATAGTCTGCAGTGAAATTCAAAGTCAAAGATGAATCTCTTAGATCTTCCTCTGAGGTTGTACACTGCAAATTTGAATCTTGCAGTCCAGAGGGTGTATTCCCAAGTATAGATTTGTGGATGTATTTCCAAATTTTTTAGCAATATAAATATATTCTCTGTGTATCTTTATTCCATAAAATATTATGTGTTTACATTTGACTAACTTAGAAAAGTTAGTATTTAGGTTGTTGTTATCATTTCAATCTGGAATAATTCTATGTAAGTCCACATGGATGAGATTCCACTTCACTCCGCATTAAAATCTTGGATGTGGCTTCTAGATTTGATACTTTTCTATTTGCTCATATCCTTTATAATACTTTGTAGAAAATTTATAAAATCTGCTCCATCTCATGGTGAAACTGCATTCCGGAGCAAAACACTTTGTTATAACCTCAAAATTAGAATTTCTATTTTATTCTGCTCCATATTCATCTATATTCCAACGGATTGCAGTCCACTTTAATTTCTATATTTTTGATAACGGATTGCAATTCCACTCATATCTCTCTGTAAAAGTGATGTCATCTTTAAAATAACTCCAAATTTAGAATTCAACTCCTCCTTTGTGTAATTCCTAGCATATTTCATTCCGCTTTCCCTCCTTTGTTAAAACCATCGAATTTCCATTTCGCTTAAATACCATATCAATTGTGATGTCATATTTAAATTTTTGCTGATTTTAATTTGCTACTTCTTCTATGTTGTTTAGTGTGGATTTCATCCCACGAAATTCCACTTAAATACCATATCAATCGTGATGTCATATTTACATTTTTGCTAATTTTAATATGCTACTTATTCTATGTTGTTTAGTGTGGATTTCATCCCACACTTTTTTCTTTATTTTAGAAAGTGGATTGCTGCATCCCAAATCAAATTTTTAGTCATCCACAATTTTGCTATGGATTTAAATCTTCAAATTGGTATTAGATCCAACACCTACTTGTGGAAGATAGAAGCAATGGCTTTTAGAAATAACTTTGTAGTTGCAAATCCCATGGTTTAGTGGTAAAAATTATGATTACTGGAGCATTTAGATGAAAATTCTATTTGGGTCTCAGGAGCTATAAGACTTGGTCGAGAATGATTATGTAGAACCAATAGATGTAGCAGCTTTGGATGCTCTCTCCCAAGTAGATTCAGATCTGTTAAAGGAGAATCATAAGAAATATCAGAAAACACTATTTTATATAATGCAAGTGGTCTAAGATACCATCTTCCCATGGATTGCAGTAGTAACCAAAGTAAAGCAAGCTTAGGAAATAATTGTCAGTTCTTATCAGGGTACCAACAAGGTAAAGTTGGTGAAGTTGCAGATTTTGAGAAGGGAGTTTGAGAACCTACAAATGATTGAGTTGGATTCCATGAACGATTTCTTCACCTAAAAAATGGATGTCATCAACTAGATGTGGTTGAATGGGGAGAACATGGAGAACCAAAGAATACTATAGAAGATACTAAGGAGCCTACCAGTAAGGTTCGACTTAGTTGTGATTGCAATTGAAGAATTGAGATATTTGACAACCCTATTTTGGTATATGAGCTCATGGGTTCTTTGGAAACACATGAGCAAAGGCTGAGTCATTCATCTCAATCCTCATTGGAGCAAGCATTCAAGACACGAGTCTCATTTTGAGATAGTGGTAGAAGAGATGAATTCCACTAAGGTGCCTCATGTTCTCAAGGAGAAATAGGACAAATCAATAGAGGAAAGCGTGAAAGATGCCATAAGTGAGGAGGAATGTCAAAATTAGGTGAATGAGAGAATAACTAGAAATTACATCAAGCAGGAGGAAGAGGTAATGGTCAAAATTAACAAGCTAGGTCTAATCAAAGGCTTGACAAATCCAAGATCCAATGCTATTACTGCAAGAAATTTGGTCATTACATTTATGAGTGCAGAAAGAAGTTGGCCAAGGATAACAAACAACAAACCCACAACAAAAATGAATCTGGAAATGTAGAGTGTAGAGATTCTTGTGGGAATATGTAGTTAACTTGTAGTATTGAAAGGAGAGCCATAAGAACACCTAGTATTTGGATAGTGGGTGAAACAATCACATGTTTGGGAATAGAGAGATGCTCTCATAGTTGGATGAAATAGTCCAATCTAAAGTGAAGATGGGGAACAACAATGTACCAGTCAAGGGAAAATGATAGATCATTATTTGCACCAGACACGATGAAAGGAAATAATTACAAGATGTGTATTATGTGTTTGGATTGAAACACAACTTGTTGAGTGTTGGACAACTTGTGCATAAGGGATACACTATTCAATTTAAGAATGGAGCTTGTATCATTCGAGATAAGGAAAATGGGTTCGTTGCAACTATGTCCATGAAAAAGAAAAAAAAATTCCATTTGTAGATTTAGAATGAATTTCTGATGTCATTGAGTGTAGTGGTAAAGGATACTACCTGGTTGTGGCATCTTAGATTCAGTCACCTAAGTTTCAATGGCCTGAACCTACTGTACAAGAATAAAATGGTGAAGGGTTTACCCCTCATAGAGAAACCAATGTAGATATCCAAGCTGGTGCACTCAGATATCTATGATCCAATGTAGACCAGTACATTTGCTAGAAATACATATTTTTTGACTTTCATTGATGACTTTAGTCAAAGGACATGTGTGTATCCCATCAAGTAGAAGTCAAAATATTTCAAGAAATTTAAAGAGTTCAAGGCTTTATTTGAGAAATAGAGTGGCTATTTTGTGAAGACACTCAGAATAGATGGAGGAGGTGAGTACATCTCCAACGAATTTTATAACTTTTGTAAGAAAAAAAAAATTCATAGATAGTTTAACGCAAAATACACACCACAAAAAAAATGGTGTTGCAGAGAGGAAGAACATAACAATTATGGATATTGCACAAAGTATTTTGAAGGAAAATGGACTGCCACATGAGTTATGGGTAAAATATGTATGTTGTGTACTTTATCTGTTAAATAGATGTCCCACCAAGAGTGTAAAGAATAAAATTCCTCAAGAGGAATGAAGTAACCAGAAGTCAAGCGTTGCTCAATTAAGAGTTTTTGAGTGCATAGCATATGCACATATCCCATATAAAAAGAGAAATAATTTGGATTACAAAGTAGAGAAGTATATCTTCATAGGGTACAATGAACAAGCAAAATCTTATAGGTTGTATAATCCTGTAACAAATAAGCTTATAATCAACGAGATGTGAAGTTCCTAGAGGATGAAGCATGGAACTGGAAGTCAAATACTGGTCAACAAGAGCCAATAGTTATTGAGTCTAAAGACTTGGAGGAAAACATGGCGCATCAACCCATAGATTCAAGTAGTAACATTGGTTCCAGAAACAACACAAACTCATCATTTCAATCACCTCCACTTGTAAAAAGAATATCCAACTTGAAGACACCAACAAATAAAATGAGCCTACAAGATATTTATAAGGTAAAAAGAACTGAAACTGATGAAGAACATTATGATTTTCCTTTATTTTCTAAGTGTGGTCCAATTATATTTTATGAAGCAATTCAGAATAGAAAATGGGTGAATGCTATGGATGATGAGATAGCAACAATAGAGAAAAATCGGACCTGGGAGTTAATGGATCTTTCATAAGGTAAGAAGACCATTGGGGTCAAATGGGTATATAAAACTAAGTTTAATGCCCAAGGTGAAGTAGACAAGCATAAGGATAGATTGGTGGCAAAAGGCTACAAGTAGAAGTTCATGATTTATTATCATGAGGTATATGCGCCTCTAGCAAGACTTGATACAGTCAAAATGATCTTGGCATTGGCAGCCCAAAAGGGTTGGAATATTTACTAGATGGATGTCAAGTCTGCCTTCCTAAATGGAAAAATGGAAGAAGATGTCTATATAGACCAGACACTTGGTTATGAACTAAAAGGGCAAGAAGGCAAGGTCCTAAAATTAAAGAAAGCTTTGTATGGGTTGAAGCAAGCACCTAGAGCTTGGTATAGCAGAATTGATGCTTAATTTTAGGAGAATGGGTTCATCAAATACCCATATGAGCACACTCTATATATGAAGACAAATACAGAGAGGGAAATGATAATTGTTTTTTCGTATGTAGATGATTTGATTTATACTAGCAATACTAGTAATCTATTTAAGCAGTTTAGAACAACCATGAAGAAATAATTCGAGATGATGGACTTAGAGATGATGAAGTATTTTCTAGGCATTGAAGTTAACCAGTCTATAGATGATATCTTTATTTCTTAGGGAAAATATGCAAAGGATATCCTAAAAAGGTTTAATATGGAGGACAACAAACCTACCATCACCCCATTTGCCATAGGCCTAAAGTTAAGCAAATCAGATTGCAGCAAAAATGTTGATCCAAATCTCTATAAAAGGGTACTTGGAAGCCTGATGTATTTGACTGCAACCAAGCCAAACTTAATGTTTATAGTGAGTTTAATCAGCAGGTTTATGGAGTCACCAAAGGACACTCACTTCCAACCAAAAGAAAGGATTCTATATTATGTCAATGGAATGAGGAACCTTGGAATCCATTATACCAAACAAGACCAACTTGAACTGGTTGGCTACATAAATAGTGATTGGGATGGCATCATAGATGATCGAAAGAGCACTTCTAGATATGCCTTCCATCTTGGATCTAGAGTAGTTTTTTAGTCCTCGAAGAAATAGCCAATTGTTGCACTATCAACTACTGAGGTAGAGTATTTTTCTGCCACATCAACTGCATGCCAGGAAGTTTTGCTAAGAAGAGTTCGGAGTAAACTGAATCATCCATCAAAAGCAACAACACCTATATTTTGTGACAACAATTCCACCATAGCACTATCGAAGGATCCAATGTTTCATGGTAGGACAAAGCACATTGACATCCGGTATCATTTCATTAGAGAGTTGGTGAAATTTAATGAAATTGAGTTATTGTTTTGCAAGTCCAAGGATTAGGTAGTAGATATATTCACAAAACCTTTGAAGGAGGAAGACTTCAACAGATTGAGGGAGATGCTCAATGTCAATGTTTTTATGAAATCTTCTTTAAAGGAGGGTGTTGGAAAATTAAACCAGATTTGATACCTCTGAAAAATCAACCTACTACACCATTCATCGAATTCTATTTCATTCGGATTAATTATTGACAGCTGAAACTGCTAGTCAGTGCGATTATTGGAAGGAAACCCTAATTTTGTATTGAATGTATTACAAAAGTTGGTGGAGTTTTTCTGCTTCATCCATAAATCCCTAGCTATATATTTCCTTAAGGGTTCTATTTTGTTAGGTTGGAGAAAACTAATAGAGGAGCATATTTTTGAGAACGCAACGTGGAAGGAAGAGCAGTAGAAGACCATAGAAGCCAAGTGCAAAGCGGCACAACCTACAGAGAAATCAGAAGTCAAAGACGAAGCTATGAGATCTTCATCTAAGGTTGTACACTACATATTTGAATCTTGCAGTCCAGAGGGTGTATTCCCAAGTATAAATTTGTGGATGTATTTCCAAATTTTTCAGCAATATAAATATATTCTTTGTGTATCTTTCTTCCATAAAATATTGTGTGTTTGCATT
Source organism: Wollemia nobilis (assembly GCA_028583015.1). Lineage (NCBI taxonomy): Eukaryota > Viridiplantae > Streptophyta > Pinopsida > Araucariales > Araucariaceae > Wollemia > Wollemia nobilis. The sequence goes on along the minus strand of JAQPPZ010002945.1, from coordinate 1,425,058 downwards.
TGACTAACTTAGAAAAGTTATCATTTCAATCCAGAAGAATTCCTTGTAAGTCCACGTGGATGAGATTCCACTCCATTCCGCATTAAAATCTTGGTTGTGGTTTCCGGATTTGATACTCTTCTATTTCGCTCATATCCTTTATAATACATTGTGGAAAATTTCTAAAATCCGTTCCATCTCAAGGTGAATCTGTATTCTGGAGCAAAACACTTTGTTATAACCTCCGGATTAGAATTTCTATTTTACTCCGCTCCATCTTCGTCTATATTCCAGCGGATTGCAATCCACTTTAATTTCCATGTTTCTGATAGTGGATTGCAATTCCGCTCATACATCTCTGCAAAAAGTGACATCATATTACAAATCACTTCGGCTTCAAAATCCGAATCCTCCTTTGTGTAATTCCCAGCAGATTTCATTCCGCTTTCCCTCCTTTTCTAAAAACATTGGATTTCCATTCCGCTTAAAGACCACATCAATCGTGATTTACCTTTCAAGTTTTGCAGATTTTAATCCACTACTTCTTCCGTGTTGTTTAGTGTGGATTCCATCCCACACTTGTTTCTTCGTTTTAGATAGCGGATTGCTGCATCTCTAACTGGATTGTCTATCGTCCGCAATTCCGTTGCGGATTTAAATCTTCATATTTGGATTTTTATCATTGATGATATGATTTTTAGTGTAATAAAATAGTTGAAAATGGAGGAAATGATTCACTAGGAAGAGCATTTTTTTAAAATATTTTATGCATACTCCGTTTATAAATATTAACTTTGTATTAACAGTTCTTATTACGTATTAAGAGCATATGGCTATAGAACCCAGATAATAAAATTTGTATAATAATTTTTTGTCTCAATCAGTCATATTTGCTATGCCAAGTTGGGAAGACCTTTGAATATAAAGAGATGACGTAATAGTGTCGTCACTTCTAAACATAAAACTTAATTTTTTGTAGGACTGTATTTTGTAATTAGAATTAATAAAAGAGATTTGGAGTTGGTATTGAAAAAACCCTTCAGATTTGGAACGTTTCCCAAAAATATGAGTTCCATCTAAATGCTATGTATCGATATGGGTCTGCTATGTTAAACAATATGTAAAGCTTAATCTATTACAGTGCAATCCATGTTATTATGTGGAAATCCGTGACTGTGAATATGTTTAACTTTGAGTAAGAAAGTTAATCTTGGCCAAAAAAAAAGTTGGCTATACAATATATCTATGTAGAAATGGAAATAGATTTGTTGTAGATTTTCTATAGGAAAATCCTATGAAGTGGAGTTAACTCATATCTCATTTTCTGAGTTTAAAATGAGTACCGAAGATGGGAGACAAATAATAACAAATTGTTCTCTAGTCTACATATTAGTTGGTAGGTAAAAGGATATAATAATTCCATTATTTTTATGTGTCTATATGGCATTAGATGTATGGTTATGAGAAAAAGGAAGATAAATGAGTTGATTAGGTATACCAACGTATTTGGATTATTCGGATGTAATCTTATTGTAACCTATAATTATATGAAATCTTCGTAAAGTTGTTTATTGAACCAAAATACAGGATTTAAATAATGTCTTCCATATCTTTCCCTTAGTAGCTTTAATAATAAAAGAAAGTAAACCAGATGCATTATGAAATAGTGTTAGTCTTTAATGCCCTTGTGTTTGCTTCACGCAGCCATCATAAGAATAATACATGAAAAAGGTTAAATGAAACTGATATTAAATCTTTTTCTTATGAGTAGTATAGCCCCCTTAATGTTATGAATGTCAGGTCAACGTTACCGCCTAAGTTTGAAACTTAAAAGGAGCAGAGGTTTAAATCGTATATCTCTAAGGATAGGAATTTTGATCAAGTATTGAAAAACCTTTAGTGGTTGTGTTTGGGCTTATTTTTGCTTCATATGAAAATAGGAATATTAGTTAGCAAATGAGTTAAAATTGTTTATTTGATTGGTAAATGAATAGAGTAATGAATGAAAACTTGGGATAAATAATTTTATGTAAGAATAATTTTTATTTGTTAGAACTAAAGAAAATTTATTTATTATGATTCTGAAGATAGATTTAGTTAAGGGATATAATAAAAAAACATAGGGTTATAAAAAATACCTTTAATATTTTTTCTTAAAATTACGGAGAGGGATGGACACAAATGTGTTCATTATGGAAAAATAAATCTTTATCACCCAATTTTGTTGTTGTTGAGGTATGGGTATAGACGCAACATGAATCGAGAGCAATTATTTTTCTTGATGGAATGAGTCCAAAAAAGTGACCTAGTCAGAAATAGTAACAAGGGGTGGTATGGGATGCGACCTTTAGATTTTTGCTCAGAAGTACAAGTGATAAGTCCTTGTCCCATTTGATTATAAGGAATGAGTATGACAAATAAGTTCATTATGCCATAACGTTTAGTATAGGACACTCACCATGAGTCATAATGGATAGTGAGATCAAGACCAAGGTTAGGGTATTGACATAGCTCTAGTCGGTTCCAGAGATAATAGACACTATGCATATGTATTCTAACCCTCTTGAATACAATTATTAAAACAAGTTGACCAGTTAGTCAAATATTTAGTATGTTAAAGGACAAGAAGTGTATTGGTACACCCTTTAGGTGTTATGGGCCTAAAGAATAAACCTAGCCATGGCTTGACCCTCATGCCAGAATAAGAGGATGATAAATAAGATAATTTTTTTCTACATAATGGCATATTTTATGAGATTTGGCCAATCTCGTCCACTTGGGTGGTTGTTTGTAGTAGTCTTGAAATCCAAAAGTGGTTTGATATGTTTGTACTGATTAAAACTTTATGTTAAAGATTCATTGGGTGAAACATAAATGCTATGAACTTGAAAGCACTTGCTATGAACATGAAAGCACTTTTTAGGTTGAAAAAATAAACTTAGAAAATAAAAAATTTTACCCTAAGAGATTGCTTGGCTTGTTTTTGTGGTGCAACCAAGTGAGTAGACTTGGGTTGTTACAACTCCCTGCTGTAAAGTGCACAAAAATTGATCTAGCATACCATGAGCATGAAGGTATCTCAAAAGTGCATTCATATCTCAATGTGCTTTGTTTGTTAATGAAACAAAGGATTATAGGCATGTTGAATAGTACATTGATTATCATATCAATAAGTATTAGGAAAACTCTAAGGAATTCCAATCTCTAAAATCACTAGCATCCACTTGAGATATTTGTTTGTCTTATTGGAAGCAAAATTTTTGGCCGCTATGGAAGTTTGATAAATTATGGATTAGTGCTTGTAACATCATGAAATTAGGCTGGATCCCAACCAAAAAATAAATCTTGTGGTGGACCATGACTCATCCATATTACTCATCTAGTCAACATCTAAAAAACCTATTAAAATCAATGAACAATCAATAGAATGGTGGATTTCTATCTCATGCATCCGTCTAATGTATTTGATAATATGCTTTGCTATTGTCTTATGACTCTCTTGGGGTGTTGGCATGTACCTAAAGCAATAACTAAAAACAAATGTTATATCTAGTTTAGTGTGAATGAGATAGATAAGTCCTCCCATAAGAGAATAGTATAGAGTGCAATCAACTATAGGTGTAGTTTAATCAACCCAAAGTTTTAATTCTAAGGCAAAAGGGGGTTTGATCAAGCTTACACTCCTCGATACTAAATCACTAAAGAAGATCTAAAGTATACTTAGGATAGAAAATGGTAATTCCAAAGTTTGCATGATCTGTTTGGATTCTCAAAATGTACTACTAGAGCCTCATATTTTTAACCTTAAATGTAGAACAAAGTCATGACTTCATATCCTAAATCAACATAGTGGAGCTACAAGTGATATGAAAATCATCAATAAACAATAGAAGTATTAAAGTTTGTTAATCCTAATGTTTGATATAAACATCAAATTTATCCTGATATCAATTAAATCTACAATAGAGGAAAAAGAAATAGATCTTCTCATACTAATCATAAGTATCATGCTCAAGACAATTTAAAGATCTAGTCAAACAACAAACCAATAGAATAGGTCCCTCCAAATCAAAACTAGGTGGCTACTACATGTAGATTTCTTCTTGAAGTTCGCTATGTATAAATACACTCTTCATGTCCATATGATGAACCTTCCATCCATAGGAGATAATGATGGAGAGAATCATCCTGATAGAGTCCATCCTAGCCATAGGTATAAAAGTCTCTAAATAGTGTACATCTTCCTATTGGTAGAATGCCTTGGTGGTAAGGCATATATTGTGCTTTTATACTTGACCATGTAATGTGTATCTAGTCCTATAGACAGACTTACATCTCATAATATTTCTCCTTTATAGAATAGGAGCTAGGTCCCAAGTCCTATTCTTAATTAGTGCCTCTTATTTTGAAACCATTACATCATCTTATTTAGGATATTAAGAAGGATATTATGAATGATATTTCTTTAAAATTAATGTTTAAGAAGGGTCCTTTCTATGTCACTGAAGGGATAAAATAGGATATGCATCATTAAAAAATATATTAACCCTATTGGATGTAGGATGATAAAAATAATCATGTGTATCCTACACTATATCAACATTAACAATTGAAACAAAGAAATCCAATTTATAACCACTCACCTCATCATGCAAGATTGGAAAATTTTGAATTGATGTAATCTCTCATCCTACCCTATATTAGAGGAATAAGAATCTACCTAAGAAGTTGCATGTGAAGGGATCAATGTGACAGGTATGGAATAACCACTCAAGGAAGATAAGGAAGAATATACTCTAATGGGAACAACATGAATCAATATATCAGAAGAACCTATTAAATCTGGAATAGGGAGAGAATAAAATGAATTAATAACTAAATATTCTAGATGAGGACTAGAAAGAATACCTAAAATAATCTCATGCCTTTAAGTATTATAGAGAAAATATATCTTTGAAGTATTAGAATACCCTATAAATATACACTCATAGCTCTTTGGTACCTCCTTATAAATATACTTGGTAATGTGAACCCATGCTAAAGAAATAAAAATCTAGAATTAAGATATATCTAGCTTATCCCTATTGATCTCTTAAGAGGTGTCATCCCTTAAATTTTAAATTGCCTTATGGTCTAATCCCTTATGATGAATCATATAACATGCCATATCCATGATTACCCTACTTTTCCTTCTAATGATGTTATTTTGTTCAAGAGTGTATGAGTATTCATTTGATATGCTCTCCAACGAGAGGCCAAAAAGTTATGAAAATTATATGTCTAGTATTCCCTGAATCAACTATCTACTCATCTAAAGATGTGGGTGTCCAATATGTAAAATAATATACAATAGGCACCTATTGGATTTATCCTTCAAAGTTATCCTCACACTGTACATAGAATATAGTAACATTAGTACCGCTCTTTCTTGTTGCCTCCTCCAACTTCTTGATCCAAACATTGCAAAATTATGTCTTATGTCCTTTATTTCAAAATTCATAAGTAGATTTCTTGAAGGGCTTCTTGGAAATTTTCTCATTATAAATTTTGACAACTTATTTATGATATTTTTGATTAAAAATAATTGTGTCCGTGTACCTATTTCTTCTAGCTTGATTATGCAAGATACACTTAAATACATCATCAATAGGTAGTGCAGGAGAATATTGAAAATACACATAAAACATCTCAAAAACCACAACTATAATATATATTTTTGACACATTATTGAAGATAATATTGAGCATCTCTATACTCCTTTATTGTTCCAATACTTCTTTCCCTTCCCTTATATCCTTAGGTAATCCACTTATAGTTTGAATGTGCTTTTGCAACTTCTTGAATCAATTGATATACTCATCAATGGTATCAAAGGAAACCATAGGCAAGGATACAAGTTTTACCTCTTCTCTTTTGATCTGAGTAGAATGAATCCGATCATACAACCCATAGAAATTCTTAAGAAGCACTTTAGGATTAGTAGTGCTACTAACATGGGTGTCATATACATTATACATGTGGAGGCCAATAATACCATGGGATTCATTCTTATTATCATTGTACGACTATTCTACCTCCTTAAAAATAGTGTCTTAAGGTTGCTCATTCACATACATAAGTAAACCCTTACTTCAGAGTTGAACTTGAATCTTAATCTTCCATGTCACATAGTTTTAACAACTCAATAAGGGCAAATGATTATCCATACTTTTTGATAAAAATAAAAACTTTTAAGTAGTTGTTATTGGAACTAATACTACCAATAAAAAGAGCTAGAAACAACACGCGTTTTAAAAAAAAATTGGCTCAAAATGCTTTTGTATGCTAAAGTTATGGCCCTTAAAATTTTAGCACTAAAATAGCATTATTTGCAAAACCTTTGAAAAAAATTATTATTTTTATAATACCTACATTGTAAGAGAGTTTGCCACATGTCACTACATAAGTGGACTGGGGGTGTATATTGTGCACTGTGTAGTGTACCAAAAAATTGTGTGATGCTACTTGTTATAATTTTATTTGTTGTCTTATTTGTGAACCATGTTGTGTCACTTGTCATTGTCTAATTTACTTCAAAATCCATGCATCACCAAGTCTATTGTTGACTATGTGAACTACTTATCAAGTTTGATGAAATGAAAATATATGATTACCCAATCCAATTTTAATAGTCACAAAATGGCATATAGTTTGTCATTATATGGACTATCATGTTTATCCAAAAAGAATATGCCACAACAATCCCTACATCAATATTTGCCATGTGTCATCTCAATATTTGTGCCATGTCAGCATCTTCACAAGCTACAAAGTGTTACCGTGTATCACTTGTTTAAATTTCCATCTCACCTACCACATGTTCCATCAAGGTTGTGTACCTCCTAAAGTTACTTGTATGAACTACCATAGATCAACTTGGGATTCTTGTACCTAGTGCTACATTCAACTAAATAAACTACCACATCTCACCTTTAGATGCATGTGTACGGTGCCACCTTACTTTTACAAACTTCTACATTGTAACAGTCCTCCTAGCACAACTACTATTTGATTTATGTACAAAGTGATTGATACATTGTACTTTATCTTTTGCTCCTAGAACGTGGTGTTGTTGATGACTTTTGTGATTGCAGGACTAGATACACTCTTTCCGTGGAAATATAAAGATCAACCCGTGCCACCTTACTTTTACAAACTTCTACATTGTAATAGTCCTCCTAGCACAACTACTATTTGATTTATGTACATAGTGATTGATGCATTGTACTTTACCTTTTGCTCCTAGAACGCGGTGTTGTTGATGGCTTTTGTGATTGCAGGACTACGTACACTCTTTCGGTGGGAAGATAAAGATCAATCGTAAGAGGTAAAGTGGGATATGATGACGGTGTGAAATATTACCATAGATCGTGAGTACATGAAAACTCAAACAATTGCATTCATATAGGTGCATCATGATTGAGTGACTTAGATTATGTATATACCTTTATTGAATGAATGCTTATTGTTTGATAAAAATAATGAATATATAAAATTTTTGATGGCAAGAAAATTGTCATGGCATGGAAGCTACTCTCTTATGGTAGATGAAAACATCAAGTTTCCAATAAAATAAGAAAATTGGTGGTATAAATTAGCTAGATGATTTAAATAATAATTTAAATATTTAATTTTTAATTCTCTAATTATTTATATAGTAATATAAAATCTAATTATTAAGTAAGAATGAAATTAATATATATATATATATATATATATATAGTTAATTATTTCTTGTGCACATTGTCGTAATATAATTGCATTTTTCATAAGTCTCGGAGTGGAGACACCACCTGGCAAATGGTAAAGGTGGATAATCACATGCATAGTCATGAGCACTCTCCCATAATGTTTGGGGGATAAAAAACAAGAAAAAAAAGGAAGCTAGGAATTATCTTGGGAGAGGTGTGCTGGTGAAGGTAGATAAAAACAAAGAAAGAGAGCAGTGTATTAGGAGTAGACGCAGAGGTTGAATTCCTATCTTTTGGTTGACCGCATATCTGCTTTTGTTGCACATCTGCTTTTGTTGTGACTGGATGTCTTGTGTTGTTTTAAATAATTTTAGTACTTTATTTGTTTAATGTATGGCATGTACTCTATTGCGTATTTTTTCTAGATATACTTAAAAATTAAGTTTGCTTGACCCGAGTGCATAGCTCGGTTGGTTGACACTGCCATTCCATTTCTCAAAGTTTTGAATTCCTCTAAATTTGTATCAATTAGATATACTGGTCCTCTGAAAAATATTTGAAAATGAACTGTGTGCATTCTTGGTTGTATGACATTGGTAGGGGAAGAAATTGTGCTACCAATGCAAACTTGTATTTTAATAGACACACCTTGTTTTAGACAACCCTCAACCCTAGATTCAAAAGAGTTCTAGTAATATAGCCACAACATATTTTGAAATACTACCCTTTTTTTGACCACCATAGATGACCGTATATGGTGTATATTATGTTGTTAATTTTTCCTGTTGGCATATGTTAAACCGTTAAAAAAAAAGTGGTCGAATCAAATGATTTTTAGTTGAGTGGGAGGCGTTGCTTGCATTACTTATGTGTGGCTTTATTCTCCCTAAAGAATTTGATTCTAGTTGTGTATGAATTAGTTTAACACTTCATCCATCATTTCTTTATCTGTGCCTCATGTTTAAAATATTGCAGTGTTGAAATATGTAATTAGTAAATCTTATCTAGCTGTATCCATCAATAGTATGCATGTTAGAGTAAATCATTATATAAAATATATTTATATAGAAAAGCAATTATAGTGTTTCAAACTTTAACAGTAGAATTAACAAAATAAGACAAACACACACAGAAGAAGAGACAACGATTTTAACGTGGTTCACCCAATGTGGGTTACATCCACCGAGAATTTTCAGTCCTTTCTTTCTCAATCCAAGCAATAGAGGGTTACAACCTACGACCAACATCTGCTTGTAATTTCCTCTCTATTTTTCCAAGGAATCAACATAGTAATTTTCATTGTCATAGTCATCTCTGTTTTTCCTCACAACTATATATAAGAAAAAAATAGAAAAAACAAACTGCTTTTCTTAATACATTCCAAGATTAACATTGAGTTCCCAACATCTAATTTTAGGAAAAAAAGAACTTTCCCTGGCTGTCCTGTTGTAAATTTGAAAACTTCCTCTAGTAGATTAACAAACTGTAAATCTAGAAACTTTCTCTGCCCATCCTGTAGTAAATCCAAAAACTTTCTCTGTTTATCCTCCTCATAATTAGGCTCCATTCCTAACAATCTCCCACTTGAAGACTAATTCCATTGCACCATACTACAACCAAGGACTGAAAAACTCTCATCATGGCCTCTTATTCCTTAAGGCCAATTAAAGTTGAGCAAAAGCTCAACTTTTCTCTTGACACCACTTTTGTAAGCATGTCAGCAGGATTTTGTGATGTGTGAACCTTCCCTAATTTCAAAGATCCATCTTCCACTACTGATCTAATGAAATGATACCTGAGTTTGATGTGTTTAGTTTTTGAATGGAATGCCAAATTCTTCGCAAGGTGTATAGCACTTTGGCTATCACTCCACAACCTATTATCCTCTTGCTTCTTCCCCAGTTCTTCCATTAGTCTTTGCAACCAAACCATCTCTTTGCTTGCTTCTGTAGCAGCAACATATTCAACTTCAGTGGTTGAAAGGGCAACTACGTGTTGGAGTTTAGAAATCCAACTAACCGCTCCTCCTCCTATAGTAAATATGTAGCCAGTAGTGCTCCTTCCACCATCAAGATCACCTGCCATATCGGAATCTACAAAACCTTTCAAGCATATATTAGAGCCTCCAAAATTCAAAGAATAATTTGAAGTTCCTCTCAAGTACCTGAGTATCCATTTTACCGCTTGCCAATGTCCTTTTCTCGGATTACTCATAAATATACTCACTACTCCCACTACATGGGCAATATCTGGTCTTGTACAAACCATTGCATACATCAAGCTTCCAACCGCTGATGCATAGGGAACCTTAGCCATATGCTCTTGTTCCTTTTGTGTCTTGGGACACAAATCTTTGGTGAGTTTGAAATGCTTTGCCAATGGAATAGCAACAGACTTTGCATTGTTCATGTTGAATCTCTTAAGCACTTTTTCAATGTATTTTGCTTGTGATAATTTCGAGTGTGACTCTCCTTGTCTCTTGTTATCCTCATACCAAGGATTTGTTTGGCTTCTCCCAAATCCTTCATGGCAAAGGATTTAGCCAACTTCTTCTTGAGCATGTTTATATCTTGCATATTTGTTCCTGCAACTAACATGCCATCCACATAAAATAGCAAAATAACATAGTTACCATTTCCAGTTTGCTTAAAATATACACAGTGATCATTTTGACATATTTCAAACCTTTGATTAGCCATGAACTTATCAAATTTTAAATACCACTGTCTAGGAGCTTGTTTTAACCCATACAAGCTCTTTTTCAGTTTACATACCCAATCCTCTTTACCTTTCACCTGAAAGCCTTCTGGTTGGTGCATATAAATTTCCTCCTCCAAATCACCATGAAGAAATGCTGTCTTCACATCCAATTGCTCCATAAACAAATTTTCTATAGCTACAAGACTCAAAATAGCTCTAATAGAGGTCATTTTTACAACTGGAGAAAAAATCTCATCAAAATCAATACCTTTTTTCTGAGCGAATCCCTTGACCACTAGTCTTGCTTTGTATCTCTTATGCCCTTCATTCTCCTCTTTAATCATGTACACCCATTTATTGGTCAACGCTATTTTACCTTTGGGTAGCTCAACCAAATCCCAAGTTTGGTTGTGGAATAAAGAGTCCATTTATTCATTCATTTCAAGCTCCCACTTATTCCTGGTATCCATCTGTAATGCTTCTTGAAAACATTCTGGCTCACCAAAGATCGATATACAAAACATAATTAGAGAAACGTTGAGGAATTTTACTTATCCTGGTAGATCATCTAACAACACTTTTTGGAGATTGAGGTGCTTGTTGTTGTTGCTGTACATTTTGATCTTCTACCACTTTTGGAGTTACCTTTTCTATGTGTCCATCAAGGTCTATATATTTAGCAATTTCCTCTTTCTGTTTCTTTCCCTGCAACCGATCTTTATACAAGTTTTTTTCATTAAATATGACATCCCTACTTCTAATGACTTTTCGGTTATCACAATCCCATAATCTGTAACCCAATCCATCAATACCGTAACCAATAAAATAGCACTTTTGGGCCTTAGCATCTAACTTATTTCTATTCTCTTTGTCTATATGCATAAAAGCCTCACATCCAAATACCTTAAGGAAAGAATAATTTATCGGTTTACCTGTCCAAAGCTCTTTCAAAATTCCTCCATCCAAGGCACTAGACGGTCCTCTATTAATCAGATATACTACAGATATCAACAAAGACGAGCCCATAAAAATAATGGTAAGCCTCGCATGTATCCTCATGCTCCTAGCACGCTCCATGATGGTTCTATTCATTCTTTCTGCAACCCCATTTTCTTGAGGTGTTCTTGGAACTACCTTGATTCTTCTAATTCCATTTTTAGAACCAAACACATCAAATTCTTTACTGCAACATTCTCCACCATTTTCGGACTTTAGACACTTTAACCTTTTTCTAGTTTCATTTTCAACTAATGCTTTCCAATTTTTAAAGGTATTAAAAACATCACTTTTATTCTTAATGCAATATATCCTTGTTTTCCTTGTTGCATCATCAATAAAAAATACATAGTAAGAGGAACCTCCAAGAGAAGTTACCTGAGCTGGGCCCCAAACATTTGAGTGCACAAGCTCCAATTTCTCTTTCTTCCTTTCCTTGCCATCCTTGAGAAATCTAACTCTCTTTACTTTACCATAAACACAATCCTCACAGAATTCCAAATCAATCTCTTTTAACTTAGGCAATAACTTTCTTGAATGTAAAATTTCCATACCTTTTCCACTCATATGGCCAAGTCTTTGGTGCCACAAAGATGCACTCTCACCTGTAGAAACTAAATTCATGGAGCAGTGAGAAAAATCAGTAAGTAAATAAAGAGTACCCACCAATTTACCTCTAGCTACTATCAATGAACCTTTAGTAACTTTCCAAGCATTTTCTCCGAATGCAACCGTGTATCCTTCACCATCAAGCTTACTTGCCGATATAAGATTTATCTTTAAATATGGTATGTGTCTCACCTCTTTAAGAGCCCATTGACATCCATTTGGAGATTTAATCAAAATCTTTCCAATACCCATGATTTTACATGGTTGGTCATTTCCCAATAGAACCTGTCCATAATCTCTAGAAACATAATCTATGAAGTATTCCTTATGTGAGGTAGCATGGAATGAAGCACCACTATCAATTACCCAATAATCACTATTTCTATCAAGAGATAAGATTAAAGCATCTTGTAGAATTTGTCCAATAATATTGGCTTTTGAAGTGTTACCATTATTATCATTACCTTCATTTCCATCACCCTTTCTTTGCCAACAATCCTTCTTGAGATGACCCTTTTTGCCATAGTGCCAACATTGCAGCTTGCCTTTTCCACGTGATTTGGATCTGCCTTTGGATTTTCCATGATGTGAACTCTTGCCTCTTTCTCTTCCTCTTCCTCTATTCTCAACAGTTAAGGCGGTGCTAGATGATTCTCCTGTGGTTTTTCTTCTCATGTCCTAACTGAGTATCAAACCAACCACATCATCAAATTCTAATTTATTTGAACTCGAAGCAGAGTTACTTATCGCCATTACCAAACTATTCCAACTTTCTGGAAGAGAGCATAAGATTAATAAGGCCCTAAGCTCATCATCAAAATCCAATCCTACTAAATGCAATTGATTAGTGACAGTATTAAATTCATTTAAATGATCATGCACAAATCCTCCTTCACTCATTTTCATGTTAAATAATCTTTTCATTAAGAATACCTTATTTGATGCTGATGGTTTCTCATACATCTTGGCCAACTTATCCATGACTCCCTTGGTAGTCTTTTCATCAGAGATGTTGAAGGCTATGGTGGCTCCCAAGCACAGCCTCATAGTACCCAATGTCTTTCTATCAAGGAGACTCCACTCCTCATCAGACATAGATGAAGGTCTCTCTGTTTCCCCCTCAAGAGGTAAGTAAAGATCCTTCTGGTACAAGTAATCCTCCATTTGCATCTTCCAGAATTGAAAATTCTGGCCATTGAATTTTTGAACTCTAAACCTCCCTTCTTCCACCATTGCTCCCACTTGATCTAGAAATTCTCCTTCTGTCAAGTGCACCCAACAAAACAACTGCTCTGATACCACTTGTTAGAGTAAATCACTATATAAAATATATTTATATAGAAAAACAATTATAGTGTTTCAAACTTTAACAACATAATTAACAAAATAAGACAAACACACACAGAAGAAGAGACAACGATTTTAACGTGGTTCACCCAATGTGGGTTACATCCACCGAGAATTTTCAGTCCTTCCTTTCTCAATCCAAGCAATAGAGGGTTACAACCTACAACCAACATCTGCTGTAATTTCCTCTCTATTTTTCCAAGGAATCAACATAGTAATTTTCATTGTTATAGTCAACTCTGTTTTTCTTCACAACTATATATAAGAAAAAAACAGAAAAAACAAACTGCTTTTCTTAATACATTCCAAGATTAACATTGAGTTCCTAGCATCTAATTTTAAGAAAAAAAAAAAAAAACTTTCCCTGGCTGTCCTGTTGTAAATACGGAAACTTCCTCTGGTAGACTAACAGACTGTAAATCTGGAAACTTTCCCTGCCCGTCCTGCAGTAAATCCAGAAACTTTCTCTGTTTAACCTCCTCATAATTAGGCTCCATTCCTAACAATGCATACATATTAAAATTGAGTTGTTTGATCCCTTGAATACACTGTACAAGTTTCTAGACGTCGGATGTGTTGAAGAAACAGAACACACTGAGCACGGATGTGATGAGTTCCTTGTCTTAGGCATCAACAATAGAAGTTTCATCAGTAACCTCTTAATGATGGTTCATCTGTAGCAAACTTGGGCCGCTCGAGAAAGGCTCCTGGTGTTGCGTTAATAAAGTTTTTACTTCAAATACTTATTTACTTAGTTGGAATTTTATAACAATGTCATTAAATTTTTAAGAGGTGCCCTTCCTTAAATCCGCTTCAAGAACATATATGTAAACTAAAGTACGAAGGGTTTCAATATGAAATTATACCCAGCATAGTGATTGTCTTTCTACGTCCTCACATTGCCATTGTGAGAATGTTTGAGAATGTTTTCTTTTACAAATATATTTTATGAAATAATAATAAAACCATAAATGATAAATCAAAAGGATCTTTCATTGTGTCCTTCCGGAAGAGATCATTAGCCACCTCTATCTAGAAAAGAATGATAGGGACTTAATGATATGTTGCTTCATTTTAAGAATTTTCTCAAACATTTGTACATTTTCCAATGAACTAAATCTCATTATAATTACCTTATCCATGAGTTCCTCGACGACATAATTTTCAAAGAAAAATAAATGTATAATAATAAATATTTCGAAACATCTAAATTATGGGATCTTGGAACTAATGATTTGCTACTGGTATTAATAGGTAGTTTAATAGTTTGAGTTGTTCTTTTAATATACCTGTATATGATGATAGAATGATGAACTTATAGTTTGACTCTATTATTTTAAGTAAAATGATGCCATTAAATCCTATTTTGCAATGTATGCCCTCGTTGAATTATTAGAACTATGTGTGTGTGATTTGTTATAATCATGCTTAATTTGCATATAAGTCACTAATAGTATCCATTGTGAAAATAGCAATACGGGTAGAGAGCTTCTCTGGTGTGCTTTCTTTTTAATATTTCACTTTTGATTATTTAAATTTTATTAAGAAATGATGATTGAAGACTTAAATAAGCTAGTTAGTCGTGCATTTATCAAGAATGAAAAAGAGAATAGGTTTGTTATAATAATTCCTTATGCGCACAAGTAGGACTAATGGTTATAAAAAATATATATTTTTTTAGATATAAAAAAATAAATTATTTCATGAACAAAAGATCCATAATAAAATAAAATTTATATGATTTTATGGTTAAAAGAGATTACCTTTCTTGTTATTATGTTAAAGAATATTCGATTTCTTGTTATTATGTTAAAGAATATTATTAAACTATATGAAGCCTTAATTATATAGAATTCTTATCTTTCTTACAAACAAAATATTTCAAAGGGATTATTTAGCTACTAAACCCACATTTTTAAGATTCCTTTTTAAACTCATCAAAAAAGTCTAACCTAACATAGGGAATGTAAAAATTATGATTTTAAGGAATTGAAATATTTTCAAAGTATATAATTTGGTTAAACTAAGTTATGTTTTATTTTTAGGAGAAAGGGTGTTTATTTATCAAAATGCAATTACAAATTCTATATTTCAAATTATAGGAGTGTTAGAATACTTAAATAATCTTAGAAATTTTCAACTATTGGATTTATGGAAAACTATTTAAGGTAGATTCTTTAAGTGAAACCTTAAAATTTTAGCTAAGTCATCAAGAAAGGATGAATACCTTTTAATTATTTCATCGAGAAAGCATGAATAATATTTAAAACACCCAATAATGGTGATAACGGGATGGTAATCACTATCATTTAAAAATGATCATTTCCTGATGAAATAGGTTAGGATGAGATGGTGACAAGGGACGGTATGGGATGCCACCTCTAGATCATTAAACGAGTAGTACAGTGATAGATCTTTACACATTTTATGACTAAGTGAAGGCTAGTATGACTAGGAAAACTAGTTTAATCTTTGATGATTGGTATGGGATAATATATCATTAGTTATAAGTGGACTAGTGATACCAAGTCTAGAGTCAGGGTAATGACATGACCCTAGCTAACTCCAAATGAGTGGACAATCAACTACGTACTAGGCATATATACGCTAACCCCCTTACATGCTAAGTTGAGAACCAGATGGTAAGTTTGAGTAGAGGTTTAACATGTTAAGGGATGGAAAAAGTATACATTCACCCTCTAGGTATTATGGGCCCTAGAGGATAACCCCAATAGTGGATATACATTCATACTAGAACAAGTAGATAAGAAGATAGACCCATAAAATATCATATTCTATGGGATTTGGTTTATCTTATCCACTTGGGAATCATATCAAGTAATTAAAACCTAGTTGTGGCTTAATATACCTTGTACTAAATAGAAAATTAGATTATTATCAAACCATTTATCTCAAAATAATGAGTCTTGTTAGTAAAATCAGATACAAAATTTCACCTTGTGGAACCAGTGGGCTAGATTGGGTTGTACAACTAGGTGAGTAGACTTGGATTGTTATAGTTGATATCATAACACTAGGATATAAGATCCTTAAGTTGTAGGATTTTTAAAACTATCTTTTGTAAGTTTGGTAAACCTAAACTAAACAATTAACATAGCTCTTTTGCATATATAAAATAACACAAATTATATAGGGGGGATATTTTAGGAATTCTACAATAGATGATCAAGAAGAGTCCACTGTTAGACGTCAAAAAGGACCATGTATGGTAGTTATAAAAGGACCCTAAAGAGAGAGATATATGAAAAAAATTAATGAACCTCAATATAATGAATCTACTAAAGAGGATGAAAATATGACTAAGATAGTCCAATTGCCTTAAGTACAAAAGGAACAAATGGGACATAAAAATACAAAAATGGATCAATAGCATGACCTAATTATCCAACAACAAAATTTGATATAAAACTTGACCAAGGTAGAAAAACCTGAGGGAAGACATGAGGAAGCACCTATCCAGTCTGGAGGGACTAGTACAACCCAAGTAGATGTTGAATTAGCAAAGGACATTAAAAATATTAAGATCACAAAATTTTATGGTAGAGAGGATGGTGATGTTGTAGAGAATTGGTTAATTGAACTTGAAACATACTTATTTATGAAGATATTATCATCTAAATATAGAATTGCATGGTTTATCCTTCACCTAGTAGGATAAAATTTAGATTGGTGGAAGACTTATAAGAAAGAAAAGAACATTGAATCCATAGATATAAAGTGGGATGACTTCGTAGAAGAGTTTGGAAAGAGATTTCTGACTAAGTATTTTTACATAGAAAATTCTATTAAGTTCACCATCCTACAACAAGAAACAATGTCTATTCGAGAATATCACAAAAAATTCATACAACTATTAAAATATGTATCAAAACATGATAATAAGTAAGATATGAAGGTACAAAATTTTATTTTAGGACTTCACCCAAAGATTAGAACCGTGATTAACTTGCTCAACCCTGAAGATCTTCCAAAAGCCTACGATTTGCACTGCAATAAAGAGGCTAATCAGGAAGCCAAGAAAGCATATTTCAACTATAAAAAACTATCTGAGAAATAGAAGGATGAACTCAAAAAAATAAAGAGCACAAGATTTATGATATGGGAAAAAGAATATAATAAAAGGATATAGGGAGGGTATTGAGCCAAGTTTGAGAATATAAATAAAAATAGGTTCCAAAACAATAAGGATATAAGGGATGGAAAAGGATATCCAAGAATAAATTAACTTAGACCATCATTCCAGGAAAATGCTAAGGAATCAATACTATAAAGTAGGAAGGAGGATAGTAACAAGGACAATAGAGCTCCCACAACTGGTTTTTATGTTTGTGGTGATCCCCACTTTGCAAACAAGTGCTCGTAGAGGGTATATCAAAAGAAGGTACCAGAAGAATCAAATCATCGAATATTTATAGTGACAGGTAACTCTACACTTAATGCAAAAGCTACACCTTTCTTTTTGAGTGGTAAAATATATGATAGGAGTGTGCTTATTTTAATTGATAGAATAACTACAAATAGTTCCATTTCTACTATTATAGTGAGGGACATACCAAAAAATATTATATTTTTAGCAAGTAGATGGAAGGTATAATATGGGTCAAGATAGACCTATTTAGTTAATCAATGTCTAATTGACTCTCATATTACCTTACCTCAATGTAAAACTAGTTGGCACTTACATATAGCTCCCTTTCATGCCTTTGACATTATTCTTGGTGTAGACTGGCTTAGAGCCCACAAATACCTCCTTAATTTTGAAGAAATATGGTTAGAATTCATAGATAAACCTAATCAGTGAATTAGGATCCATTGTGACCACGGTTCCTTTAGACCATATTTGTTTTCAGCCGTGCAAGTTAGGAAGGTAATAAAAAAGAGAGGAATGATTTATGTTGTCAAGATAAATAAAAATGAAAAAATTGAAGTTAACTCAAAACTCTTCCGAAAGTACCCCATAATAAGTGAGTTTGAGGATGTTTTCCCTAAATATCTACCGGGAGTACCACTGCAATGAGAATTTTGTTTTTTATAGAAATTTTACCTATAATTGTACCTATTACCAGATCTCCTTATAGGATAAGCCTTATTGAGATGTAATAGCTTAAGACACAACTCTAGGACTTGCTAGAAAAGGGACTTATCAAGACTAGTGTATCACCATGGGATGCTCTAGTTTTTTTTATCAAGAAAAAGGATGGATCTTTAAGGCTATGTATAGACTACCGAATGCTTAAAAAGGTCATTGTCAAGAAAAAATATTTCCTATATAGGATTTATGACCTTTTTGATCAATTTAAAGGTGCCACTATATTTTTAAAAATTGACCTCATATCAGGATATCATCAACTGAGAATTCATAAGGAAGACACTCACAAGACTTATTTTAGAAAAAAGGTATGGACACTATTCAAGGTATACTCATCAGGTACAATATTCGGGGCATATAGTCTCTGCTAATGGAGTTGTTTTTTATCCAAAGAATATTGAAGCCATTATTAATTGGCCTACACCCACTAACATAACTAAAGTATGTATTTTCATGGGAATGGTAGGTTAATATAGGAGTTTTATAATATGTTTTTCAAAAATTGCTTAACCCATAACAAATATCCAAAGAAAAGGGAATGCTTACATTCTAGTTTTTCTCAATTTATTCTCCTATTTTCCATATAATTATACAAGATAACACTCTAAAACAATTATAATTAAAATTATTTTAATGGCAAGTGGGAATTAGACTAGTAGTGATAGCAGCAGTGGCTTTACCAATATAAAAAAAGGTGAAATAGAGGTAGAAAGCATAAGGAATCCTCAAGCTAATGAGAGATAAAGCTTGGGCCTCGACCTTTTATTAGAAGAGATAAACTTAAGGTTTATTTAAATAATAGACCCAAGAAGTTACATTATTGATAAAGGGAAATGATTGTGGTCACAAGTGGTGTTAGGTAATCAAAAAAACTTAGAGATCAAGTTTGACCTAAAATTGGAAGAATTTGAGTTATTAATTTCAAATGACCTATTTAATATTATTATTAAACAAGGATACCAAAACTTGGTTGCTATATTCATAGGGTTTAGGCCCAACTAAAATGTATTCAAGAAATGGGTTTTAGCTAACCGTACGTTAGGTGGTCATATGGAGATAGTAGTTATGCTAAGGGGATTTTTATCATAAAAATAAATTTTAGTATTAATTGAAAATAAATTTAAATGGGAGATCCCTATTTTTTTGGAAGGTAAGGCATTTTTCTTGAGGAGATGAGGACCTGATTTCAATCCTAAAACCTTAAGTTTCATGGAGGAATATATTTGGGTAAGATTCTTTAACCTCCCATTTTACTATTGGAATGAGGAAGTATTTTTTGGTATTACTAAGGATTTGGGCTATCTGATCGTCATAGACCTAGCCACAAAATCTAGATCATGTCTTGTCTATGCTAGGATATGTATTAATTTGGATATAGGGGAAAATTTACTTGGTCTTGATATTAGTGGTTTAGAGGCAAATTTTGTAATATGTTAATTCTCCTTTAAAATGTGTGGTATGTAAGAAGTTAGGGCACATGGCATGAACATGTCAAAACCAAAATCAATATTCCAAAACCTAGAAAGTTTGACAAAAAAAATTAAAATGGAGGGGAGATATCTAATAAGAGAATGATTTAAAATATTAAAGGTGATCTAGTTAATTCTATAAAGTAACAAGATATCCTTTAGGAGAATAAAATAATGAAAAAAAATATGAAGGTATGTGATGATAAACTGATCAAAAAATGAACAATGTTTTTACTTCTAACTCCTTTAATATACTATGGATCAATTGGTTCAACCAAACCTCATAAGGGGGGTGGAGGTCCAAGGTTCAAATCTCGGGCCTCGTCTTACTGAACTCTTTTCCCTTTCCTGGTGCTTTCAATAGCATAAAAGGTTTAAAATTATTGTGTCATGGTGGTTATAGGGGAAAAACATGCAAAGATCTATGTGGCAGCTTCCAGGGTAGATAGCATAGAATATTGTAGTGGCCATAAAAATCTATGCAGACTTCTCAAATTCATGGTGGCTACCGATTCCACCATGTAAATTAAAAAAAAAATCTCCTTTGATATACTAGAAGAGATTACACCCAAAGTAGATGGTAATATTTTACTAGAAAAAGAGGAGGAAGGAAAACTATAGTTAGAGACTATTGAAATGGTAGATGAACAAGACAAAATAGTTTGAAAGAAGATTGTAAATCAGTTAAAAGGGAAACTAGAGAAGCTACTAGAACAAAAAATAATAACCCTAAATCCAATTTGATAGAATAGACATAAAAATAATGTTAGAATTGATGTGGATGTTGTTAAATTTCAAGGAAGATAATCCAATCATAAGATTAGAGAAAGAGAAACAAAGATAGACATTGCTAATGGAATTTTAACAATAATTTCCTCGGGTGGGGGAAGTATAAGGTTATCTATGAAACCTAAAAAAATGAAGCTTCTTTCATGGAATATTAGGGAAATCAACACCCTAGCCAAACATAGGCTGGTCTAAACATTGAGAAAATAAAAGGGTCTACAAATCATTTTTCTTCAAGAAACCAATATGGACCTTCAAAACTTAGAACCAATAAATTGAAATATTTAGAGGGAGAATAGTTTTGTAGTTGGCCCTACCCTATGATATTTTGAAGGGTTTATTAGTCTTTTGGATAAAAATAAATTTGAAGACACATCTATCAATCTAATAAATATATTTATTTATTTGTGCTCTATAAAGAGAGTAATATACAATGTATCTTAAACAATGTATATGCCCCGAATTTTGTTTTTGGAAGAAAACAACTCTAGGATAATTTGAATCATAAAAGAGAAAATTTCAAAGGAATTCCTTAGATTATAGTTAGAAATTTGAATTCCTCACTAAATCCATCTAGTAATAAAGGTGGGAATCCTATAATCTTAGAGAGGATGTTTGACTTTGCTTAATTTATCAATTATAATGAGCTTATGGATGTTGACCTGAGAGGAACTAAATAAATTTGGATCAATAGGTATATTAGTGATTAGATTATTCAAATTAGGCTAGATAGAGTATTCTTTTCTAGAGAAATCCTTCAACTTTTAGGAAGCATTATTCTTTCAACTCTTTCAAAAATAGCTTCAGACCATAATACCTTGTTGTGTAAAATGAAGGAAGTAAAGAGATTGTTTAGAAGACCTTTTAGATTTGAAATGATATGGCTTAGGCATGAAAAATTGGAGATCCAAATTTCTAAGTGGTTGAAGGTAGATGTATCTAGCAACAAATTTTATCCAAATTGCAAAAAAAAACTGATATTTTAAAAAGAGCTTGAAATATTAGAAAAAATATGTCTTTGGTCACCTATTTAAAAACATATAGATCTAAATATCTAACTTCATAATATTAAAGAGTTTTTGGCTAATGAGAGCTTGTTAGAGGAAAATAAAAACAAGAAAAGGCATGCTCTTGTAGATTTTCATAACATTTCAGCCTATGAAGAAAATTTCTGGTAATAGAAGTCAATATTAATATGGCTTAATGAAAAATATTGTAATACAAAATTTTTCTATGTTTCTACTCTTAGACACTAGATTACCAACAAAATAAATTTTGTATTTAAAGTATATGGATAACTATCTAATGAACTAATTGAGATCAAGGAAGAATTGGTTAAACTCTTTATAGACTCATTGGAAATGGAATATCCTTGTAATGAGGAAGCAATGAATGATATGTTAAAAATATAAAAACCTTGATTACTAATAGGATTAATGAATACTTAATTATCCCTTTCAAGCATTAATAGATAAAAATAACCTTCTTTTATATTATTTGGAACAAAGCTCTAGGACTTGATCTTTTTTTAGTCACTTTTTATTAACATTTTTATAATAGTATGGGTCCATTTTTTTTTTAATTTATTATGGAGGTGTAGAGGAATCATTAAATCCCTAGAGATGTTACTTCTTACTTCTTATCCCTCATTCCTAATATTGTAGGATCAAGGTATTTTTTTAAATTTACACCTATTAGTCATTATAACACCCTGTATAAAATTATATCTAATACTCTAGCAAATTAAATCAAGGTTGTGTTTCCTTTTATCATATATCCTCAACATGGGGGTTTATCAAAGGAATGTAGATTTTGGATGGCATAATAACCATTCATGAAATCATCCATTCAAATTATATAAAGCGGGTAAGAGATGATTCTTTAAAATTGGACATGAATAAGGCTTATGACAAGGTTTCTTGGGTGTTTCTGATTAGAGTGTTCAAATTTTTTGGTTTTCATTAGATGTAAATTGATCTGCTATTTTCCTAGTTAAATTCATCCATATTTTTAATATTGGTGAATGGTTCAATAGCAAGATATTTACAAAGTAAAATATGACTTAAGTAAGGTGATTTCTTATCACCTTATATCTTCCTAATTTTAGCTAAAGCTCTTCGGATATATATCACTAAATCCACTACTTATAGGTGTATAGATGGAGTTAGGACTACCTTAACTCTTAATCCTATCTCTCACTTGTAGTTTGTTGATGATACTATCATCACTTCAAATTCCTCCATTCTTTAAGCTAGGAAGTTGAAAGACATGGAGAATTACGAACTTGCAGTAGGAAAAAAATAAACTTTAGGAAGAGTATGATATACTTTCTTAATAATTTGATAATTAGACAATAGAAATTATTGGATTTTTTGGTTGTGGAGTGGGTGACCTTCCTTTTACTTACCTTGGGATATTGCTTTTCAACGAAAGAGTAAAGGAGGAAATATGAAATCCTATGGTTCAGAGGATCTCTAGAAAGCTTGCAGGTTGTAAAGGTTCCCTATTGATTCAAGTTGGAAAAGCATAGTTAGTGAAATATTTACTCCAAAGCATTCCATTTTACTTTATGTCCCTCTTCATGATGCTGACTAAGATTTATGATAGAATTAAAAAAATCAAATCTTTTTTTTTATGGTTTGGGTTTGAGGATAGGAAAAGGTTTCCTTTGGTAGCTTGGGACCAAGTTTTTCAAAATGACAATGGAGGGTTTGGTTCAAGGAAGTCAAGGAAAATAAATAGGACCTTATTGGGTAAAATATGATGGAAGATAAAATTTTTGGATGATTCTAGTTAGGTAAATATTGTTATAATTTCCCAAATAGATATGTAAAGCATTACAAGAGATTGAAGAAGAAAAATAGAACTGATTGATTTATTCCAAGTATTAACTTTGTATAAATAGCAAAGTTTATCATTGAGAGTCGTTGGATTATAAAAACTCATAAGACCTGATGAATACACCACTAAGAGTTCTCCTGACACATGGAGGAGTGGAGACTCAAGTGTGTCTATCCTAGTGGAACTTAAGAGAATATTCACTTATTCTAACACCCCCTTAAGTGATACTAGGTGAGATTTGTACAAATGAGTCTTGACAACAAGGCCTGATGAGGTACTCATGTAAAATGAATTATTTATGAAGATATGGTAAAAACCCTATGGGAAAAACCATCAATAAAAATGAACCAAGGAAGAGGCTTGTTTTTAGATGGCAAATATTGTCCTCTTAATAGAATAAGAATGATGAGTCCCGGCAACATGGCTTGATTAGGTTATCATTTACAATATATATAGTTGGTGAAAAAACTCCCTTGAGGAAAAACCAACTATCACAACTTCTTTTTTGAAGAGATGGTAAAAACCCCATGGGAAAGACCATCAATCAAAAGGAAGTACAGAAGAGGTTTGTATTCAGATGGAAAATATTATCCTATTATTACAAAATAATGATGAGTCCCAGCAACATGGCCTGATGACGTACTCGTATACAATATATAGTTGGTGAAAAAAACCCCTTTGGAAAAAAACCATCATAAGAAGATAGGCTTGTCTTCGTATGGTGAAGATTGTCCTATTTATACAAAAGGAAATATGAGTCTCGGTAACTTGGCCTGATTAGGTACTCATTTACAATATATAGATGGTGAAAAAACCCCTTTGGGGAAAAACCATCTATCACACACAAAAAAATATCCAAGATAGAGGTATGTCTTCGAATGGCGAATATTGTCCTCATAAAATACATGTTGGAGAGATGATGAAAAAACCACAAGGGAAAAAACCATTTTCCAATCAATATAATGAGAGGGGGAAGACCTATTTTTCAATGCAGCTGTATTACTCCAAGTTTATCTCACAACTGAAGGTAATGCAGAGAAGGAAAAGACTTGGTGAAGATATCTACAATTTGATTCTCATTTGGAATATAATCCAAGTGTATATCATCATTCTGAATATGTTGCCTTATGAAGTGCATCTAAGAATAAGAAGAAGAGGTATGTCTTTAGATGGTGAATATTGTCCTCTGTCGAACAATAAGAATAGAGACGTGAAAAACTATGTGTACCAAAAATACTTTAACACCCCCCCTTAAGTGATAGTAGAGTAAGTAAAAAAATGAATAAACAATATGTGGCATACCCATAGAAGATGAGTCTCAAAACCAAGGCCTGATAAGGTACTCATGTACAATAGAGATGGTATAGCCACAAAAATGAGTCCCGACAACAAGGCCTGATAAGGTACTCATTTACAACATGTGATAAAAATAATGAATATCACTAAAAAAATAAAAACTCCTAAAATCAAAGTGTCTCACAAAAAGGAGTGTGAATATATGAGGGAGAAAGAACCACAAAAATTGCAAGGGTAGTCCAAAATTGACTCCACAAGCATGAGTATGTGGTTTTCTCCTAAAAGAACACAATGGGTTTATAACAAAGTCCAAAACTTATGGACAACCTACAAAACAAGGGAAATGGTAGAAAACCTCAAGGGGGAAAACCTCCTGCCAGAATAAAAGAATAAGGAAGATGTGTATGGAGTATTGAGAGGAAGGAATATGTCCTCTTCAACCCCCCCTTAGTACAACTTCCATTAAGAAGTTTACAATGGAACCATCAGATGTCTTGAAAAATTAGAGACTTGTAGAAATGAAGTCATACTCCCAGACTAGTGCTTGTGAACCATGAAAAAAGGTCACTAGTAAAATCCCTTGAAACCAAAGTGTCTCACAAAAAGGAATGTGAAGATAATATGGATAAAGAACCACAAAAACTGCAAGGGATGTCCAAATTGACTCCACAAGCATAAGTAGTGGTATCAACCTGTATGACACAATGGGTTGAATAACATGTTCCCAAAGGGAGTGGACAAACAGAAAAACAAGAGGTGTTTCCTCATGTATGAGTCTCGACAACAAGGTTTTATTATGGTACCCATCTACAATATGTGATCTTAAAAGAAGAAATATCACTAAGGAAAAATCCCCCTAAAACCATAGTGTCTCATAAGAAAGGGTGAGAATATATGATGGAAAAAGAAACACCACTATCGCAAGGGTAGTCCAAAATGACTCCTCAAGCACAAATATGTGATGTCCACCTATTTGAACATAATGGGTTGTTTAACAAGGTCCAAAACTTAAGGACGAATAACAAAAAACAAGGGAATATGAAATGTTGGGAGTGTCGGGTTCAACCGAGAATGCACTATAGAGACTTTCTGCAAGGTTTATTTTTATCTTCGTCATATTTTAATTAATGATTTGAATAAAAATAGAAACAATTTTAAAATTTTGGGTTTCCATGTATGGTAGTTATGAGGAGTGAGAGGATCAATTGTATTCATTGAATTCATTTTGAAGTTAACCCAAAGTACCCCGTTTAACTTTAATTTAGAGAATGCAATGGATATTAGTTAATAGGAGCCTGGAGGAAATACCAAATTGCTCAAAATACCCGCCCTAATAAGAGGGAGACTATAAGTAATTTTGAGGATAATTGATATATAATGAGGTTAATGAGAACAAATATACCAAATATTTTAGGAAACACCAAATATAAGTATTTTGAGTAGATTTGATATTAAGTATGTTTTAAAGAGAACAAATATGCCAGACCTATATATCTTCTCTTCTCAAATACCCACCCTGACGAGAGGGAAACTATAAGTATTGATTAGATAGATACTTGGAACATAGGCTAATATCATCCAAGCCTATATTGGTTATCTTAATAACTCGCCCTTACTTGAGGGAAACTATAAGTTATTTAGGATGTCAAATATGGGTGAGTGGTGATATAAAATATTTGTACTTTTTAGAAAGATTAATTTAATTTTAGAATGATTAACAATTTTAAGAAAGAGATATTTTATTTTATTTTAAGAATATGAAGTAATAAGATACTCTTTGCCAATAATTACTAATCAAAAAATTAAATTGAACATATTTAGATGTTTAATATAGAGATTTCTTAATGAAATAATAAAATAGATATATTTTATAAATTCTTTAATAGATTAAAGAATGTATATAATATCCCCCTTTTTTTCAATTAAGCTAGATATATAAATAAATTTATTCCAAAATATATAGTAAAGAACTTATTGGAAAAGAAAAATTAAATTGAGAAATTTAGATGTTAATATAAAGATTTGCTTAGTGAAATTATTAAAGAAAGAGTAAAATAAAGATATTTTAGTAAGTTCTTTAATTTGTTAAGGATTGAAATTATAATCAATACCTTATTGATATTAAGCAATATATAAACAAAATAAATTTTAACAATTATTAAGGCAAAATAAAGAAGGCAAAAAATGACGCGATGACAAATCCCCTCGATTCTAATATGGGTGCATAAAATGCACCTATAACCCCCCCCACAAATTTTATTAAAAAATTACAAGATTCTATTTTTGAGGTAAAAGAAATGGGAAATATAAGAAATCGAAACACCTTTGGATGGATATAGAAGAGCAAATTTTTTAATGAAAATACAACATTGGAGAGGCAAAATGGAGACAACGGGATCACCCTGGTTGCAATGATGAGAAACTTCTTACGCCATAGAGAAGATGAAATCGTTCATCTCAATGATCTAAAGTGCTACTAAAATACATCCTCCAAAGGCGTGACTACTTCAGTTGAGCTCTGGAAGTATTACTTCATCAGTGAATGCGGTAGAGGGTAGGGAGAACACTAGAGAAGGTGAGAAGACAATGTCGATAATCTAGCATTTCGAAGAGGAAGGCTCTATAGGGGATGACGATCGGGAATTTGACCAGGACCCGATGAACTCCACATGAAGTGACTTCCACATGGTGCTGATGCACTCGAACTTTTTACCGAAATTGAAGTCACTATCGAAGGCAAAAAGCACCATTTCTAGAATTTCAAGCTTAATTATGGCACCATAACTTATATAGTATGTTCAAATGAACATCGAGCATAACCATGACATTGAGTAGTTCTCAAACGAACATCGAGGCTATTGAAGTTGCCTCGAAAAAACTTGTAGAACAAAAAATTTTGCAAAAAAAATACAGCAATGGGCCTTCTAAACTTTATCAATGATTCTCACAGCAAAATGATATATGTTTTAATTCTAAAGAAGTTATTATAAAGTAAAAAAATGTTGATGGATTCCCAGAGCATCGAAGGACATAACGGGAAGAAGATCGAGAAAAAATCGCTAAATATATCAAAAAATTTAAGATTTGGATATGTCGTTAGGCAAAGTTTCAATCACACCAAATATTAATGGTCGTAAACAAGGCCAGGTGCTTATAGAGGATTTAGAACTTAGGTTTAATATTTAAACCAATATATTTTTCCTTGACACGAAGAGGGAAATCCAAATACAAATTTTGACAAAGACTTAATGATTTTTCAAAAAATCTTATAAGATTTCCCACAAAGGCTATGTTTTATTCACTATAGTTGCTGTGAAGGTTACAGAAGTCGAATCGATTGCAATATTGTGGAGAAAAAAAATGTAGGTAATGTTTTATGGGAATAAAATAAAATGGCCTCGTAAAGGAGTGGTAGATTTATATGAATCTCCTTTGAAATTACTTATGTAAGGCAATGAAGTCGTATGAACTGCGATTGAAGGAGAATAAAATATAAATAAATACAATAGAGGAGGGTATTTAAAATAGATATTTTAATATGGTAAATAAGAAGTTAAAAAAAACTAAAAAAAAAATTACCATAAGGAAATATCTAAAAAAAATTGCATCTAAGATAAACTATAAAATATTTTTTTCTTAAAAAAAATAAATAAGAAGATTAAGAACCAATTCAGAAGACTTCCTTCAAGAGAGAATGCTAGAAGAATCTATATTTATCTTGTACCATGTTATAATTTCCCAAATAGATATGCACAACATTACAAGAGATTGAAGAAGCAAAATAGAGCTGATTGATTTATTCCAAGGATCAACTTTGTATAAGTAGCAAAGTTGATCATTGAGAGTCGTTGGATTACAACAATTCATCAGACCTGATGAAGACACCATTGAGAGTTCTCCTGACACATGGAGGAGTGGAGACTCAAGTGTGTCTATCCTAGTGGAACTTAAGAGAATATTCACTTATTCTAACAAAGATTTTACAAGCCAAATACCTAAGGGATGTGAATTTCCTCAATGAGAGAGATCTATGCAAGGGATATAGTCTATGAAATAATTTGTAAATGATTATACTTTTTTTATGTAAAGGGACTAGATGAAATATTGGAAATAGTATGAAAGTACACTTTTTGAATGATTATTTTTTGACAAATATACCCCTTAAGGAGGATCAAGAGGTTGAATGCCTTGAACATGAGTCATCCTAAACGTTTGAGGATATGGTCCAAGATCACATAATATGGGCTGATCACAGACTGGTATTACAAAATATATAGATAGTTGAGTGGGATAAAAGGAAATTTTAATCAATTAAAAAGTTAAATAGATTATCGCAAGTATATACCCTAAATGGTCATGAAGTGTAGGATATGTGATGGTGGAATCCTTTAGAGTAGGTAGATTATATGGTTAAGAAATGCTACTTTTTTCTTGAAGGAGAAGGAGTGGGATGACTTTTGGATACTAATATTTGGTTGAATAATTTAACCCCTAAGATATTTTATTTCTATTGGCTTGCTATTCAAAATAGAATTTTGACTTTGGATAACATGGAAAAATGAGGATTTCAATTTCCTAATTATTGTAATCTCTATGAAAGAGAGATTGAGGGTGTTAACCACCTTTATTTTAAATGTCCCTTTACACAAAAGGTTCTCTTGGTTATTCTAAATAAATTTCATATAGGATGGGTTTTTCCAAACTCTCATATTGACCTACGCCTTCAATGGTTCTCCCATTTTAGAAGTAATAGACTAAGAATGCTTTGGAATCTCAATTTCCCTAATTCCTTATGGGGAATATAGAAAGAATGAAATAGTTGTATCTTTAAAGATAAGAAAAGAACATAAACGTAGTGGTGGAGAGAGTTTTATCTCTCATTTTAGAGAATGCTAAGCTAGTTAATTGGGAAGGAATTAGAGAATTTGAGTAAGAAAGTACAATCATAAGAGGATGGAACCTAAACTTGGTAATACTTATGGATTATTCCACATCAAATGTTGCTAGATAAAACACTAAACTTGGTAATAGAAGCCTCCTCTACTAGGATGGTTAAATTTAAATTTCAATGGGGTGGGCAAAGGAAACTAAGGCCTGGTTGGAGTTGGAGGTATAATTAGGGATGAGAACGATAAATTAGTGAGAATATATATGGAGGATTTGGGAATTCAATCCAACCATTTTATAGATGTGCATGTCATGTTTCAAATAATTAAGTAGTTGACTAAGCTTCATGCTAATAAAGTTTTTATAGAAGGGGATTACCTTATTGTGATAAACATGATGAATGTGAATTTAGAGGTCAACTAGAATACTTCTACTATGATATATGAAGCCTAACTAATGACTAAGAAAATGGAAGTAGAAAATTTTAAATATATTTATATAGAAGGTAATACTAGAGTTGATTGTACGGTAAATTTGGAAGTAACTTAGGAAGGGCTCTACATTTGGGATCATGATTTTTCCCAACAGATTCTTATAATCAATAACAATGAGAAAAGAATTAGAATGTAAGAATAAATTTGAGGTTAAATAGTGTGTTTTCTCAAACATAGCATGGGATGAGAATGAGTCAGATGCTAGCCCATCACTTGGTTTTTTCTACCATACAACTAGTGGATATTAAAAATAGAATCAATTATCTTATCAGTGTATAGGATTTGGAGTGGAGTGATTAGGGGATTGAGTCCTATAGCTTGTTTAGGACCATGGTTATTATGGTTGTTTTGGTATTTGATTATTTTTGTTTTATTTTGTCTTGGAAGGCCTTTATTTTATGTGTATTGTTGCAAAGTGGTTAGTTTTAGTTTAGTTTAGTTTGGTGTCTTGTTTTTTAGATATATCAAATATGAGATTAAACATCAATCTGTAAGTGATATCTATTAGAATGTTCAAGATGCCTTTCAAAACCCCTTCTTCTACCATAATAAAAAATACAAGAGAACACTCTCATAAAATATTGTATAATATGTTATTTCAATTATATAGCAAATTCTTTTGCATTGTAAGGAGCAAATAAAACAAGGGTGATTCACCAAAGAGTGGAGAAATTGGAGGAAAAAATCATATGGTTACTTTACTTAACTATATTTATTATAATAGACTGAAAAATAAATACATTACTTAAGCTTTAAAACAGTTGATTATATAAACCTATACATGCTACACATGGTTTGCATTGACTTGTATAATTTATAATATTTTACTATAAATTTTAGGATAAAATATATAGCATAATACCATTTAAATAAATATTGTATTATTTATTTCTTAATAATTTAATTATATTTTCTAATTAATTGGTGTGGTTAAATAATATATTATAATATATATATATATGCCTTTTATAATTTAATTAAAATAAATAAATAAAAATTAAATTTTTATATAATTTTTTTATAATTATTAGAACCAATGATTATATTCAATAAAAATAAGAGAGGTTAGAATAAAAAGGGAGCTGGAAAAATCATAGCTTAAGGTGCAAGGCCACCCAAATGATCAACACTGTAAAGACAAGGCCTGAGGCCAAAAATAAAACTAGACCTTAAAAGGGTGAATAAACAACATAAATAGGCAAAGGGAGTTGGTCCTAGAGGAGACAAAGAGATACTATGGGCAATGACAAAACTACTTGAGGCTAGAAAATGTCACCCCCTCGACCTACTATGCCAAAATAGAGGTACCTTAAGGTAGAGGGAGGTTAGGTGAAACCTTGCTAATAGTGCATGGAGCCTCATGCCAATACCTAATAAGATTTATCAAATGTGCCAACTCATGAGTCAACTTGAAAGTCTACAAATAGATCTGAATAGTAATAATAGAAAACAACATAATATTTTTATGATTAAAAAATTGACTAGAAATTGAATCTCTAGAATAGACATCACTCATAGCTTTCCAAAGTTAAAACAAAATAATAGCACAAAACATAGCAAAAATATAAGTAGACTAACAACTATTATCTCTAAAAAAGATGATCTACCATCTAAAGAATTTGGGATGAAAGGGCTTGAACAATGAGTGAATCCAGGACTAGGCAGACTGAGCATGAGGGTAGAACAAAAATATATGTTTAAAAGTCTCAAAATGACAATAATTTAAAATTTTAATATTAGGAAGACGAACCCTACTAATTCTCTCTCCCATAGAAAGCCCTTGATAAATAAGGTATCAAAGAAAAAGGTAATCTTGGGTTCAAGGTTAAAATACTAGATATGGTCTAAATGATCAATCCAAATATAGGAGGTAGAGTGAGTCTTCCATCTCTCATTAAGTTTGTCAAAACTAGGGAAAAAATGCTAAGAAGTTGATAAAGCAAGAAGAGTAGTTCTTGAAAGGAGTATCCACATTCTAATGCCAATCCCTCCATAAGGCACTCAAGGATTGAAGGTCGAGCTTATGAACCGTGATATCAGGTATAAGCTTTTGAATATTAATAATATAAGGAAGATATAAATTCTAAATATTAAATTACATTTAAGATCAGGCAAAGGTATCCAATCTCAAGAGTGCACTAAATTTTTAATAAAGCATATACCCTTGCAAAATAGCCACAAATATTTAATCCTTAGCATATAAAAAAGAATAACTAAAGAGTTAAAGAGAATAAGAGACCACCAGATATTCTAAGAATTAAATAAAAAACCCTTACAAAACCCATAACTAATCCAAAAAATATGAGGTTTAATCACCTCAAAATCCTACCAATTGCTTTTAACAACAAAAGAATCATAAATATTAACTGGATCAAATGTGATAATTAGAGTATGAAGACCAATATTAGCTCAAGCTTTGTGCCCATAAGGTAGCCCTGAAGAAATACAATGGTGAATCAAAAGCTTCCAAGATTCAGGGTCTTCAATGGATTTAATCACCTAGTTAGCACACAAAGAAATGCTTTACCTATAAATTTTAGTGATGCTCATATTACCCTTATTAGTAGGCATGTAATAAATATCCTAAGAAATTAAATTAAAACCATGCAAATTCTTCCCCTTGTCCCAAAGAAAATCCCTAAGGAGTCTAGCCAACTTATTATAAGAATTCTTAGAAGTGACCCAATAGGAGGAGTAATAAACATGGGTGGCAGCAGGGTTATGGACAGTGGTGAATATTCCAAAATTGGATGAATATTAGGATTTCTAAAATTTAAAATTGGTAAATATGAGGACCCTCTACGTCAGCCCATTTGCTTGAAATTTTTGGGACCAACTTTTTCTTAGTGTCAATTCACCACAATATATATCCAAACATAGGTATATTTGTACTTGTTGGATATCTATTTTCGATCTTGATCAAATGGTGATGTTTTTATGAAGTTATAAGATGATTTAATAGGTCAAAAATATATCTAAATATGAAATTACATTATAGAGCTTCAAATACCCCCAAATTTTGATGTGAAGATGATTATTTGATTTTATTATGATTCACCATTTCTTTACAAGTACATTTTGGGTATAACCCCTTATGCATAACCCTGGGTGGCAGCAAGAATATTTGTACAAACCTAAAACTTGTTGACAAGAGAAAAGGGATATGAGGTCCAATAGGAAATATTCTTTTCAATTTTGTCAATGATATGCTGCCAGAGTTTAGACGGCAAGCTATCAAAAGCAAAAGGGATTCCTAAGAACTTAAAACACACCCCTTTAAATATAATAACATGAGAAATATCTAACCCAAGCAAGCAAATAAGAAGAAGCAAAGCAAATACATATACTAAGAAAATTGGATGTTAGAACTTGAGGCCTTACAAAAAGTATCCAAAAAAACCAAAGTAGTTAAAATTGAAATTTCATCCTCATTTATAGTGAGAAAATAATCATCCACATAGTGCCCATTAATAATATAGGTGGACATATTAGGAAAAATAATACCTTTGATCAACCCCTTAGATGCTAGATTGGCAAGAAGATAATCAAAAGATTCAGTAGCAAGGATGTAAAGCGAGGGAGCCAAAGGATAGCCCTGAGAAAACCAAAATATTATGATCTATGCTCATTAATAGTAAGACAAGCTAAAGCATCAACAAACAAAATACTGACAACCCTCATAAAAAAAGAGACCAAAACGAAGAACTTGGAGCATAGAAAAAATGAAAGACCATTCAGTACAATCATAAGATTTATATAAAATTTTAATATATATAATTATTTATTTTATTAGAAACAAATTTTAAAATAAATATTATAAAAATGTATTTAAATATCTATTATTTTTAACTTAACTTAAATAATTAATTTCATTAAGATTAAATTTCCTCATAAAAATATTAATCAATAATTCAAAGAAATGTTATGAGGAGTATGAACGATAAAGTCATGTTGATGTTTTCACTAGAAAAACAAGGTACTCATAGGTGGTACCTGGTTCTTCGGGTGTCGAAGTCAGTTTCTACAAATATGGGGTGATGACTTCGACCCCGAGACTCAAAGCATCAACTTAGCCCTGATCTAGGTCAAGCTTCATGGGATTCCCCCTTAGTTCTTCTACAATGATGCCCTAAAAGGTATTTTGTAGCCTATCATAGATCTTGTTGCCATCGAACTTAAAACTAGAGCCGGATACAGGATGACCTATGAACATATCTCCATTCTAAAAAACCTAGATTTAGCTCTTCCCACCTTCGTTGAAATCACCACTGGAGGCTACATGCATCACCAAGGCATTGAGTATGAAAATAATCCTACCTACCATAGTGAATGTAAAACTTAGGGCCACCTCCGATCGTAGTGGCCATTTATAAAGAGGAAACCCTAGAGGGACACTGGCAACAAAATTTCTACCCAGAACTAAGATTTCTAGAGGAAAACATAGACTAAAAATGGTAAGCAGATCCAATATCAACCTTAGTTGATAACTCACTTCTTCCAAAAGGCTAAACAAGTTAGCTCTCATTTTTCTAAATCCAATCCTTTCATTTCCTTAGATAACCACCATGGTGTGGATGAAGCTTCTGCTTTTCTCTCTAAAGACATTGATCCCAAACCTGCCTCTAACCCTAGCCCCTATTTGCATTGATGGGAAAATTTTATCCAAGTTGATCATATCTCCCCTTCTAGTTCTGGACCTTCCCACCCCCTCCACCCCTATCGTTTTCCTCTCAGATTCATGCCTGCATACCCGTCTCCCATTTGAAATCCCAATCCCCTCCTACACCAACTTCCCTTCCCTCTCCTCCTTCCAAATCCCCATCCATGGCTCCTCCTTCCATTACCTCCAACCCCTCTTTAACTATTCCCATATTGGTCCACTCATCTGATCTTAAACCCTCCTCCCCTAAGCCTTTTGTGACTATTTCATTCAAGTAGCTCCTTTCCTCCTCCCTTGTTATTGACCAGCTCTCCATCCTGTCCTTAACTACATCCATGGAAGACATTGGTAGTGATAAAAAGAGGTGCAAACCCTCAAATCTAGAAAAAAATAAAAGGAAACAGAGGATGCCATTACAAATGGTCTGCAATCAACTATTCTGTAATCCATTCCAGATACTTCTAATATAGAAACCCATTCTGATGATGAAAAAATAACCAAACAAACTCCATCTCAAGGAAGAGGTAAAGGCAAAAAATCATCCTCCAAATCATCTCGATGAAAATTCTATCCTAGAATGTAAGAGGCCTCAATGGGGCTGCAAAACAAAGGACAATCAAAGAAATTAGGAAAGATATCAAACCAAATATTATGCTTCTTCAAGAGACCAAGCTGGATGAACAAAATAGTGTAGAGGTCTGCAAATCAATATGGAAGAACAACAAATTTACCTTTAGTCCCTCTCATGGGGCCTCTGGAGGACTATTGTGTTTATATGATCCAGAAACCATAGAAGGTAGAATTATTTCCACCTCAGACATAATTATTAACATTTTGTTCACCAATAAAGAAACACACTTAGAATGGATCACTACCAATATCTACACTCCAAATAGTCTTCCTAGAAGAAGAAACTTTTGGGACACTTTGTCATCAATGCAAAATAATTTTTAGAATATTTCATGGCTGCTCGGAGGAGACTTTAACTCTCCCATTTTTTCGTCTGACAAACAAGGGGGTAATCCAACCACTCCTAGATGCATAGAGGATTTTAGGGACTTTGTTAACAGTAATGAACTCATGGATGTTCAACTACAAGGGTCAAACTACACATGGAGCAATAGATGCCCTAGCAATCAGCTTATTTAGATCCGACTGGATAGGTTCTTTATGTCCACAAAACTCATCCACTTCTTAGGTGATGGTAACCTCCATGCCCACCCAAAAATTGGGTCTGACCGCAACCCCTTAGTTCTAGAATATCCTCATCCATGAAATATCTTCAAAACTCCTTTTAGATTTGAAAAAATGTGGCTGAGTCACCCAGACATCTCAAAACAAATTGAAGAATGGTGGCAATAGGACTTTCCCAGGAACCCATTGTCAAAACTATTTTTGAAACTCAAGACAGTCAAGTTTAAACTAAATGAATGGAACAAAGATGTCTTTGGTAACCTCTTCCAAGAAAAGAAACAAATTGTGGAGGATCTAGGTAGAGTTGAGAAGCTCATTCAAGAAGGGAACCAGGGACCTGACATATTTCAGGAGGAAAATATCCTCCTCTCCAATTTCCACAATAATCTGGCCAAGGAGGAAACATTTTGGAGCCAAAAGTAAATATCACTATGGCTGGCGCATTTTCATGCCTCCACTTTGACTCATAGAGGCTCAAAAAAAATTACTAAACTAACTAGGGATGATGGGTCCAAAACTCCTGACCTCCAAGCAATCAGACAGGAAATAGTGGCTCACTTTCAAGATTTGCTTGGTCCTAGTCCCCCGTGCCCCCCACATCTCTAACCTCCTACTCCAAAATATTCCCAACCTAGTGTCTAACGTGTCCAATGAGGGACTGTTAAAAGGTTTCACTGAAGAAGAAATCAAGGAAGCTCTATTCTCGATGGAACCTGACAAATTCCCTAGGCCAAATGGGTTTCCACCCTGTTTCTTTCAACATTTTTGGAATATAATTGGCAAATAAGTCACTGAAGCGGTATAGTTCTTCCAAAGGAAAAAAATAGATTCCTAAAGAAGTGAACTCTACGTTCATTGTTTTAGTTCCCAAGTCTCAAAACAACAAATCTATTTCTAACTTCAGACCTATCAGCCTATGTAGTGTGATTTACAAACTCATTACCAAAGTCATGGTGAATAGGGTCAAATTCATCCTTACCTCCATTATAGACCAATGCCAGGGTATCTCGGTTAAAGGCAGGTTCATCATAGATGGAGTCATAACAGTCCACGAGCTAGCTCATTTAGTTGGCAAGAACAAAAAACCCAGTATGTTCCTTAAGCTAGACATGAATAAATATTTTGACCATGTCTCCTGGCATTTTATGCTTCAAGTCCTGGATAAATTTGGTTTTCACAAATATTGGATGGAGGTAGTTAGGGAATGCATCTCCTCTACATGGTTTTCAATATTGGTAGACGGTTCTTTTGCTGGCTTCTTCAGAAGCTCCAAAGGCATTCGTCAGGATGACCCCTTATCCCCTTTTCCCTTCATCATCATGACCGAAGCCTTGGGAAGATCCTTGTCAGTAGCTTTTGCTAGAGGTCTCATTTTTGGAATTAAACCAACCACAGGATCCAGAGCTACCATCCACCAAAAGTTCATCGATGATACTATTCTGGCATCTTCATCCTTCGTTCCTGAAGCAAAGATCATTAAATCTATTCTTAATTGTTATGAAGCTGTAGCTGAGCAAAAAGTTAACTACAATAAAAGCATATTATACTTTTTGAACACGCTTATACTCAGACAAAACATAATTTCTGAAATTTTAGGGTGTGCCATTTCCAACCTTCCCATCTATTGTGGCCATTCCATAACTAGCCCCAATAATTGGGGACCCACCTTTTAATTTTTGTGTTTGGGTGTTTTTGTTTCATTTTGAGTGTTTAGTGGATTGGTTAGGTTCCTCCTTGTTTTTTTGTTGTTTTGGTTAATTTTAATGTTTTGGATTAAATCAATTTAAAAATATAAAATTAATTAAATCAAACTTAAAATAAAAGAGAAACCAAGTAAAAATAATAATAATTAAATAAATCTTTTTAAATTTAAAAAATAAAAAAACAAGTTTATATATATATAATATATATATAAACTAATAAGAAATTTAAAAAGTAAAAATATTTTATATATATAAAAAGTAAATTAAAAAAAATAGTAAAAACAATAAAATATAAATAAAAATAAAAAGTAGTGAATGAAGCCATGGTGCTTCATTCACCACGTTTTAGTTCACGTTTTTAAATAGTTTAAGTTTAATATTATTTTTTTTTTTTATTTATTTTTATTAAATAGTTTAACTTTATGCTTTTATTATAGTTTTTTTTTTTTAAGTTTGTTTTTAATTCATGTGTTTGTGTTATGTGTAGGAATAGTTTGTTTTTTAAAGTATAGTTTATTTTTATTTTTATTTTTAATTTACGTGTGTTATTTGCAGGTAAGGTAGAGGGAGAATAAAAGAAAGAAAATAAGTGTTATGAAAGTGAATAGAAAGACGCATTTGGAAAAAGGGCCTATATTGAATGAAATGGAAAATACGTGTTTGGAAAAGCAAGGGAAGAAAAAAATAAACTGTCAAAGAATGTAAATGAAAAATAGAGAAAGAAAGAAACAAAGGGTTTCTGCATTTTCTTTAAATATCCCACGAAATGGAGGAAACAGGATTGGAAAATGGTTTTGAAAACAAGATTGCAGGAATACTCTGGATTGTTTTTTTGAGTTGTTTTTCCTTCCATTTGGACTAGTTTTTGGGGAAAACCAAAAATTCAGCTATTGTAAAATAGAATGTTTTTTATGCAGAAACTTTCAGAAAATTGCATCTTATGGGCAAGAAAGGAGGAGATTTTTTCTGCATGCTAGATTTAATTTTTTTTCTTTCCCTTTCAAATTTTGGATTTATAGATGAATTTTATGCATATTTTATTGGTTGCTTCATGTGAATGTTTGAAATCCAAAATTTATTTTAGTACCCTACGAGCTAGCACCTAGCTTGTTTTGATTGTGCAAAATATAGGTCTAATAGGCTAGGTTGCATGCATGGAATACCTCACATATTCGATTTTTTCGGAATAAGATAGCATCATACTGATTGTAGCATACTTTGCATTTTCAGCTTTCATTTGTAGCATAATGTGATTTTGTATAATTTTGAAAGTCTTCAATTGCTAAATATTTCAAGTTCATTTGATTAGCATCTTAGATTTCTTCTAACACTCACACTTTGGGAGCTAGGAAGATTTTATTTGATTTATTTTATGGTTATTTAGATGTTAAATTATTCATGTTACTTGAAATATTAATTTTACAAAACATTGGTCTTGACTAACGAGGTTTTGTTTCCATATGATTACTTTCATTGATTCTAGCATTCTCTATTTTAATGATGCATTAATGCTAACATGTTGTAAATTTTGATATTGTTCTTCAATTTCATGACTTAATGGATACATATCTCTTGGTGGATGCTAACATGATGATTCATATGTTACATATTTGAGATTGGTTAGTCATTTTATGCTTATTTGTAAGATATCTAATTTGACTAACAAATTAGTTTTGAAGTTATCCTTTGAGTTTCACTAATGGCTTCAACTATCGAAAAGTGGTATGGGGTGCATTGTAATCCTTTGGAGATTAGTGGATATGCTCATGACTTACCCAAGCACATAGAGAAAATTTTGCCCATGTTTAAGCACAATGGCACAACATTAGCCGAGGAGCACATTCAATATTATGTGAATATCCTAGTGAGATGGAATGTCTAACATGAGGATGTGGCTTGTAGATTATTTCCTAGGAACCTATATGAGATGGCATATGATTGGTACATCAATTTACCCACTACCTCCATCACGTCATGGGCTCAATTGGAAATTGCTTTCATCAATTAATTTAGGTTGTCCATTAATCCTGTCACGATTTATCAATGATTTGCTTCTTTCAAAAGGGAACCTAATGATCCAGTGAGAATTTTCAACATGATATTTTAAAATCTCTATGCAAGATTAATTTCTCCATATACTATTGAGGAGAGTGGTGCTCTTCAAATATACTTTGGGGCATTGGATCTATTGTTTGCTATGTTCACTAGGATAAATCCTTTCATAACTAATATTGCATCGACCTACATGAAATATATTATTGTAGAGCAACAATTGAGGCCATAAGGTTATGGGATGGAAGAATCACCTATGGTACGACAACTAGGGGCTTGCAATCAGACTTTTATGGCAAATAAAGCATGGGCACAACAAAATTTGATATCAAATATTTTTCCCCATAATCAATTTTATCCTACCATACCTATGTATGCTCCCACATGTGATTATATGATTACTTATGTCCATCCAACTACTCCATCATAATTAGAGAATCATATGGTCACTCATGGAGCCATTGCAACAAGTGTTCACGATTTGTTGGTTGATATCAATCCAACTAATCATACTACTTCTACCAATCAACCTAAAGACTTTGTATCAAAAGTAAAAGAGTAAAATAAGGTGGTTAAGAAGTTAAGTAGAGTTGTGGTTCCATCACAAAAATGAGCACATCAATGTATTCATCTAAATCATCCTAGGAAGAAAATTCATAACGCAAATCTTAATGATATTTCATGTTATGCTCCTTCAGGTGATAGAAGATATTTTGATGTGAATTACACCAAAGTAAATGCCTATTCAGAATATCTTGAAGAACATGAAGTTTTTGGAGAATAAATTCTATGGATGGGTAACAAGAAGTTGGAACCAAAATATCAACATTTTGTTTTGGAAAGAAAAGATCTAGAATCATTACCCACAAATGAGGATTGGGATGAACAAACCTATGAGGATATGAGTTGGTCATGTGTACTTGCAAAGGAATATTGGAGTAGCTATATGGAGCAATATATAAAAATTGATCCCCTTATAGAAGCTCCTAAGCCATCAAAAGTGGTTGAAAGTGAACTTGAAAGATAATCAATAAATGAATTTGAATACATAAAAAAATTTCACCACTTGTTCTCCAAAGATACTTTGAATGATATTGTTGAAACTCATGTCCAAGAAGATCTACACCTTCCAACTTGTGATAAAATTGAATCATGGGTTACCAATTTAGATTATGATAGCCTCACAAAATTGAATTCAAGAAATAACCCACTTTTAGAAATAATTGAACCATCTAGGTAAGGTGAAGATGAATTGGATGAGAAACATGTTGATGAATCGAAAGATGATGAAGTACTTGAGTGTCACAACTTGGTTTTAGAAGATGATTACTATGATTCTTGGAAGAAATGGAAAGAATATGCTCACTCTAAATCTTCTAATGAACTTGTTGTGTCAATTGATATGTAGGATAATATGACTATTTTCTTGCATGAGCATATTAAAAATACTATACAATTTGAGGAAGTTTTGGATGAAGAATCAAAATCTAATCAAGTTTTAGAAAATGATAATACCATGGATGAAGTGGGAGAACCATTTGCTTTGGTTTCTTTTGAGGGAAAATAAATTGAAAATCTTGATCCACTTATTGGTTCTAAAATGTCCATGCCACCTCAAAATGAGGAAATTTCAAAACCTGAGTGGTTTGGATTTGATATCACTGATAATCCAATTGAAAATTTTACGTTATATAAAACCCAAGTGATCAATCATGGATATGTGTTAGTTGACTCATCCCTAGATAGACAAGACCTATGGTTTGAAAAGTATGGACATGTTTTTAATTGGGTGCCTAATTTTGGTGTCTTTGATAAACAGGTCATGGAAAAAGAACAAGTGCTACATGATGATGATGAATGTCATGAGAGAAAAGAGGAAGTTTCAAATCCTCTTCAAATAAGGGTAAATGGAAATGTTCCAAAGGTAAAATCTCACCTTTTAGGTTCCACCATTCAAAATTTAGGTGATGGTTTGCCTAATTGCTTGTTGGATTCAAATGCTATTAATGATGAAATACCATTTGTGGTTGATAAAGAATTTGACTTAATTTCTCCTCACACCACTAATGATATTGCTTTATTGAACAAAAATGAAGTTGGTATGCTTGAAGTGTTAAATCAAGTTCATAATAAATTAGTAACAAAATC
Source organism: Wollemia nobilis (assembly GCA_028583015.1). Classification (NCBI taxonomy): domain Eukaryota; kingdom Viridiplantae; phylum Streptophyta; class Pinopsida; order Araucariales; family Araucariaceae; genus Wollemia; species Wollemia nobilis. The sequence continues at coordinate 1,383,057 of JAQPPZ010002945.1, read as the reverse complement.
TAGGATAAAAGCTTATGATGATGCTCATTTAATAAATATCATAGGTGCTTGCAAACGGTTACATGAATTTGATTGGTCTACATATTTGAAAAATGATTTTGCTTTAAAATTTGTAGAACTAGGTTCATATTTGCAAGATCTCATATCTAAAAATGAAAGATTATTTCTACACCATAAATGGAATTGCAAAATTGATATCTTAAAGAATAAACATGAAATAATTGAAGATCAATTATTCTATAATCAACTTGAGAACTTGAAACTCCACCATAAGATTATTAGTGGAACTAAATAAAATTGGTATGGTGAGAGTGGTAAGATGAATATTGTTGCATTGTTTGTTCTAATATTGTTTTTGTTGGGTTCCTACAAATTCTAGCATGTATATCACATTATATGTCTCTTGAAGTGTTCTAATCATGTTTGGGATCCTGGAAAGTGATAGTTCAAATTTTTGCACCATCTTGTACCATATTGTACATTTGTATATAGTTTTGGTTTTTGCTTTTGTGCTTTGTCCATGATTTTTGGGTTTGGATTTAGTTTTGGTTTGTGTTTTTAGTTTTGTGTGTTAGGTTGTTCCCTTATTTTGAGGTGATTTTTTATGGTCGCTAAATTTTGGTCTTTGGCCCGTTTGCGTGTTTCTTTGCTTAATAGGGGGAGCACCTGATTTGAAAACCGATGAACCCGAGAAAAGGGGGATGAGTTATTTAGTGATCATGCTCAGATGTTGGGACTAAAATGGTGGAAATTGGAACAATGAAATATTAGCCAAAGCTCCACATGGGACCCACACACACATTAATTGGTGTTACTAGAAGTAAGAAGGTTGAAGTTGTCTTGATTTGCAACCTAAGCGAAAATATAACACGATCTACTTTGACTTTCTAACCCAGTGAGACTTGATTATTTTACAAGAGTTCCATTAGTATAAGCGATGCAACATATTTCTTGTAATTTGTCATCTATTTTAGGACAACTCCACTGGGGCTATAGATACCTGTCTGGTTGTGGGTCCCTAGCTGGACAAAGCTTGATACTTAAAAAAAAAATAGAGAGAGAGTAATATATCTTGACACACCTAGGAAATATGGGCTTTGCAAAGCATTAAGTGAACACATGGGTGAGTTAGATAAACTTCACCGGGGCTATAGATGCCTGACTGGCAGTGGGGCTCTATTTGTAAAAGTCTTCACTTTATGAGTTGTACTTCATAGCCTAATGTAGAAAGAGATGATAGAATCTAGAGGATTTTTAGAAATGTGAAAATGAATCACTTTTGCACACACTAAGCAAAGGCAGATGGATTAGTTGTTTTCATGCTTAAGCTATTTACCCCCATCTTCTTGGGACGTTGCTAAATCATTATGTCTCACTAATCTTGTGTGTTTTCGTTTCATATTGGGTTCTTACCGAAATGCTCAGGAGCATTTTCCAGCAAAGATGCCATTTGTTGTGGCCATTCCACAACTAGCCCCAATAATTAGGGACACACCTTTTAATTTTTGTGTTTCAGTGTTTTTATTTCATTTTGAGTGTCCAGTGGATTGGTTAGGTTCCTCCTTGTTTTTTTGTTGTTTTGATTAATTTTAATGTTTTGGATTAAATCAATTCAAACATTTAAAATTAATTAAATCAATTTTAAAATAAAAGAGAAAGCAAGTAAAAAATATAATAATTAAATAAAGTTTTTTGAATTTAAAAAGAAAAAACAAGTTTATATATATATATATATATTATATATATAAACTAATAAAAAATTTAAAAAGTGAAAAGATTATATATATATATATATATATATATATAAATTAAATTAAAAAATAAAAATAAAAACAATAAAATATAAATAAAAAGAAAAAGTAGTGAATGAAGCCATGGTGCTTCATTCACCACATTTTAGTTCACGTTTTTAAATAGTTTAAATTTAATATTCTTTTTTCTTTTTATTTTTTTTTTAAATAGTTTAACTTTATGCTTTTAGTATAGTTTATTTGATTTTTTTTAAGTTTGTTTTTAATTCACGTGTTTGTTTTATGTGCAGGTAAGAATAGTTTGTTTTTTTAAAGTATAGTTTATTTTGTTTATTTTTTAATTCACGTGTGTTATGTGCAGGTAAGGTAGAAGGAGAATAAAAGAAAGAAAATAAGTGTTATGAAAGTGAATAGGCCCAAATTGAACGGAAGAAAATATGCGTTTGGAAAAAGGGCCTCCATTGAATGAAACAAAAAAGACGCGTTTGGAAAAGCAAGGGAAGAAGAAAATGAATAGTCAAAGAATGTAAATGAAAAACAGAGAAAGAAGGAAACGAATGGTTTTTGCATTTTTTTCAAATATCCCACGAAATGGAGGAAACAGGGTTGGAAAATGGTTTTGAAAACAAGATTGCAGGAGTACTCTGGATTGTTTTTATGAGCTGTTTTTCCTTTCATTTGAACTGGTTTTTTGGGAAAACCAGAAATTCTGCTATTGTAAAATGGAATATTTTTAATGCAAAAACTTTCAAAAATTTGCATCTTATGGGCAAGAAATGAGGAGATTTTTTCTGCATGCTAGATTTAATTGTTTATCTTTCCCTTTCATATTTCGGATTTATAGATGAATTTTATGCATGTTTTATTGGTTGCTTCATGCGAAAGTTTGAAATCTGAAATTTATTTTTGTACCATAGGAGCTAGCACCTAGCTTGTTTCGATTGTGCAAAATGCAGGTCTAATAGGCTAGGTTGCATGCATGGAATACCTCACATATTCGATTTTTCTGGAATAGGATAGCAGCATACTGATTTTAGCATACTTTGCATTTTCAGTTTTTAGATTTTGTTTTTTTTTTTCTTTTTTTTTTTTATTTTTTCGAACATTAAAATAAAAAGTAAAAAAATTTCAAAATTCAAAAATAATTGCATGGTTGTGTAGGGTACACTTTATTCTTCCATTATGCACTTATAAGTTTTTACTTCAAAGTCATTTCATATTTTCAAAATTTATCCGAAGTTGTTGTTTTATTACAGATTTTAAAATTTCAAAATTCCACAATTTTCATTTTTGGACCAAATTTGATTTTTTCAGCTTTATATCTCATTCATGAGCCTATGATGACATTTTTTTCATGAAAATTTTAATTTCATTGAAGGGTTTATGTTTTATGATATTTCACAAATTACCATTTTTTTTGGAGCAATAAATGCACCCTTTCTTCATGAAAATCCTGATTTCATTGAAGGGGGTAAATTTACATGTTATATTAAAAGTTTGTTATTTTAAAGCATTAAATTATTTTTCTTTATGAAAATTGTTTCATAAAAGAGGGATAATTAAATGACATTTTAAAGCTCTTGTTTTAAGGCCATAGATTATTGTCTCTTTGTGAAAATTTCAATTTCACTAAAGAGGGATAGTTTATTATTCACATCAAAAGCTATATTTATCTTCATGATAAGAAGTTATATTCAAGGAGCCTATTCATCATTTCGGATTTATATTCATAGATAGATTTGATCTTTACTTTCACATTTAAAGTAGGATTTAATGCAAGATAAAACTTGATCAAAATCCACTTAATAAGGGAAGATAAAATCTACTTTAAAATCCCCAAGATAAAAATAATTAAGGCACTACATTGTGGTCATATGAGGGCCAACTCACATTTGCTTTATTTTGGTTCAATGAACATTCATTAAAGTAGCATGGTAAAATAAACCAACACATGCCCCTTGTTTATAGTTACTTGCAATCACTAAGGTGTTCCTAGCATTAAATTGATACATATTTACTAATACACATATGCAAATACTAATATAGCGAAGACCTTGGAGAAGTTCTTTTGTTTAACTTCTTTGCAAGAGGGGATAGTGGAAAAAAATCCTAAGGGAGAGTGCGATTTCACAATTGGGTGAAATTAACACTCAACACCACCACATACCTTGGGCTACCGATGTTCCATGGAAGGGTCTCTACCACAATGTGGTCCAATGTCCTCGAACGCATCAATAAAAAGTTAGTCGGGTGGAAGAGCGCAATGCTAAGTCAGGCCACCAAAGCCACTCTTGTCCAAGCCTACCTCCAAAGCATACCAGTCTACTTTTTGTCCATATTCAAAGCTCCCAGCTCTATCTGTCACAAGATCGAACAAATCCAATGCAAGTTCCTTTGGGATGGCAATGAAAATCAAAAATGATTTTCCCTGGTTTCTTGGGACAAAGTGTGCTCCAGGAAAGACTATGGTGGCCTCGACTTCAAAAATATTAGTAGGATGAACATGGCCCTCATAGCCAAACAGGCATGGAGAATAGTTACCAATGAGCAATCCACATGGATTGACATCATCAAGGTAAAATACCTCCACCATCTGCCCTTCATGGGTGAACATCGCCTCCCCTCTGGCTCCTATTTATAGAATTATTTGGTCCTGACTAGAGACATCATTCATCAAGGCCTCAGATGATTCTTGGGTACTAGGATAACCATAAGGTTCTGGGAAGACTCTTGGCTGCATAACCAGCCTCTTATCAATGACCCTATCTTGTCTACCCTCAAACCTATCATCGATGCTCTTCTCAGAGATAAATTTGCTCACTTCATCACTCAAGGGCCTATCAGATGCCAGTGGAAAACCCTCTCTATCAACAACTAAACCAGACATATTATCGAGGCATTTAATCACCTGAATAATCTTCTCCATGTCTGCGTCATCTCGAATACCCAAAACTCTGATTCCCTTGCCTAGAGCTTATCTAAAGTGGGTAAATATACTATTAAGACTTCTTATTATAGTCAAGAACCTCTGAATGATAAGTGGTAATTATAAAACAAGGTTTGGGGGAAAAATTATCCCTAAAATTGCTTTTTTTTCTTGGTTGACCTCCCTGAATATAATCTTAATGATTGATAACCTTATGTATAGAGGGCTACTTATCACCAAATGGTGTGTCCTTTCCAAAGTAGCATGGGAATATAACACCCATATTTTCCTGGAGTGTCATTTCTTCCTAACTGTTCTTAACCTGGTTTTCAAAAAATTTAGTGTATCTTGGGTCCACTCGCCTACCATTCAGCAGCTTTTCCTTTAGTGGCCCCAACCATTTAAAAACTACTAACTCAACTCCCTATGGCTATCCTATCTCCACCACTACCTATGATAAATCTGGCTTGAAATAAACTCTAGGATATTTATAGCTCAAGCCAACGACCCCCGTAGAACCACTCTAAAAATCTTGTCCCTAGCGGTGGAAAATGCCTCCCTTGTCTCTTCCCCTGAACCTCCCCCTCCTAGCATTGAGGTTACCCTTGCCAACAAGTTCAATCTTTCTAACGTTTCACATGTGCCTCTTATTTCTATCAACAAGTATTCTATTAGGTGGATTCTCCCACCCATTGGGTGGCTTAAACTAAACTTTGACAGGGCAACGAATGGAAATTTGAGAGTTGCGAGAGGGGGAGGCATCCTTAGAAACCACCAGGGGGAAATTCTTCTAGCCTTCGTAGAAAATCTTGGAGTGCAAACCAATAACATGGCCAAAGCCAGAGCCTTGTTCCAAAGCCTCCTCCTCATCGACAACATGAGCATCCAATAGCTGATCATTGAAGGGGACTCACTTCACATCATCAACTGCCTTCAAGGCACCTCTACCCCACCCTGGTCACTATCTACTATTATCCAGGAATGCAAAACTTTCACCAGTAGATACACAAACATTGTGATCCAACACCAATATCGGGAGGGGAACAAAGTAGCAGATTGGCTGGCTAACAAAGGCATTAGCAAAACCTCTATTCATATTTGGAGGAATTCTTTTCCCCACGATATCAAAACTAATAGGTCCAATACAAATGTTTGTACACGGTAAGTTTACCAAGGCCAATGCAACACTCCAAGGTAATATTACCAAGGCAATGGCTTATCCTATCAAGCACCTCTTCAATGGCCATGTTGCTGAGATTTCCACGTCTATTTCTCATATCAATATTGTCTTTTGTGCCTTCACTCTTGAGGTTTACTCGGGTTTGGTACATGTCGGAGTCATCAAGTTGCACTACATAGAAGGCTTGGTACACATCGAAGTCATCAAGTTGCACTTCATAGAATCCATAATGGTGATGATGACATGTGAAATCCTAGTCAGTGACACCATGATCCACAAGTGGCCCTTGGAAGTGGCACCTCCCATGTTTTGTAATTAGAACAAGGTTAAAGTCAAACGAGGCCACAATAGTATTGCTAGCAGAATTCATGCCCATCACACTTCCCCTAGTGCTTTGAAATGGTGGTCCTTTCCTTTCCTAGGGAATTTTTTTTTAACATTCCCATGACTAATCATAGATGTCTGAATTGGCATGCTATTCATTCATTAACTCATAATCAAGGCACCTTTAGCAAGAATTACAATCTGATGCATGGCATTTCCCCCTACCATGTCGTGTCCACCCTGAGGTCTTTTTGCATCCACCTCAATCTCATGAGAAGAAACCCGTTGCTTAAAGTCATCAGTTCCCTGACTCTTATCAATATTTGCACCCTCCTCATCCTTTTCAAAGGTAAGCACTCCAATGGCCTAATGATGAAGCATCATAATCCTTCCATGATGTTTTTTCCTATCAATCACAGGGTCTCCTTGATGTGGCAAGTTTTGGTCGTGACAGTTCCATCCAGCACTAATTTCAAGGTTAGCTTCGATGAGACCCTTTCAGACCAACCTCTCTCGATTGGCCACCTTGCCTTCCAGACCATCCTCATTCTCACCGTCACCCATGCTAAAGTCTCCATTCACTTGCTCCCGAGATCATCTTGGAATCAGAAAGGGATCAAGCCTGTTTATGATCTCGCTGCTTCTCCCCTTATTGGCCATGTTGTCATTTCTCTTTGGTGCATCAATTTTCCTCTGCATGAGGTGTGGTTCAGAGAGCCCAAGTCTACCAAAAACCATCATTCCACCCTACCTATGGCCATCATTGAGCCCAATAACCTTAATATTGAGCCTGACATTGAAAAAATCCTCAGCGACCATGGTTTCCTAACGTTATTTAAAAAATTTAGAGGCCATGACAAGGTTATCACCAAGGACTTCACCTCCACTTGGGTTAATGGCCAAGTTCTTGTCAGAGGGATGAAATTCATTGTCTCTGTTGACCTTCTCGCGGAGATTACCGAGCTCCCTAACAATGGTTTTAAACTTCACAGAGATAATCATTCCATCCAAGAGGAATTGAAACACTTTGCTGACAGAGGGAAGAAGTTGGCCAGAGATGACAAAGGAGGTATTATTCATGATAAGCTACCAGATCCGTGGTGCAGAGCTCTGATTCCAGTGATGCAATACATCACTGTCGACAAAGTGGATGAGCCTTTGAGGAGCTTTCACCTAGCTCTTCTCAATGTCCTGAGAGATGTTAAAGAGGTGAATGTCCCAGAATATCTTTAGTGCTTGGTGGAAGTGTCAGTTGAAAATTTCTAGAAGAAGGAAACATCCCACATTAAACACCAAGGGTTGTTTCTGGTCATCTATGACCATATGCTTCAAAAAGTTGCCACCAAGGTGGATCTGAACCCTTTCATGTCCATTGAGGAGGAACAATCTATTTTTTATGTTGTTATGAACAGCCAAAGCTCTACCAATCGTAGAGGTGCGTGGAGGGAGGTGGGCAAGATGAAGAGCCTCGAATAGATCACCTCTAAAACTGAGCCTTCTCTGAATCAGGCTCTCATTTATGCTAGATCGATGTCGATAGCTAAGCGTGAACCATCTAAAATCCTCACCGATATGCTACAGAATATCTACCAGACTCAATCTAAGGCCTTAACTAGCCTTGAGCATGCTATCCGCATCTCTAAGGCCATCAATGCCAGCAAATCGGAGGAGTACAAAGTTACCTTTCCTAACGAAAAGAACAACATGGATAACCCTTCTCTGGAGTAAGTTTGTTCTTGTTTCGGTTCCCCTTTGCCTTGCACGGGTTTTTAGGGTTTGCTAGTGGTGTTTTACTTTGGCTCTTTCGTAGTCTATGTTCTATTGTTGGTTCTGTTTTGTGGTCTTTTGCATTGGCTTTTTCGTAGCCTCTGGTTTTTCATTGGTTCTCTTGTGCTTTGGCTAGGTTTAGTTGTGAATTCTAGTTTAGGTGTTTCCCAGGAGGTCTCTCATCTGCCTTGCTAGGCTTCCTCTTATTTTGATGTTCTATCTTCTCAGTCCTTTGTTGTACAAGGTTCATGGACCCTTTCAAAACCCTTTCTACCAATAAAAAAAAACTTGGTATTCTAGGTTGGTTGGTTTTACCTTTTTCTATTTCTTTTTTGTTGTTGGTTCGTGTGCTTCTTTAAGGGTGTTCTGTACGCACCCCTCTTATCTTAGGGCATTTTTTTTCTGTGAGTGGGACCCATGCATGGTATTAAAAAGTTGATATTCTAAGGAAAATGAAAAATACTTTTTACAAAATTAAATATAATTTAATTAATTTATTAACAAATTTAATTTTTTATATTTATTTTCATTATTTTATTTATATATAAAATGTCTTTTGTTTTTTTCTTTAATATATATATATATTTTTTTTTTGATGAGGAACATTTTATATACAACATATCCGCAACATATTTGTGTTTTAAAAAAAAAAAATCTTTATAAAAATATATCATTATTCTTAAAAATTTAAATAAAATTTAAATTATTTTTATAAATATATATCAATTAGACAAGCTCATTCATACATAGGTCATGTTCGTTGAACCTAAGTTTTCTTAAAGAAAATCCAAACCTCTAACCATTAAAATATTTATTTTAAATACTCTTAAAAAAAATTAATATTTAAAATTTAAATTGAAGATATAAAGAATGAAATATTTACTTATAAATGAAAATAAAATCACTAAACTGTTTATTTGAGTTAAGATAATACATTTTCTAATTTCCAAGGATTCTCTCGTTAATTGCCCAAATAAAATATGTTCATTTTTATATTTTCTCCAAATTGTTCGTCTTATTTTTACCGATGAGGCTGGCTTATTAATAGACTGCCAAGTGCTTTTAAGAAATACAAATGAACGTAAAATTCGTCTTATTTTTACCCATGAGGCTGGCTTATTAATAGACTGCCAAGTGCTTTTAAGAAATATAAATGAACGTAAAAATTCGTAATGTCATTCTGCTCGTAGAAAATTATTATTATTATAGTTATAAATGTTGTGAAATGCATATAAAGCATCGATTTTTTCTCTATATTCGACACCGAAACATACAATAGATCACAGTTCCGACCACTTCAAAAGCAAGATGTCCTGAACTGGTAATTGTCATACATTCAAAATCAGCAAAACTACCGTAACCTCTGTAATCTTTAAATTGTGCGACTAAAATCACCAAGACAATTTAGATTTAAAAATAAGTAAATCAAGACGCATGTCTTTTTATCTATAAAGAATATGTTCTCTCTGTTATCTTTTGAGTTGTAGTTATTCTATATCTTTTTCCGGAACCAGGCACATTCCCAAATTTTGGTAAAGATAAAAGAAAACAGGAAACGAGATAACATGATGAAAGGAAGACGTGGTATGCTTTGACATGGGCTGGAAGAGATTACATTCTTGTTAATAGCAATGTTTACATTGGTACGAAAACGCAAGAATTCAATGGAAAAGTTATGTTTGATTCCAAATAGAGAGGCCTATTTTGTCATTGAATTAAATAGTGGAGTAATTTTGATAAAGCAAGAAATAAGAATAAGAAGTTGATAAAGCAAGAAAAAAGATTAAGAAATTGATAAAGGAAGAAATACGAGTAGTTTTTAAAAGGAGTATCCACATTTCAATGTCAATCCCTCTCCCTCTACCAGGTACTTAGGGGTTGAAAGTTAATCTTATGAAGTATGACATCAAACATAAGCTCATGAATCTTAAAAATAGAAGATATGAATTCTAAAAATTAAATTTATATTTGACATCAAGCCAAAGAATTTATTGTCGAGAGTGCACTAAATATTTAATAAAATAGATACCTTTGCAAAACAGTCTTAAAGCTTTAATCCTTGATATATCAAAAAGAAAAACTAAAGAGTTAGAGAGAATAGGAGACCATATATTCTAAGAATTAAACAAAATACCATTACAAAAACCATCACCATTCGAGCAAAAATGAGGTTTAACCTCCTCTAAAGCCTATTAAATACTTTTAACAACAAAGGAACCTTGAATCTTAATTGGAGAAAAAGTAAAAATGAGAGTATGAAGACCGATATTAGCGCAAGCTTTGTTCCCATAAGGTAGCCCTAAATAAATACAATGGTAAATCAAAACCTTCCAAGCTTTAGGATCTTTAATAGCTTTAACCACCCACTTACCACACAAATAAATGCCTTGCCTATAAATGTCAATGATGCTCATCTTGATCTTTTCAATAGGTATGCAATAGATATCCCAAGCACGCCGATGAAAACCACGTGAAATTTTCCCCTTGGTCCAAATAAAATTCCTAAGGAGTTTGGCCAACTTATTATAAAAATTCTTAGATGAGGCCCAATATGAGGAGTAATAAACATGGGTGGCAACAAGAATATTTGTGCAAACATGAAACTTAATGGTAAAAGAAAGGGGATGTGAGGCCCAACAAGAAATCTTCTTTTCAATTCTATCAATGACATACTGCTAGAGTTTGAAGGGCAGACTATCAAAAGCAAAGGGGATTCCTAAGAACTTAAAACATTCATCCTTTGAATCCAATGCCATGAAAAATGTCTAAGCCAAGCAAGCATAGAAGAAGAAGCAAGGAAAAAACAAAGAGACATAGACCATTGGATGTTAGAACTCGAGGCATTATAAAAATATTCCATAAAAACCAAACTAGTTGAAACTAAAATCTCATCCTCACTAATAGTGAGAAAGGAATCATCCACAAAGTGTCCATTTATAAGTTGGGTGGACATCCAATTGAGTGGGTGAGTTGGTTGATCACGGTGGGGAACTTAACAAAAGGTGATGGTTGTGGTCGATCTGAATATAATTCCCACTCCCTCCTATGGATACACAAAAAACTCATTCCTCATTAGTTGTGGTCGGGGGTCTAAGGGTTTCATTTGTTCTATTTTCACCACTAACCAAAGCTTTTAGGTCCAAGGTGTAAACCAATTGGTTAGACTAAACCCCGTAAGGGAGGTGTAGGTCCAAGGTTGAAATATTAGGCATCGTCAACTAAACGTTTATCCCTTTATTGGTGCTTTCAGTGGCGTAAAAGGTTTCAAATGATTGCGGTATGTTGGTTATAGGGACGAACTGCATGAAGAACTATGCGGCGACTTCTAGGGCCGACAACAAAGAATACTGTCGCGATCATAAAAATCAAACAAATTTCCCAGATTCATGGTGATTACCGATTTCATCGTGTAAATTCAAATAAAAAATAAAAATAAAAATAATTTGGGTGGACGTGTCAAGCAATATAATACCTTTGATCAACCCCTTAGATGTTCGATTGACTAGAAAATAACCAAAATCTTCAATAGCAAAGATGTAAAGTTAGGGGGCCAAAGGACAGTCCTAGGGAATAGAACAAAATAAACCAAAATCCTCGTACCTATGTCCATTAATAGTAAGACTAGCTAAAGCATCAGCAAATAGTATTCTAACAACCCTCATAAAAAGGGGTCAAAACCAAGAGCTTAGACCATGGGGAGAATAAAAGACTATTCAATACAATCATAAGATTTATATAATTTTTTAATATATATATATAATTAATTATTTTTTTGGATGAGAAAATTTTTATATACAACATATCCGCAACATGTGAGGGGAGAGATTTGAACCTGGGCCTCTCGATAACTAGAGAGTTTTAACTACCCACTTGCTCTCCAACTCCTCTACATGAGCGGATATAATTAATTATTTTGTTAAAAATAAATTTTAAAATAAATATTATAAAAATGTATTGAAATATCTATTATTTTAAACTTTAAATTAAACAATTAATTTCATTAGATTAAATTTCCTCATAACAATATTAATCAATAATTCCAAGAAATGTTTTTTTTTGTTACATAGGAGATTTGGTTACAACCACTATTTTTAGTAATTGGCAAGTGTAGGGTTCAAACTACAAGGACTGCTCCCAATAAACCTATCTATCTTGTTTTTGTTGACCCGACATGAGATAAGAACCACCGGTCGCTTGGGGTTTGTACCGTCGTCATTTACGCACACTCGGAGGATTCGGAGAAGACTACTAACTTTGCAAAGGGTTGGCTTCTTGGGGTTTGTACCGTCATCGTTTACACACACTCGAGGATTCGGAGAAGACTACTAACTTTGCAAAGGGTTGGCTTCCCCTAAAGTTTGAACCTAGGTCTTTTCTTCGTAAGTGCCCAGCCACACCTGCACTTACCAATCCACCTAACCTTTGGGGGTTTTCGAAGAAATGTTATGGAGAGTACAGCTGGTAAGGCCATGTTGATGCTTTCACTAAAAAAAAACAAGGTAAATATAGTATAACTAAAAGTTGGTATTCTAAGGAAAAAAAAATTAAAAAGTTAAATATAATTTAATTAATTTATTAAGAAAATTGATATTTTTATATTTATTTTCATCATTTCATAGATAAATATATATAGAATGTTTTATTTTTATTTTTATACATGTAACTTTTGTAAAAGTATGTTATTATTCTTTAAAATTTATATATATATATATATATATTACACAAGTTTATTCATACATAGCTATGAATTGAATTTAGGTTTTTTAAAAGAAAATCCAAAACCTTATTCACTAAAATTTAAGAAAAATTAAAACAACATAGGAAATATCTACTTATAAATGAATATGAAATCAGTGTTTATTAAAGTGAAGATACTACATTTTCCAATTTCCAAGGATTCTGTCGTAAATTGCCCCAATAAAATATGTTCATTTTTATAATTTCTCCAAATTGTTCGTCTTATTCTTAGCAATGAGGCTAGCTTATTAATAGACTGCCAAATGCTTTTAAGAAATACAAATGAACGTAAAAATTCGTAAAAAAATATTATTATTATTATTATTATAAATATGGCGAAATGTACATAAAGCATCGATTTTATCTCTATATTCGACAACGAAACATACAATAGATCTCAGTTCCGACCACTTCAAACTCAAGATGCCCAGGACTGGCAATTGTCATACATTCGAAATCAGCAAAACTACAGACTAACCAAAAAACAATTGTGGGTTTAAACCGTAACCTCTGCAATCATTAAAATGTGCGACTAAAATCACCAAGACAATTTAGATTAAAAAATAAGCAAATCAAGACGCATGTCTTTTTATCTATAAAGAATATGTACTCTCTGTTATCTTTTGAGTTGTAATTATTCTATATCTTTTTCCGGAACCAAGCACATCCCCAAATTTTGGTAAAGATAATGATGATGAAAGGAAGACGTGGTATGCTTTGATATGGGCTGGAAGAGATTCCATTCTTGTTAATAGCAATGTTTACGTTGGTATGAAAACGCAAAAATTTAATGGAAAAGTATGTTCGATTCCAAATAGAGAAGTCTACTTTGTTATTGAATCAAATAGTGCAGTAATTTTCACCACAAAGCATATCAATAAAACTCCGTATGGTCTACTCTAACATATATTTTTTCTTCCCATGCAAGGAATACTATTCAAATCCAGACGAAAAATACAGATAATATCAACTAAGATTCTTTGATGATCTACAAAACTGCACTGAACTATGATCTCAGTTTCATGGAACAAATGGAGGATGACCTCCAATAAAAATAAAAGAACCGGATCAATATCATTAATCACCCAAATAAACTTCGACACCTTGAATAGCGATGTTGAATGCCGAATTTGTTCCAGTGATGCTTTCAACAATATATTCCCATCTTGAGCCTTCAGATTCATTGCCCACCATTCCATACAGTTGTTGGCACATGTCATCGATCATCTCGAACCCTTCTTGTAATTCATCGCTCCTGCCATAATCCTTGACAATGTTCCCGGTTTGAAATTGAGTGACTATTAGCTCTTCTGTGGTAGGGCGGAATTGTGCTGGTAGAGGGACGACAATATATGTGCGAATTCCAGTCGCCCTAATCGGATTCCACCGGCTTTTAAGTGTTTGAATAAGGTCTGACAGGAAAGCATTCCCTGGTCCCTGTTGTCCTGACCCTTCACAGTTGGTGATATCTAGCCATCCGTTAATCCATCGGGATCTTTCAAACTCCATGTCGTTTCCTTGGGCCAGTTGTTTACCCCACTGTTCATCAAACTGTGCACAATTGCTCCAGAAATCGGTCAAGCTAATGCCGTGTGTCACCCGAGCCGACGGCAGTGGAACCAAAGTACGAATAAAGCGAAGCTTAGTTTCGTTTCCGCCACACCAGCGGATGCCACGCGGAATATCAACATCAACACAGCCGTTTATTACCGCGTTTTGCCGGAGAAGTTTTCTGGTAGCATCCATGGCGTTTCTTTCTACAAAGCTCTTTACACTGGTCGAGCTTTCTTCCCTCGTTCTGGAGCTCTTCTGGATCGAAACCAGTTTAGGCTACTGGGTATTTTGTATATATAGACATATATAATTTGAACCGTTGGGACTTCGGTCTTGAAAATAGAAAGAAACATAAAATGGGAAGTGCGTGCCAATGGAATATGTGGAATATGTTGAAAAAGGAATTTGAATTAATTCTTAAAGGTTCAATAGAATTACTTTTATCATATTATCATGTATGTTTGGGTATAGTATATGTGGTTTGACAATTTTTACTTTATTGTTTACTTTTTATGTGTTTTAAACACACATAACATGCTAAAAGATTAGGTATACTTAAAAATAGTTATAATATTTTACTTTAGAAGATTTTGTTCAAAACTAAATAAAAAATTTATAATATTTCTCATCTTACTTGCATTCCACCTATAGTTACCCATAATGAGAATTCTGGTTTAACTCTTTGTTTTCACTTGTTGCAATGTTTATTTTTAAAATTCATGTTGTATTGTTACAATTATTTTATTAATTTTAATTACAACTTACTTTTGGTTAATCATATTTATGTTTACAGTAAAGGTATTTTTTTTAAAATAGTAAATTAATTTGAAGTTATATATATAATTATTATTATTTTTAAATAAAACATCTTAAATGATTAATTATTTTTTGAGTTTAAAAGATGAAATAAAAATATGAAGAGACTTTCAGTAATATTTATGTTGTTTTCAGGGGAAACTAGAAGAGATTTTCCTGGGAAGTTTTGCTCCACTTCCCTGCTTTTCCCCTAGTATTTTCCTAGTTCCTTAGCACTTCCTTGGCCCTTCCTTCTTGGTTGGATGGTGTTGTAGATGATATATTTGTGATGGGAGGTCAATGTTCTTCTTTTTTGCCTCGTTCTATGCTTTTTTGAAGGGTTCTTTCGTGTTTTTTTGGTCTGGGATGTCCCTGACATCTTTCTAGGAATTTTTTTGGGAATTTTGTGTTGCTTTAGGGATTCTTTTCCTTGGATTTTTCTACTCTATCCTAGTTTTTTTTCAGGGTTATATTTGGAGTTGTGATTCTGAGAGTTTGCTGGTGTGATGCTTTGCGGCTTGGGTGTTTGACTTCCTGAGCAACTTTTCACAGTATCTTAATGGTTTAGGATTGACGATGTGTTTATTCTTGTGGTGATGCTCTTTGGATTTCTAGTTGTGGGCTTCATGGTGGGTTTGTAGTATCCTTAATGGCTTAGGATGGGCCTCTATTATTCTTGCTACTGTGATCCCGTTGGACTTCTTTTTTGGTTTCCTAAAGCTATTTTTCATTGGTGTTGGTCCTTGGGGCTTTTTATTATCTTGTTATGGCTTCTTGAGCAGTTCTGCATAGTATTTTAATGGCTTAGGAATTACCACGTGGTTATTCCTATGGTGCTGCTCTTTCGGATTTCAAATGGGGGCTTTGTGGTAAGCTTTTAGCATTTTTCATGGCTCGAGGAGGACCTCTATTTTACATGTTGTTGTGATCCCGTTGGACTTCCTTTTTGGTTCCTTTAAATTGTTCATTGGTATTTTTGGGGTTGCCTTGGGGTTCTTGTTGCTTATTTTGATCTGGTGAGGGACCTATGCTTAACATATGCAGCTTGTTTTATCGTGGCTTCTTCTATTGGGGCTTCCTAGGACCTTTTCACCTCTTTCCCATGGCTTGTAGTATTGCACTGCTATTTCCATTGCTCCTGTGGGCTTCTGAATAGTTTCTTTCTGCATTTTTAGTGGTTTCTAGATCCCCTCCTACTATTCAAGGGGGTTTTTAGTTTTATTTTTCTGGTTTTGTGGTATTTTTTGCCTAGATTATGATTTTCCCCTACGTGGGATGTTGCATTTTCCTTCCTATTATATTGTTTAAATTTATAGCTAGGTGGAATTGATCCTTTGTTTAAATTTTTTACCTCTTTCTTTTACCTCTAGGTGGTATTTTCAATAATTGGCTGGGTATGACTTACTTTTTTTCCCGCTTCGGGTGTGATTTCTTTGCATTCTTCCTGAAGGTTGTCCTAAAGGCTTTCCTTAAGCATGTCCTGAAGGCTTTCCTCAAGCCTTTCCTTAAGTCCATCCTTGGGATTTTCTGTGACCTTTCTTGTGACATTTAAAAAAAAAAGTCTGGTGACTTGTTGTAATCAGGTTTTGGGTCCCTTGATAAAAACACACTTTAAATTTAAATTTAACCAATCAAAAAATATATATTTATGGTGTTTATTTTATGTATTAAAATTTTATCTTTAGTCTAAAAAATAATTGTTGATGATGTAAAAAAATCTATAATTGTTAATTAGTATGAAACCTATTAAAAAATTCAACAAATATATATCTATCCTCTAGTTAGTATAAATACTTACAAAATTAAAATGCATGATGGTGATTTGATGGTTTTATTCATAAATATGGTAACATCAACAATGATTTCTATTTTTCTAGTTATACATTTACTTTTGATAACCTGCTTTTCTTTTACAAGGCTTAAAATGTGGTTTAGATTTGTTTATTTAATTATCTAACTTTTGGATGTTCTTGCTAGAATAAATAAAATATTCTTAAGTTCTACTAGGATAGACTTACTTGAGTTACCACTCTTCCATGAGTCAGGTGAACTCTCAGTTTAGACTAGTTCAAATTTGATGAGTTGTTGTAATCTAATGACTCTCAGTGATCAAATTTGCTATTTATACAAAGTTGATCCATGGAATAAATCAATCAATTCTTGATATTTCAGTAATACTTTGCATATATAATTGATTGTATTTCAATACTACTTTTAGCAAAGTTTATCATGCTACCAAAGCAAGCAGGGTTATGCATAACGAATCGGCCCCAAAATATATTTATAAAAATTTGGCAAATCGGTTTCAAAATCCAAGTGCATATTTTCGAAACACATGTAGAAGGTTCACTATTATTAGGGGTAATGTTGAAAATTTAAACTTAAAATGGTCAAGTCATTATAAAATTGGGGCGAATCGACCCCAAAAAAAATTTGCACACAAGAATTTTTGGCTAATGGACCCTAGTCAAGGGTCCCAAATATTAGCCAATTCCAAATTTTAAAATCCTAATTTTAGCCAATTTTGCAAAAATAGCCACTATGCATAACCTTGAAAGCAAGGCTAGATTTTACAAGTATTCACATCTTCATAGATATGGTTCTTTTTTTGGGTAGATCTTTGACTAGCTCTACTTGCTTGGAAGAGTAGTCATTTGTTATTATCCATTAAGTTGTTTTTGCTCATTTCTTATACAAAAATAATCAATTTGTTTCCAGCATATATGATTGTTGGTTCTCTTTTTCTAGAGCCTCCTTATTTCTAATCATATTTTATGCTTTAAAAAAAATAGGAATATTTTTTTTCCTATTGTTAGTGTTTTTCCATTTCAGGGAAATATTTACCGCTGCTTGCTCAGTGATGCAACCAGAGCCTCTATACAACATTGGAAACTAATGTTTCTCCTTCGCCAAGCACATCTCCATTGACGTCTCAAGTTCCATCTCCTTTTTTTGATACGAGTTTTGAATGCCATATTCGACTTATTCTAAAGTCAATTTTTTTTAATGTGGGTTTCTACCCCATGAGTGGCACCATAGTAAATATAGCAATGACTCTGTCTCATTAAATATGTCACCACCACTTGTAAATAAAGCACCAATGAAAAGACATCAATGACTTCCTCTCATTAAAGACATCAACCACCACTTGAAAGTCAACAAAACTCCCTCTGTTCATCCAGAGGATATTGTTGGTGCTCGAAATCACTACGAAATTCAACATATTGACGCTCAAATGATATCTTAGCTTTCTCTTCGACATTGACTCATGGCACCATTTTTTCCTTTAAAATGAAGGCTGTCATTCGAACACATACAATTTTGAGTCTATTTTGAATGCATACTAACCCATTCATTATTTGTATCACTGTGCTCAAAACCTTGGAGTTCATTGTTGGATGTTCATGTCAATGTGCTCAAGTTTGTGTACGCTTTACCATTGGTGTCGTTGTTCTCTATAACCTAGAGCACAGTATACCAATTGAAATCACTGAAAGGTGCTTCCTTACTCAATAATTTTATTGACTACATCATATTAAAGGTTCTATCTTGGTGGTTGTGCTCCCTCTATGTGGTTGTGTTTGACACCTTGCACAAACCTCTGATCAATTTCCTCTACGCGTCCTCTTTGTTGCTGCGCTCGAATCCTGACACCAACCTCTACTTGACGTCTTGAATGACATCATTCGATGCTAATAAAGTGATTTTTTTGTTACTTTTGGTTTAAAAAATATATGTCTCCATTTATGTCATAACCTACAGGTTTTCATATCACGATATTTCTAAAGCCACCAGCGACATTGGAGGTTCAACATCATCAACATTTTTCTTTCAAAAAATTTTATTTTCAAAGAAAAATATCTCATTTTTTTTGTAAAGAAACTCACTTCTCTGATTCTGAAAATCTTCAAATATTGTAAAAGAGTCATTTCTTCTGAGAAAAAACTCTTCCTCTTAATTTTTTTTCAAAATGGTTTAAAGACCCCTCAAGGACTACTGTCTTTTTTTTTTGTTGATCTGTGCCTATTTTGGGCAATCAACAAAGTGACAAGTCCATTTGTAAACTTAATATAAATATTTTTTCATGGGGGTTTTCTTTTAGAGGTGCTACTTCTTGCACCAAATTTGAAGAGTGAAAAAAGGGGGTTGTTAGTGCTGGTCCTTGCATCCTTTTTCATTGGATTTCTTCATAAGTTTTTCTTTATGCTCCATTCCTTTAAGTACAAGAACATTTTGGTGGAGGAATCTATTTGTGGTACACTTTTTTACCATATGATATTCAACTTACATCCAAATTTTAGCATCTTATAAATTTTTAAAATACATATATATTTTTTTTAAAACACATGAACATTTGAAAACAAAGGAAAATAAAACTAAAAATTATTCTAAATGATATCATGCCCACATCCTTGTAATAGCCTATGTTCCACGTATTGTCCTTCTCATTAACTTATAGTTTCCCTCACGTAAGGGTGGGTAATTAATAATTTTAGTATAAAGGTCTAGATGTTACTCTTGATTCATAGGCCTAAATTCTACTTATTAATTCTCATCATTTACTTATAGTTTCCCTCTCATAAGGGCAGGTAATTGAGAAGGTTCGGTATAAATGTCTAGTTGATTACTCTTGCTTCATAAACCTAAGTTCCATGTATATGTTCTCCTCATTTTTTTATAGTTTCCCTCATGTAAGGGTGGGTAACTTGAGGAGCTTGGTATAAAGGTCGAGCTTCTGCTGCCTCCTTAAAAAAAAGTGTTTCTGCTAGAGCAAAATTATATTCTCTAAGAGGTTATTGAAGTTAAAGGGGAATTATTGGTTCACTTTAATTTTTCTTTTGCAAAATGAATACAATTGATCCACTCACCCCTCATAACTATCACACATGGAAGCCAAAAATATTAAACCTCATTTCTCAAAAAGGGCTCACACACTTGCTAGAAGAGAAGCATCCTAAATTTAAAAATAATATGAAATATTTGTTCATAAAGGTAAGATATGAAACAATGGGTATTATAAACACAAATGTAAATGAAAGCTTTTTGTTTCACATTTTAGAATGTAAAACTCCATATGAGAGTTGGTAGAAACTAAAGAGCTTGTTTGGAAAAGTGGATCAAATAATGTCAATGTAGCTAGAGGCAGAATTAACAATATTATCTCCTGAAGACTTCATCAATATTATTGAATTTCTCACAAAAATTAAAGAAGTCCTCACTCAATTAAAAGGTAGTGGCAAGAATAAAATAGAAGAATAATACATCTATCTAATTCTTTCCAAATTAAATAGTGTATTTCAAATTTTTGCAACCACCTTTTTATCTACAAAAGATGCTCTTGGTGCAAGTTTTAAAATGCCCTCTTTAGAGGAATTTTGTGAGAGACTAACTAGAGAGGAAAAAAAACTTACAAAATATGAGATCTCTCCCTCTTCCTCAAAAGACTTAGTAGCATCCACCTCCACTAAAGAAAATTTTAAAAAGAAATAAATAAGTCCTATAACTTGTACTCACTGCAAAAAGAATGGTCATTCTGTGAATAAATGTTGGAAAATACTACAACAACTAGAGGTAGCAATGAAGGATCACAAGATAGATGCTAGGAAATACATAGGAAAAACTTTAAATGTTTAGGGTAGAGCTATAAAAACTTCATTAGAATATTGGATTCTAGATTTAGGAGCAACTCATCAAATGACTTCCTCAGATGAGTCGTTCACTTCAATCTCCTCAAGTTCAACATGTAGAATAGAAGTTGGAGACTCAAACTTCATCCCAGTCAAATGAAAATGTGACATATTCATTTATGGTGGTTATATAAAAAATGTTCTCTATGTCCAAACATAGCTATAAATCTCCTCTCCATCTATCAGATTTGTACTTTTGAAAAAGGAAAAATAGTTCTCTTCTCACCAATTGAAGTTGATATAAGAGACTTTTAATAACCAAACACTCTCATAGAAAAAAGGAGACATTGATCACAACACTCACCTATTTCACTTCAAAGGATTCAATAATTCTGAAGGGGCCTCCTATTTTGTTGCACATGGAGATCTTGAAAGCAAAATTTGACATGAAAGGTTTGGATATCTTAGTTATAACTACCTAAAGGAATTAAACACCCATAAAATGGTAATAGGATTACCAAAAGTCTCTTCCATTGATGGAGTATGTCCTGGTTGTGCTCTTGGAAAGCAACATCAAGATCCTTTCCACCCAAGTGGTTCTCAAAAAGCCTCATCCCCTCTAGAGTTAATCCATAGTGACTTGATGGTCTTCCCATAACCTTCTTTCAAAGGATAAAATTATGCTTTAACCTTCATTCATGATTTTTCTAGAAGAAATTGGGTCTACTTTCTAAAATACAAAAGTTATGTTCTTGTTAGGAAGCAAGACAATATTCTATTCAAGTGCATCAAATAAATAAATTACATTAGGCTTGGAATAGCCCATGATTTTAGGAGCTGGAAAACCAAATACAACCTAAAATATACTGACACTATCTTAAGGCTAACCACTAACCAAAATAATGAAATAATAATGTATATGAATAATATACGCTAACATCCCCCCTTATTACATTATTTGGGTAATAATATAACTACTAGCTACACTAACATCCCCCCATACAAAAATATTTGGGTAAAGTATATAACTGCCCCAATATAGTGAAGAAGAAGAAGAAGAAATGAAAGAATGGTGGCTCGTGCTTTGTCTTCAGCTCTGGCTCTAAGCATACCTCTAGAATTGTACCTCTGGGTCTATCTCGGGATCTGCCTATGAATCTGCCTCTAGATTATTGCCTCTGGATCTGCCTATAGATCTGCCTCTAGAAATTTTTATTTGGGTCTATCTTTAGGTATGTATCTGGGTTATTATCTCTGGGACTGCCACTAGTTCTGTCACTAGATTTTCCTTGGGGTCTACCATAGGTTTTACCTTTTCGGTAGAAGTCATACAACATTTCTTTCATCATGGTCCATTGTGTGAGATTTGTCCATCCACAATCAATATGAACCTTGTTGGCCATTTTTAGTTTGTACCAACAACTTGAAGAAGAGTGATTCATACATCCACAAGAATCACAAGGATGTAATCTCCAAAACTTAGCTGCAACATGTCCTGTCTTTCCACAATGACTGCAACAATGCTTTTTAGGAGTTGTAGGAGATTTAGGTTTTACAAACATAGAATTGTTGGTACTTGCATGTCCAGTATAGCCAAGGCCTTCATTCTTTGCCCTAAAATTTAGCATTATAGGAGTTTTAATGCCTTGTTCTTGTTTACCTAATCTCTCACCATTGAATCCCATTTTCTTCATCATTTTGGAACCAAATCCTTTGGTGCATTTTTCAAAACACCCAATTTCAACATCTTCATCAATGCTTTTAACAATATTGCATTTGTCACTATTGATGAGATTATGGAGCTCTTTTTGAGGAGGTTCAGTTGTTAAGTCACTAGTGTCACAAGAAAAATCTGCTACTAAAATGAGATCACTTGTGCTACAACTGATATCTACCATAGAAGGTATGAGGTCGCCTATATCACAACAAGCATGTGCCACAATGGGCTGAAGGTCACTCGTGTCACAACAAGCATTCGCCATAATGGGTTGAAGGTCACTTGTGTCACAACAAGCGTTTGCCTTTAGGACCTCGCTTTACTTATTTATTTCCAATTTACGTTGGGCATGGTCAAGTGCAAAAAATACCAGGTATATGCCCCTTAGAACGCCAATAGGAACTTGAGAACCATTTGTCTAAAGGTCTATACAAGACTCAGAATCATCGAGGAGAGCTACTAAACCATTTTTTAGTGTGAGGAATGTGCCCTCCTCATAAAAATCCAACCCATCCATCTCTGGTGGAAAGTATGGGTCTTTAACTGATTTAGCAACATTAGTTTGTAGGGCTATGTTTTTCTTTGATCTACCCATTCTTAAGGTGTTGGTCTCTGCCAAAAATGCACCTTTTACAATAAAATTTTGTAAAATAATTTGACTAAGGTGTCGGAAACTATCGAAAATGCACCCTTATAAGTCTTCCCCCCTTGGTTTTGCAAAAATTATATCTCCCCTGTACGGGGTTCCAAGAGGCAGCGTCCCTGGCGTGCCTAGCGGGGTTCCAAAATTTTTTGGAAGTGCAAAATGGGCGCTCCAAAAGGCTTTTTTTTTTTACTGGTTTGTAAAAAAATTACAATATTTGCCTCTTAGGCAGATTAGCACAAAAATGTCATAAAAAAAAATCCCCCCTGTGTGAAGTACTTCAAACAAAAAAATGTTTGCTATTTATGAAGCCTAAAAAACAGGTTTTGAGGTTTGATGATTGTATGCGAATTTGCTCAATGAGGGAAAAAAAATCCCCCCTTCATGTATGTAGCAAAAAAAATGCCCCCCTTTTTAAGTTTGATAAGAATATTTTCCTTCCAATGTTTAAAAATAATAATTTAAAGTTTAATTAAATTATTTTTCTAAAAAAAAGAAATTATTTTCAATTATATTTCTTTTTTTAAGAAAAATTAAAAAATTTAATTAAACTAAAAATATTAAAAAAAAAACATTAGAAAAGAATCAAACTCAAAAAAGAAATTTACCTTCTTTTTTTTTTCGAGAGGGGGGGTCGGTAGGATTGGAACCCGCGACCTGAGGGCTCCTTGAGCCCTACCACTCAGTCCACCACCAGGTGGACTAGCGGACTGATCCGATAGGATCAGGGACCCCATCCTATTTGAGGAGGGTCCTATTGGACCTGTTCGCCTCGCGGTCGCGTGGCCGCGAGCTCCTCCGCTGCTGGTGGCGGTAGGGAGACTGAGAGCGTGCGCGGGAAGGGGACCGCGCATAGGGGGTGGTGGCACCTACGTCACACGACGGGAGCCTGGGAGTGCACGCAAATTTTTTTTAATGCAATCAATATCTATGATTGATTCGCTACCACAATCGTCCTCGTCGATGTATATTGACAGCTTTGTCTACGTAAATCACACTGTCCTTACACGCATTCCAAATATGGCAAGAAACACATGATTTGTAGGCCTGATTCGGCTTTAATATCTTATTACCATGGGCATGACTTCATCTCTCAACTTGGTCTTTATCATAGCACAAAAAAATTCTCATCATGCGGACTCCACATAATGCGAGCTCCACACAGCTGCATCACTGTTGTATTATTAACAACACAAGCAAATCATTGTCGTCCTCTCGCAGGTTTCTCTTCCACAATTTACCTTTGAATGTTGCTTTGTGAAATCACCTCACGTGGCCCCTCAACACCCCACATAGCTCGTCACTCATAGACAACGATTTCCAAATGTTTTCGTCAACTCTATGATCTTTTCCATTGGAGTTCAGCAGAGCAATCTGGAGATGGCTTTCACACAGATTTTGGCTCTGGCTTTGGTGGCTTCCATCGTTATTGCATTATCAGAGACAGCAGCCAAGAATGGCAATCTTGCTGGCCAAGGTAAGAAATCGCTCTTTTCAATCAAAATTTTTATTTTTTATTTTTTTACTAAATAGCAGTCCCAATTCTACTCTTCTACAGAAATGGCTCATCCAAAGCCATGATCTGTGCTTGTGGCGATGGATATAATGTAGATACTACCAATCAAAAGTGCACATTATGGAGCTCAACCTAAGCAACGCTCTCCTCAATGGACGCATCCCTCTGACGGTCGTGAATCTCACTGCCCTTACAAAATTAATTGTCTCCAACAACACCTTCACTGGTACAATCCCTTACAATCTCGACACTCTGCTGCATGGTTCACTTCAGATTCTGGATCTCTCGTCCAAAAAAAATCACCATGCTTCAGCACACCTTCAATCGTGCAGGTCTTCCAATGCCTTCAGGTCCACTTGGAATAGTGCAATTTTTTTAAAATGACGCGACGCCTTCCATGCTTCACAGAGTGTCGTAGCATTCAAAATGTAGTCGTCCACACTTCGTATTTTGAACAAAATTAACCTCAAATTGAATTTCCACTACTCGAACCTCCTCTCAGCCTTCAATTGAGGCGAGAGATCTCAGCTCTGATACCATGTTAGGAAGCAAGACAATATTCTATTCAAGTGCATCAAATAAATAGATTACATTAGGCTTGGAATAGCCCATGATTTTAGGAGCTGGAAAACCAAATACAACCTAAAATATACTGACGCTATCTTAAGCCTAACCACTAACCAAAATAATGAAATAATAATGTATATGAATAATAAACGCTAATAGTTCTATCCCACTTCAAAATCTTTAAGGCCTTAGTTGAAAATCAAGCCACTTGAAAAATCAAATAAATTTATATATATAATGGGGGGGAAAATTCGGTAATAAGTTCTCAATTTTTCTCTCTAGTCATGACATAATTCATCAACACTCAGTATCCCATAACCCGCAGCAAAATGGTATTGCTGAAAGGAAAAATAGAACTTTAAAAGAAATGGCAAATTGTATGCTTCACTCAAGAGATCTTCCAATAGTTTTTTATACTAAGGCAATTAATTGTGCAAACTATATTCAAAATCGCACACCTCACAAATATTTTGACCATTTGACTCCCGATGAAGCATTGACTAGATCAAAACCTGATGTATCTTTCTTAAAAAAAAATTGGGTGTACTGCTTGGGCACATATTCCAAAGAAGAAAAGGAAGGCTCTAGATAAGAAAATCAAACAACTCATATTTGTTGGTTATTGTGAGGAAATGAAAGCATACAAGCTTCTTGATCCCACAACTCATGAGGTATTTTTCATAGAAATGTTCAATTTGATGAAACATTCCCTAATAAAGATCATCAACCATCCTCTTCCAACATTATTTCTCTTGAGCCATCTCCAATATTAGAGCCTCAATATAATGAAGATCCCATTTTGGAGATAAATGATAAAAATGAAAAAAATGAGGATCCTATACTCCAAAATCCAACTCAAATCCCTACCACTCTAATTACTCCTTCCACAATGCCAAAATGGGCTTGCACCATAGTTGATGAAGCGACTCCTTACATCCAAAATCTTCCATCATCCATATTATGCAACACCATAGGTTCTGGTATTGTGTATATGTCCATCTCCATAGATCCTCAAACCTTCAAGGAAGCACCTAGAATAAAAGAATGGGATGATGCCATGGAAAATGAATTCTCTTCCTTAATCAAAAATAATACTTGGGATTTAGTTCCTCTACCTAAGGGAAGGAATTTAGTTTGTTGTAAATATATTTACAGAAGTAAGTATGGACCTGATGGAAAAATTGACAAACACAAATCTCGCTTGGTAGCTAAAGGTTTCTTAAAAATTGAAGGCATTGATTATTCTAAAACTTTTGCACTAGTTGCCAAAATGGATTTTGTTAGGCTGGTTCTTGCACTAGTTGCTTCCCAAAAATGGCCTATTTTTCAAATGGATGTTAAAAGTACTTTCTTACATGGGGACTTAAAAGATGATATATTCATGGAACAACCTACTAGATTCACTCAAGACTCCTCCCTTTTTTTTAGACTAAGGAAATCTCTCTATGGCCTCAAACAAGCTCCTAGAGCTTGGTATGAAAAAATAGACTCCTTCCTTCTTTCCTTAGTTTATTCTCATTATGATTTTGATGTCACAGTCTACATTTGGAGAAATGAAGATAAAATAACCTTACTTGTTCTCTATGTTCATGATCTACTACTCACTGGTAGTGACATTTATCATATTCAGACTATCAAAGACTCCCTTTCTAAAAAAATTGAAATGGATGATTTGGGTTTAGCTCATTACTTCCTTGGGATTCAAATAAATCAAATAGATGCAATAATTTCATTGTGTTAATATAAATGCACTCTAGACCTTCTTCAATGGTTTAAGATCACTGATTGTAATCCCTCTTCTACACCTTTTCAGTCTGGGGTCACTCTAAGTAATTCTTACAAATCCCCTCTATGTGATGCTACTCTATATCAACAACTTGTAGGGAGTCTATTATATCTCAATCATACTCACCCATATATTTCATATATTGTTGGCTTGATATCTATATTCTCACATAAACCTCATTTCAGCCATTGGCAAGCGGTAAAAAGAATCCTATGCTACTTGCAAGGAACTACTCAATATGGGCTCTTATAAGAAGGAAAATCCATGGATATCATTGGTTACACAGATTCTGATTGGTCATGTTTAGTAGAAGATAGATTTTCAACTTTTGGTTATATATTTTGTCTTGGTTCTTCACCAATTGCTTGGTCATGCAAAAAATAACAAGTTGTAGCATTATCATCTATAGAGGCAGAATACAGGGCAGTAGTCTTAGCAAGTTAGGAAGCTCTTTGGCTTCGTCAAATACTAAAAGAATTTGGTTTTTTCCATGACAAACCTATTACTCTTTGTTGTGATAATTTGATCACAATTCATATTTCTTGTAATCTAGTTTAGCATAAGCGTACCAAGCACATTGAAAATCATATGCACTTCATTCAACAACATATTCAGAGAGGGGAAATACACTTGGACTATATTCCCATAAAAAATCAAATTGCAGACATCTTCACCAAATCCTTTCCTTCTTTGCATTATATTCAGTTGTGAGAGAAAATTGGGGTAATGCAGATGCATTAGAAGGTACAAAAGAGGTTTTCACCTCTCCTTTCTTCTTATTGTTTATTTTCTTCAGAAGATGGTTTTTTCCCATGTTTTTTTTCACCATCTCTCCTATATGTAATATCATTGTACATGAGTGCCTCATTAGGCCCAGTTTTCGGGACACATTTATTTTGTTGTTCAATGAGGACAATATTCGCCATTCGACGACATACCTAGTCCTTTTTTTATATAGATGGTTTTTTCCATGTGGTTTTTTACCATCTCCTCAACAAGAATCATTGTGCATGAGTACCTCATCAAGACCTATTGTCGGAACTCATTTGTTAAATACACCCCTAGTATCAATTAAGGGGGGGGTGTTAGAAGAAATAATTATTCTCTTAAGTTCTACTAGGATAGACTTACTTGAGTTACCACTCTTCCATGAGTCAAGTGAACTCTCAGTTTAGACTAGTTGATATTTTATGAGTTGTTGTAATCCAATGGCTCTCAATGATCAAATTTGTTATTTATACAAAGTTGATCCATAGAATAAATCAATCAGTTCTTGATATTTCAGTAATTCTTTGCATATCTAATTGATTGTCTTTCAATACTACTTTTAGAAAATTTCTTTAGTTCTATTTCCTACCAGATGTCCACTTAAGGTATTCCATTCATCATATCCTTTTAAATCCCTAACATTCATCCAAATGTACAAATCTCTCTTTCTATTATTATCCTCCCTTTATTAGTTCTTATATTGCAGTTACTTCTAAAGTTATGTCTATATATCTACTTCATCCTCTACCATTTGAGAGTCCTGAGTTCTAGCCTACACCATCTCTAAAATTTTCCTAATTAGAGTTCCCCAAATTCTTTCCTCTGGTCTAAATTCTTCTTTAAAAATCTTGTTGTTATGTTCCAACCAAATTTACCAGAAGATGAAATCCAAACACAAATATTAAGCTATCTTCAAGTTCTTTGATTTAAATCTATCAGTCTTCCAATAGTCCTAAAATTTATTCTCAATAAAAATGAGTCTTTATGACTAGAAAAAAATATTGTACCAACAACTCCACACTATTTGAGCATAGGGGCACATAAAAGGAGGTGGCTCATTATTTTCTCCACTTTTTCACACATTACACACTAGTTGGATCCAATAAATCCATGTCTTTTCAAGATATCATGAGTCATAATACTCTTATATGCAACCAACCACATAAAGTAGTTTATCTATGGCCATCATACTTTGGGTTGCCATAATTTCAACTAGGGAGGCTATGGACCAGTTTGAGTGTTTTGGATAATCTTTCTATAACCTTCTTTGAAAATATAAATTCCCAATTGGCTATGCCCCCAAGCTATTTGATCATGTCCATTCTTCCCTTAGCCCCTCCTATAGGATTTTTCACTAATCAGGATTGTCTTGCTATTGATCTAGTGATTTAAAATAATAACCTATGAGACACCATCCTTTCCTTTGTAAGTTTTCTCTAAGGTGTGTTATGTGGGGATACTAATAAATTATAGGAAGAAAATATTCTCATGAATCTTCCCAAAGTTTAGTAGTCCTACCATATTTCACTTTCTAGTATAATCCTTCTTTGATAAGTGATTCCCCTCTCTTTATATTTTTCCAGGTCTTTAATCCATTTTCTATTACTATAATATGAGTAATATATCCAATATAGCATGGTTGTTAGAGGTTGGTCATTTGTTGTTGTTGTTAAAACCAAGGAAAGTGTCTCATTATCTTGTTCATTTTTTTATGAAACTCTTTGGGAATTCTATAATGGAGAATATATACGCTAAAATAATTTGTAAAACCGATTTTAGAAATATTATTCTTCCTCCAAAACTTAGCTACCTCTATGTCTAGTGCAAAAGTTTTGAGTAGATTATATTTGTTATTGATTTCCAATATTTACTTTTAAGGCCCTTATTTTTTAAGGGTATACCTAAATATTCTAAGGATATTGATACATCTAACAATCTAAGGATGTGTGTTATCTATTCTCTTAATTATTTTATCACATTAAAAAAACTACTTTTGATTTTGCTTCATTTAGTAGTTGATTGGTAGTCGATATATAGCCCTCTAAGAATTCTCTAGTATTGGTTGCTTCCATTATTGATGTTTCCCCTCACATTCTTGTATCATCTATAAATTAGCTTTATATACCTAGTTATCCTCACCCCTAAAATGATATTATTTGATTTCCTCTTTTGTATGAGTCTTCCCAATCTCTCTAGAAAAATGATGAACAACTATGGTGAAAGTGGATCCCCTTATTGAATGCCTCTAGAATTTTTGAACAATTAGGATGGATTATTATTAATGAGTATTGATAAAGATACTATAGAGATGTATTCCATAACCCACTGCATCTGTTCTTCTCTAAAAAAAATTTCTTCAATATTTACGCTAAAAATTTCCAACTCAATCTATCATAAGCCTTTGATAAATCTAGCTTAAGAAACATAAATTTCTTCCCTATTTGTAAAATCTTATGAATAGTTTCCTATGCTATCACAATCTCATCGACAATTTGTCTACCATGCACAAATCCCCCTTTTTCTAGAGATATTAACCTTGGTAAGATCTATTTTAGCCTATTTACTATCAATTTAATTATGATAATATAAACCACATTTCAAAGATTAATTAGTCTATAGTTATTAATATTCTCCATATGTCCACCTTTTAGGATTAGAGCCAAAAAGGTATGATTCAAGGTTTTAAAAATTCTTCCACTAGTTCTACCTTCTTCTACTTCTTGGATTAAATTGATAGTGATTTCTTGTTAGGTTTAAACCTCAAACTAGTGATATGCTACTTAGTTACTTACAAATAAATTAAATATTTATAACTTAAAATTTGATATTATTTATTCTTATGTACATAGTAGTTTTATAGTATTGAATGATGGAATAGAAAATAAGTTTTTGGAACCAAATTCAAATATAATAATGGGGTTAACATTTTATGTTAAAAGATACCAAATTATTGAAAAACTAGTTTGGATAGTAAATACCAAATGTATGAAATTAGTTCTATTGAGATTTGAAATATCACATCTCTAAATAATTTTCTTTTAGTGATGCAAATTTCTTGACAATTATAAAAAATCTTTGAAATATGTTTTGTATGAATAATGAAGCTAGTACCAAAACTAATTAAGAATTCCACAAATAAAATAAAGTAACGAGTGTAATTAGTACTATTTTTCATGATGAATAAGGCACACTAAACATTTAAAAATTTCTCTATATTTTGGAAATGTTGAATACGATGTTTTTTTGCTTTATTATGATTATTTTATGATAAGAGTTATAGTTTCTCAATGGGGGTTAATTGCAAAATGCTTAAAAGTGATATCTAAATTGATAAAAATAATGCAAGATGATTGGAATTGTAATTTTAAAATATTTATTATTATATTTTTTAGCATAATAATATAAAAGTTTTAAATGGTTTAATATATAAATGCATATACAAAGTTGCAAAGGATTGCACAAAATAAGACTAACTCAATATTTTGCTAGTCATGTAGTTAATACAATCTTAAAACTTTGATTAGAAATTTTATTTTCTATATATTATTAGCACTAAAAAATATAAAATATTAATATAAATATTGACTATTAAAATAATTACAAAAAAATTATTTATTTATTGTGTAAGAAAATAAGACAACATCAAATAACGAAATAAAAAAACAAACAAGTGCAATGAAAATGATTTGTTTGTGTTGATTTTGAATGGAGTCTTGATCTCCATTTACAATGCTTTTTCCCCAAATGTGCAAGGGTATGATTACAACATGCATTTTTCTCATATTACAATAGGCAAAAAAAATGGGGAAATGCCTCTTTTCACCAAATACAAATGTCAACGGTGTCTTTGATCTTCTCTGCTACAACCAAGTGGTGAGTAGGCTTGTGTATCCTGTGATGGACCACTCCAACTTCAACAGTTGCTTCATATACTTGTTTCTTGCACACATAAGAAAATTAAACAAGGATTTAGTAGCACCTATAGATGTGATTGAATATCAAAATATGAATAAAACCCTCAAATGTATGTTTACAAAAAACACAAAAAAGTAGATCTAAAATGCCTTGCTAATAAAAATCATTCAAAACTTATGGATATGATATGTGCCTTCATTGTTTTCGATAAATTATGAGTAACCATGAGGCATGTGATTCTGACTAATTAACTATGGATAGGGCAGTTACGCAACCGTGTACTGAGTGGTTGCGATTATGTAACCCCAGATCTAGCAGTTGAGGCCGAGCGATATAATCTTCCAAAAATTCACTTTGGGGTATCAAATATAAAATCTCCTCAAGATTTATGCGAGCTCTTGGTATGATTTCAATAGCATGGTGGTGTGTATTCTTGACCTATTTTTTTTTATGGGGTGATGCTTATTTTATAGGTAATTTTAGGGCTTTGGAGGGAAGGATAGGTGGCAAGCTAAGGCTACCATGTGGCAGGGGGAGTTAGAGTGAGTCACTTAGAGTGCCTCACTTAACTGGGATGATGTGGCTAATGGGTGAGTGTAAGTAGAGTGCAATATGGAGGATGAGTGAGTGCAAGTGGAGTGCAATATGGAGGATGAGTGAGTGCAACTAGGGTGATGTGGCTTGATGAGTGAGTGCAAGTGTAGTGAAATATGGAGGATGAGTGAGTGCAACTGGGGTGATGTGGCTTGATGAGTGAGTGCAAGTGTAGTGATGTGGCTTTATGAGTGACTTCAAGTGTAGTGAAATATGGAGGATATCCCATGTGAAGGGACAAAGGTGACATTCATGTGTGGGGTGATATGGTGATGGGTAGTGGTGACTAGGACACATGTCCCATGGGAAGGTAGGGTATTCTAGGTGGATTTTCTATATTTAATAAAAATCTAGAAAAAGGTAATTATGTGTAGGATTTTATATGTCTAATTTTGGACTTAGGTATACATAGTTTATTATGCAAATTTGTGTGGTGGACTTTCTAAATTTAATAAAAATCTAGAAAAAGTAATTATGTGCATGATTTTATGTCTAAGTTTGGACATAGGCATACATATTTTATTATGCAAATTTGTGTGGTGGTATGCAAATGGTGTTTTGTAAGTGCTTAGTTTTTGGTGTCTACAAATGCCCCTTTTTGTACCATGTTATGTAAAATACAATGCAATGCAAAAATAAAAGATACCTATCTTTATTGGATGAATGGACTCAAATATACTCAATGCACAAGAACAAATGCTTTTTGAAAACTTTTGAAAATTATGATTTTTTTTGCTTACCCCCTCAATTGGTGAATGGGTAAAGGATGAAACCCACAAGCCAATTGACCAAATGTTGATGATGAATCAAGGTGGATGCAACGTATGTACATGTATGACATTGAAATCAACTTAATACCCCATGCTTGGGATGGTTTTTGTTGTGAATTTGCCTTTGGTTTTGATAATGCACAAAATGTGGTGGCAAAAATCTTCAATCACATTTGGGAGTTCTAGTTCCTAGGCATCTGTGGTTATTCCTACTAAATTTATGGTGTTTGGAACTAGGTTCTCTAGGAATTTGAAACTCTTGTGATTTCTCATTATTACCAAATATGATTTGATTGTTTTTCACTTTTGTAACCCAACATAAAGGGCCAAGGGTGACCTTTTGTAAATTTTTGACATAACCACACTCAAAATGTGAGGGAAAAAGCTGATTTAAATGCCAGTTGTGAGGGTTTTTTATGACTTTGAGTAAGTGCCTTATTTTAAACCACAATGAATGGTTTTTGAAAACTTTTGAAATTTTTGAATATTTTTGCTTATCCCCTCAATTGGCGAATGGGTAAAGGATGAAACCCACAAGCCAATTGACCAAATTTTGATGATGAATCAAGGTGGATGCAATGTATATAAATGTATGACATTGAAATCAACTTGATACCCCAATTTTGGGATGGTTTTTATTGTGAATTTGCCTTTGTTTTTTATAACACGTAAAATATGGTGGTAACAATCTTTGATCAATCACGTTTGTGAGTTCTAGTTCCTAGGTGACTGTAGTTATTCCTACCAAATGCAATGGTTTTAAGAATCAAGCACTCTGGAAATTTGACAATCTAGTGATTTTTTATTACTACCAAATGTGATTTTATTTTTTTCCACTATTGTAACCCAATGAAAAGGGCTAAGGATGACCTTTTATAAATTTTTTACATAGCCACACTCAATGTCAGGGACCAAGTTGATTTAAATACCACTTGTGAGGGTGTTTTATGATTTTAAGTAAGTGCCTTATTCCAAACCACCCATTCGACTAGATTGCATGGATTTCTAGTTGTTGCAACCACTAGGTATGTAGGGTAGTTCACTAATTATGAGGCTTCCTTCATGTTCATGAGTTTTATGCATGATGATGGTGATAATGATGATGAAAATAATTATTATTATGATGATGTTGTAGGATAGTTTATTATTATTTTTGTTTAATTGCACACTCCATGGTTAGATCTACCAAAAACCACATGTTTCATGGTTGGCGTAGTCAACCGTGGGTTTGTAAGTGAAGCGAACTAATAATCATTGATAATGAAAAAATTATATAATACATGGAATCCTATAATATCCCGAAGGTTATGGAACCACCCAAGGCTTAATTAGGATTTGTTATAACAAATAACATAATGCCCAGATTAACCTACCACTAACTATATGCTAACAACATTTGTTAGCATAATAATAATGGAATAAACAATATACACTAACATCCCCCCTTATTACATTCTCTGGGTAAAAATATAACTACTATCTATACTAACATCCCCTTGATTACATAATTTTGCAATACATAGAGAGTTGCGAAACAATTCAAATTTGACATGTACAAGTGCCTTAGTGAAAATTTTTACAACTTGAGCATCGGTGGGAATGTACTAAAGCTAAA
Organism: Wollemia nobilis; assembly: GCA_028583015.1. Lineage (NCBI taxonomy): Eukaryota > Viridiplantae > Streptophyta > Pinopsida > Araucariales > Araucariaceae > Wollemia > Wollemia nobilis. Next base: position 1,348,505 of record JAQPPZ010002945.1, on the reverse strand, counting down.
TTTGGTACTGTGGAACTTTATCTCGAGTGAAGTGACATTGTGTGTCAATGTGCTTGGATTTCTCATGACGCATTGGATTCTTAACAAGGTTAAAAACACCTTGGTTGTCGCAAAACAACTATATTGGAGATTTTTATGGATGACCCATACTTATCAGAATGCGATGCAACCATATCATTTCGCACACAGCTTCACATGCGGTGCAATACTTTACCTCTGTATATGAGATAGCAACCACCTGTTGCTTCTTATTGTGCCAAGAGACAAGACTAGATCCAGGATGAAATATATATCTTGAAGTTGACTTACGATCATCATATGACCCAGCATAGTCAGATTTCGTGTATCCTTGCAAGAAGAATTTGCCATTCCTCTTGTATTCTAGGCCATATTCCATTGTGCTACAGACATAGTGAAGAACACATTTTGTTGCTTTACAGTGAGTAGTCTTAGGTTACTGCATGAAAATCGAAAGATAGTTAACAACAAATATGATATCTGGCCTAGTATTAGTTAGATATATGAGACTCTCGATCAGCTATCGATAGATAGTACCATCTAATTTAGGTGAATCATCATATCATGATAATTGAAGCCCTGATTCCATAGGAGTTGCCATCAGCTTGCAATCAATCATGTGATATTTTTCTAACAGTGTCTTAGCATACTTTTTATGAGTCTATTTGATTTAGTGCTCCTTATGGATCACTTACAGAACAATAAAATAATGGAGAAGTCCAAGATCTGTCATCTCAAAATATTTACGAAAGTCTCTTTTGATAGTAGAGATCATATTTTTTGAACTCCCTATAATGAGCAGTAGAGATCATAGTTTTTGAACTCCCTATAATGAGCAGATCATCAACATAGAGTACAAGCAACACTATCTCAGAACCTTGTTTCTTGAAATAGAGGTTTGCATCTAAAGGACATCTCTTAAATCCATGCTACAGGAGGTGATTATCCATTTTTATATACCAAGCTCGAGGAGCTTATTTTAAACCATATAAGGATTTGACCAACTTGAACACTTTATGTTCTTGACCTTCCACTTCAAATCCTTTAGGTTGTGTCATGTAGACTTTCTCTTGGAGATCACCATTCAGAAAAATACTCTTGACATCCATCTGATCAACTTTCCACCCATATTGTGCTACCATAGCACAAAGAACTCGAATGGTGGTCATCCGAGAAGTAGGTGCAAAAGTTTCCTCATAGTCAATGCCTTACTTTTGTGCATAACCCTTTGCAAAAATATGGACCCTTGTACTTGACTTTGTACACCCATTTGCAACCAATGGTCTTCTTTCCATGTGGCAGATCGATAAGCTCCCAAGTTTTATTCTTTTCAGAGACTTATACTCAGCATCCATAGCAGCATTCCACTGTGGCTCACTAAGGACATATTATACAAAAGTAGGTTCATGTTCATTCGTTTAATACATAAACACCATGTCATCATATATATCCATATCCTGTGTTTCTCTCTTTGCATCAACAAAAATTTCCTCAAAGTATTGACAAAGGTCATCAACCCCAGTATTCTTTGTTGCTGCTCTTTGTTGTCGAGCCATACTGCGAGTACGAGGTCTATACAAAGTCAAATTTGGAGGAGTGGATAATGTGGAGTCTCTGATTGTACTTGTATACTATTTTGGATTCTTCTTCTATGGTTATGAAGAAGATGAAGAAGTATCAGGACCTCGAGTCTTTGGTGACAAAGGGTACTTCTCAACTTTAGATTCCACAAGATCTTGATATACATTATATCTGCTTTGTGATGTGAAACCCTCATCAAAAACAACATATTTGCTTGCATGAATCTTCTTGGTCAAAGGATCAATAAAATTATAGCCCTTGGAGTTCTCATCATAGCCAAGAAGAATACACTTCAATGTCTTCTCATCAATCTTCTTCCTTTTCTCTAAAAGCTTTACATCCAAATATGCAAAGATGAGAGATGGAGGGTTTTTGACCACTCCATGTTTCCTATGGAGTCATTCATTTTAGGGCCTTTGTGGGTAACCTATTCAATATATATACTGCAATGGTGATATCTTTTGCCCAATATTGTTGCCCAAGACTAGCTCCTGTGAGCATACAACAAACTATTTCCATGATAGAACAGTTTCTCTTCTCAAAAAATCCATTTTTTCTGAGGAGTATAACTAGTAGTCAACTATCTTGTGATCCCATGTGTAGTCAAGAATGCAAAAACTCTTTAGAGGTAAACTTCCCCCGTTGATCTAAGCAGAGGGTCTTTATAGAAGACCCTAACTCCTTCTCAACATATTTCTTGAATTACTAGAAGAAACTAAAGGCTTTAGATTTTAGATTAAGAAAGAACACCCACTTATTTCATAAATAGTCATCCACAAACAACTAAAAATACCTCTTCTCCCACAACTGATAGGTGTGAAAGGAGCACATAAATCAGTGTGAATCAACTTCAGGGGTTTCTTTTCTCTTGTAGAGCTCTTTTCAAAAGGTACTCTGTGATGCTTTCTTGCCAAGAAGCCAGAGTAGACTGGCAATATGGAAGAAGGGATGGAAGACACTTCACCATATCATACTTACTTAGCTCAAGTAAGTAGCCATAACTAATATGTCCATATCTCTTGTTCCATAGGGAATTTGCCTCCTTGGTAGAGACTATCATGTCAACATGGGGAGTAGAGATAGCATCTAATGCAAATAAGCCATGCGTATATGAAGTTGTTACAATGTGCTTACCCCTCCTAGTAATAGAACAACACTTCTTGCCATCCTCAACATGAAATTTTACAACCATATCCTTATCTAGAATTTGTGCGACTGACAATAAATTGTTCACCAATCCTGGAACATAGCGGACTTTGTCAATATGACACTTGCCATTAGGAAGAGTGACTAAAAATATACCTTCTCCCTGAACCTTGTAGGTTTTGTCATCAACAATAGTGACAGGTTTGTCCTCTTTGGCCTCAAATTATTCAAACCATGATTTATCACCAGTCATATGATTATTAGTTCCAGAAACGACATACCATATAGGATCCTTTTGCTTGGAGGTTGTGGTAGTCATGAGCACCTTGTGTGCCCACTCAAAATCTGAGTCAGATTCTTCTATAGCAACATTCGCCTTGGATTGCTTGTTCTTATTTTGTGGTTTTTTCTGGCCTTTCTATTTATGTTTCTTATTCTTGTGCGAACATCTATTTGTATCATGATTGTCTTTGTAATAGATTTTGCAATATCTCTTTGTTTGTTGAGGTTGTTTCCCTTTTGAACATTTGTGATAATTTTCTCCTTTTTGAAAATTATGCTTCTTCTTAGAACCCTTCCTGTTGGTGTATAGGGTTTATTAGAAGAATCATCTCTTTGAAGTTGGTGTGCCTCCTCTTCTTGAAGCATATTGACCAACTCAACAAAGGTAACTTTTATCTGTGACACCTGAAGTGAGGTGACCAACATCCTATAAGAATCAGGTAAATCTCTCAATACTACTGAAGTAAGGAGCTTATCATCTATATTTTCTCCTAAAGAACTCAATTTTACTTTCAACTCAGACACTCTACAAAGAAAGAGTTCAACTGTCTCTCCTTGCTTCATGCTTAGACTATGCAATTGAGATTGAAGGTAAAGAATAGTGGAGTCATTCTTTCCCTCATATATATTTTTAAGGGCATCCCATGCCTCTTTACTATGTGCACAGTCAGTAATGTGGGGTTGAACTTCGTCTCAAACAACAAGCAAGAAGAGCACTTTTGCCTTGTCTTTCTTATCAAAGTCTATCTGAGCAGCAAATGGAGTTGTGGCTGTTGTTGATCCAGCAGCTGGTGAAGGTCTTGTTGTTACTCCAGAAACAACATCCCATAAGTTATCCATGACTAGGATAGCCTTCATATTTTTTTTCCATGGTGTGTAATTAAGACCTTTCAACAACTGATGAGCATAAGTCATTAACTTTGTAGACATAGTGAGGGTTCCTTATAACACCAAATTGTCCCGCTTTCTATATACCTTAATTCCAAGCCATTATACCATAAAAAATACCCGCCCTTACGTGAGAGATACTATAGGTATTTTGAAAAATCAAAAAAATTACCTACCTTTATGTGAGGGAGACTATAGGTAATTTCAAATATTATACGATACGTGGTACTTAGGCGGTACTGAAATGGAATCTCCTCGTTGATGGCACCTACCTTAGATAGTCATCCATCCTCATGCATGGGGCATAACTTCCCCTAAACACTTCGGATGTTAGAACTTTTATCAGGATTTATGCCTAAACATGAGAGCGATTAGGGTAGTGGAATGGAGTGAAAAATAGCAAAAAATGACAACCTTATTTCTCCCCGATTATTGATAGAGAACAAGCTCAGACGTCATTTTTGCAGCTGTATTAGACTATAGATACAGCAACCCGATCATGATAGCATTACCTGTAAGCGTGAGCTAGAGGTATCATTAATACCAAATGTTGTTGTGCAATTGAATTGCACAGATGGGTTTCAAATTTTTGAACTAAGGGTGTTTTTCTTTAGAAATATTGCAGAAAGGAAAATGTAACATACATCACTTAAAGCATCCAAAAAAATGAACGTAAGGTGTCGGTTACCACCAAGAATGCACCTTTTACAAATTTGCCAATTTTGTATAAAAGCTTGAAAAATTCTTTCACTTTCCCCCCTTGAATTTTGCAGTTTTTGAAAAAAAAAAATTGCCCCCCTTGTTAAGTTTTGAAAAAAAAATCTTTTCTAAAGTCCTGTTTTAAAAAAAAAAATTCTATTCTAAAGTCCTTATTTAAAAAAAAAAAAATCTTTTATAAAGTTTAATTAATTAAATAATTACTTTTTCATAAAAATTATTAAAAAAAATAATTTTTTATAATGAAAAAAGTAATTAAAGTTTAATTTTAATTAAACTAAATAAGAAAAAATTAAAAAACAACTTTATAAAAAAAATAATATACCTTACAAAAGGTACGTGGCGGGGGGTCAGTGGGAATTGACCTCGCAACCTATTCTCCTTGAAACCTTAGTGTCGGGGCCACCTGCCAATCGAGCTAGGCTGCTCGACAAGAACTAGAGGACGCCTTCCCCTAGTTGTAGGGCCACGGGGTGACTGCTTCCAAATCCATTATGGCTCTTCCTCCGCTGGTGACACATGCAACAACAGCTTTGTTGTGTCCTGGCATTCGAGATCACTACGTCCTCTATGTCCGAGATATCTACGTCCTCTGCAATCACAATAGAACATCAACAACAACCTTATCTCGTAGCAAAAAAATCTCCCACCTGCAAAGCAACCCTCCAACCTGCAAATCTCCCTGTAAAATAGTTTTTGACTACGCGTTTTTATGGCGAAAGGAGACGTTCGATGGTTGGGTAGGAAATTTTAGAGGTTAAAACAAAAATCTGCTCTGACCAAATTCACTGGAGTAGTCAGAAAAATAGACCCAAAGAAATTTTTTCCTGATCTAGCTGCACAGAAGGTAAGGAAAAATAGGTTTTGCCAACACAGGTTGATGTCTGGTTTAGGGTGACATACACAGGTTTAAAAAAACATTAAATGTTTTATCCCACATGAGTAGGTTGGTACGTCGGGAAGGAAATAAAATATCCAACCCTCCCAATGGAGGGTTTCTCCTATCTAGGAGACGCTGTCCAAGCAGGCGACGGGTCTTCTACAGCATGGGGACGCCTTGGTGGATACCACCGTGGGGAGGTCCACCACTCTGTTGAGGGCCGCAATCCACCTTTGTTGCCCTTTTTGTGCCTTCAAGTGTCCATTGCGTCATCCAAAGTTTTATAGTCTTGATACCCATGTTCAGTCCCCACGTCTGAGTCGACATGTCTGGCTTGTCCACATCGCATCTAGTGTCGAGTCCCGTTGAGTCGGTATGTTTGGCCTAGTTGATTCCCTCAGGTTCTGTGCCTGAGGATCCTGTTACAGTCACAAGAAATGTGCCCAAGATGCAGGTCTAGCCCTGCCTCGAGTTATGTGTTGATTTAAAAAAAAAACTTAGATTAAGTGCCCAAAATCACAGTAGTGTGCACACAATCACATAGCTCTGATACCATGTAAGTGAAGCAAACTAGTAATCATTGATATTGAAGAACTTAAATAATACATGGAAGCCTATAATAGCCCGGAGGTTACGAAACCACCCGAGGCTTATTTAGGCTTTGTTATAACAAATAACATAATGGCCAAATTAACCTACCACTAACTATATGCTAACAACATTTGTTAGCATAATAATAATGGAATAAACAATATACGCTAACAGGGTTGTGCGGTTGCTATAAAAACCCACTTTACCAACCAATATTAAGATAGAAGTATTTTTTTTCATAGTCATCATGTTAAGTTACATCCAAGTATGCTTGAATTGACACCATGCAAGGAAAGAACTAACCAAGAGAATTATGACATGGTTAGTGTCAACTCTCATGATAAGAGTGACCAAATCCTATACAACCTTTCATCCCATCATTATATGTATGATCCCTTGGCTTAACTGTTTCTACCTCTTCATTATTAGGAGTCTTAGTTACATAATCACTTGAATGTCATTTCAATCCATTCTCCTAATTTCATTAATTTGTAGTGGAATATCATACATGTATCATCTAAAAAACACATGAATATTACTTTATTCATATCAATACTTTCACTTGATTTCAAATGTAAACCATTCCATCACAATAAAAGAGCCATTCTTGTAGAAAACACAAAGGAATATTATATTATAATAATTAACCATAGAGCATTGCTTGTTAACAAAATATTACATCATACAACCATTTAATAATATTATTATAAAGGTATCATATCATTTAGAAAGTAAATAGCATTTACTTATTTCATCATATGCAATATCCATTATCTATCTTGATAGCATCATACTAGAGAGTAAATACAAAATCAATGCTTAACAAAAATTTGCAAACCATAAAATAGAAGGACACATCATATACCCTGGGAACCCTCACGGGGAATAAACCCAGCCTCCAAACTATGTTTCTCCTCTCATTTCATAAAATGAAATTGTCATAAATACAAATATAAAAAGGCATCCCATAGATCATTTTCTAAATCAATATGCAATTAAAGGGACCAACTTGTCCCTTGTTTTAATTATGGTGCAATTAAGGAAATGCCCCATTTACTTTCTCTAAGGAATCCCAAAAATTATTATGACTACATTTTTATGAAATATCATTGGATACATATTAAGGAGAAATTTTATCATCTACAAGGAAGGAACCTCATAATTCCCTCAAGAATGAATCCCACATTCATTCTATAATCTAAATATCATCATAACCCAATATGGTACATAATTTGTATAAGATTTCACCTCCCATGGAGAGATCTCATACTCTCTCCAAGATTAGATCCCATATCTAATATTTTTACATTCACATTTTACACTTAGACAACTTCCACCATATCTTGTTATAGTTCTCATAATCCATTAATAGGATCATTCATATGGTTATGCTAGAGTCCCTACAAATTTTACCTTTTTAATATAACAAACAAGATTACACCACAAAAAAACCTTTTAGTCTATCACACAAAATTACACCTCAAAATAACCTTGTAATTTATCACACAAGGTTACACCACAAAACAACCTTGTAATATATCACACAAGATTACACCTCAAAACAATCTTGTCATATATCACACAATATTACACCTCAAAACAACCATGTAATCTATCACTCAAGATTGCACCACAAAAAATCTCGTAATCTATCACACAATATTACCCATCCAAACGATGTTTTAATCTATCACACAAGTTTACATTTTTAAACTCAATCAACCTCGTAATCTATCACACAAGATTACACCTTATTTTATCTATATGTCCTTTACTTGGGAAAGTCTATGAAATAACCTAATGGTTATGACTTTCTAATTCCCTTAGAGGAGCAACTTCATTTCCATCCTCTAATGATTATTAAATAATTATCATGTAATATACCTATTTTTAATATATAATGACAATGATTGTAGATAGTCATAGGTCAATTTTTCCCATCCCCTTTAATGCCTGTAAATGACCTATTAATAAACTTAATGGAAACATCAACCATCATGAGATTCATCCCCGAATCTCAACTACCATCAGCCCCTAACCTTAAAAATATACTAGATTACCTAGGTCACCAATTTGATCATCCAAAACTTAAAAATTATTTCATCAAATCCCATATCAAGGGATTTTCATAATAAAATGTTGGTTTTTTTTAATACCCTTGCATTCATTGATTCATGATCTAACGGTCATCTAATTAAGCGTGCACGAAAACCATGAACCAAAGGTCAACAAAAATGGGGTTTATATTCCATTCATTCCTCAACTAATTGTTAAACCACTGACCAATATTCAATCATGAGTTAAATATTGCATCACAACAGGTAACTTTATCGGTTGCACTTAACTACTAGCATGTAGTCATATGACAAAGAACAATCATTCAAGCATGCCATAGGACTCATGTAGGGGTTAAATTAGTTAGAATCCAGACCAATCCTAGCATGCTTGGCTATCTCCTTAATAAAGTATGTATAGCTTAAAAGAGGTATAACCCTCAAGTAGGATCCATGTGGGATAATTTCCCCATTCTCCTCGATTACCATGATATTCCTCCTCTCAACAACCCAACCATGGTTACCACCTGTCAAAGGAGTGATTACTCTAGTTCCAACTAAGTGTTTGATTTTATATTTGGTTTAAGAGAGACATATCTGCATAAAACCGAGTGCCTCCACCGTGAAGGCAACTCATAATTGAATATAGAGATTGAGATGCTAGCTCCTAAATTTTATTCCTTCAATTCAATTCCCAATTAATAAGGAATAATATACCTAATAGAGTACTATGGGCATCAATATATGGTTAATGGAAGTAAGAGATGTGTTCTCTCCTTATGATGGAAGATGCTTCCAACTTAGCTCGTATGGGATTCTATGATAAGCAGTCTGATGAGGACCCTTATCGCCTATTTTTTCCTTAGTAAGGATGACGTAACCCCCAATATCATGATCTTAGACCAAGGAGTAGATAGGCATCCTCCATTGGTGCATAATATACAATGTTTTGAAGGAGTTTTATTGGCTACTATGATTAACTTGATGATGACTATTAAGGGTTTGCTATAGGTATATCCTAAAAATAATTATTCTTTAGACACTCCTGCTCCATTGTGGTGACAGATAAATTGGTCACAACATCCTTATAAGTGAAATTCATATGCAAGGATTTTTATATTGGTGCCAAATATGTCTATCCCATATTTCGATTGTGGATTGAATTATGATCTAATATTTTAATTGCTTTTTCTATAATCTAGTCTATAATCACTCACTACTTGTTTGGGTTAATCTAGCTATCCCATGTTCTATCAATAGCATCTAAGAATAGCAATGGGGTTACAATCCTTCATCATTTTAAGGAAATTATATAAGCTATTTTCTCATCATCAGGTTTAGATCTATCAAAGACATTACGCCCCGGTTCCACATCACAAGCATATAAAATCATGGCAATAAATTTAGTTTTTTATTTTTAGCGAATGGATGTGATCATATGTCCTACATTACTTTTTTTAAGGGTTTAACACATCATAAATGTGCATACACCTTATATTAACACTAACCACCAAGCGGTGGTCATATATGCTCCATTGGTGGTAAGAGCAATGGTGAGCATAAATTCATGTCCCAAAAAACATTTATTTCTCTTCCATCAATTATCAATCTGGTAAGTCCGTAAAATTTCGAGTGTCATGCATAGTATATTCTTGCAGTGTTGGGGAATATATCTGATTGTACCTTACTTATTTTTGTGGGGGATGTTTGTGCATTTCAATTTCAGCCAAACTAAATAAACTAAGTGCGGAGAATTTAAATAAATAAAATACAATGATGGAAATAAAATGCTGAAAATAAAATGCAGAAATAAAAACACACACCTAAATTAAATAAAGCAAGAACTAAAGAAATAAAATAATCTACATAAAATAAAGAAAAAAAATAAATAAGGGAGGACTACTGTAGGGAATGGGACCAAGCTCCCACAGATAGTCGGCCTAGCTAGCTGCGTAGAGCTTTTCTCATATAAGAGGAATTGCACTCTTAATAAATTTGACAAGAAATAAAATAGAATAATTTCTCCATAAAAATCTTCCTCCCTTCTCTCAGGGAAGACCTATGCATTTATGCAATGCACAACCTTCCTTTGTTATAAATTTAGGCAAGTCTATTTCAGACTTGCAGTTACAATAGATATGCAATGAATATTGCATCCGTTCAATTATAACAATCATATATTAATTAAAATAGTCACACACTAATTTTCCTCTCTTGCAGGATAAATCAGGCGTGTTTTGTTTTATCATAATAGAATATGTTTGGCAGAAAATAATGGATGTGTTATTCTATTTTAATAATATTGCATAAAATAGAATATCTCCCACATTGATTGCTGGAAAAATCGTTGCTCTTGGTTCATCCGTGAGCGTGAAAGAATAATGCTCACATTACAAAGGTATCCAACCAATAAAATAATAGAAGTGTTCATTCTATTTCAATAATAGTCAATAAAATAAAATATCTCCTTTTTGTCTTCACTTGCAACCTCCTCTTTAGTCCATTGGTCAACCGGTCAAAGTTGGCTTGGTCAATCTTGCAAAGTATGGAGATGTGGAGGCGCCTTCTTCATGAGGAAGGCGCCTACTTTTGTTGGGTACCTTCCTTATAAGGAAGGCACCTACTCCTACGAGGTGCATTCCTTATAAGGAAGGTGCCTACTTCTGTTGGGTGCCTTCCTTGAAGAGGAAGGCACCTATTTTTGCTGGGGACCTTCCTTTAATAGGAATGCCCCTATTTCTGATGGGTGCCTTCCTTGAAGAGGAAGGTGCCTACTTCTGTTGGGCACCTTCCTTGAAGAGGAAGGCACCTTCTCTCTTGCCTTAGTCTTTGTAAGCAAAAGTATTCCAGGTTCAAGTGGATGTAGATTGGAAAACACCATATTAGTAATAAAACCTGCATTTATACACATTTCCCACTAAAAACACCAATCAAGCATAATACTAGATTTTCTATCAATTATATGCATAAGTTATATAAAATACATCTCAAATGCTAATTAAACCAATAATGATGCCCTTTAATAGTGTATAAAAATGTACATTTTTAGGACTTGTCATCCCCCCATGCCTAACATGTGCCACGCCCTCGTGGCACCAAAAGCTGAAATTATCCCTCTCGTAGGCTGACTTGGCCTAAATATTATCAAGATCTCTTGACAACAGCCCTCGGGATAGTAATATATATATATATATATATATATATATATTCCTTTTTTTATTTTTTTATTTTTTATTTTTTCAATGGTCTTCAGCATCTTTATTTTTTTGTTGTTGAGCACTGCTATTTTTTTTTTGTTTAGCACTGCTATGGTTTTTTATCAGTACTATTTTTTTATTCAGCACTGCATTTTTTTTATTGAGTGTTGCTATTCTTCATCCATAAAGCGCTATGAAACTAGTAGAAGTCAAAAACACATCCTGAATAATCATTGAGAACAAATAGTTAAATTGTGACCACACTGTTCAGGGCAAATGACCACTGTACTTTTTTTCATATAAATATTGGTATTTTTTGATGTTACACATTGGTCATATTTAGTGAGCCCAAATTGGTTTAAAATAAGTGCAGTCACCGGCTGCTACTTTTACCCACATCTGAAACATATTTGACATATCCAGAACCTCCTTTGTGGTATAGAGTAGCATCATTTATATGTGTTCGCTCAAGCCGGTTGTCATTGTCATGAGGCGACAATGAAAATGATGTCAAATTTATTCACGTAGATGCCATAGCCTCTCCTTTTTTTTTAAAATATCTAAGGCATGTCATGTGTTCGAATTCTAATGGGGGATTTTGAAAAACTATAGAGGCATCGACTGGTATTAGCATAGAAATGATTTTAAAATAACTATACACATAATTAATAGGAAAATCAGTACATACCTGAGTGAATTTTGTAGAACCTGGTGTTTATGATGCACGTGATGTGAGACGTCTTCATGTTGGTGCTCCTAGAGATTTTATTTCTTTATTTATTTATTTTTTTCTCTGGCTACCTTCTTCCTCCACACCATTAATCATTGTTGTTCTTCCTTCTTCTATTGGTGTGGATTTAACAACTTCAGCATCACAGCCATAATTTACCATTTTTTTTATTCTTCCTCGCTTAAATTGGTGATGCCCTTATCGCTAGCAACAAGTCCCTCTACGTAACAGGTCTGCAACCCTCCAAACATCAAGTCCCACATTGAACAACAGGTACCCCCATCCAAGGGAGAATAAAATTGCTTATTGGTGCCTTCCTCCAGGTGGAAAAAGGCACTGTTGTACTAAATGAATTGTAGGCACTCTCTTCATGGTGGGAAGTAAGTGCCTTTTTCGCTTCACTGCACTCCTAATTGTAGCGCACAAAATGTCACATATATTAGGCCTAGTTTAATATGGCTCCACCTATAGATCATGCTCGTGGTTGTGTCCTATGAAACTACACCTACAAAAATTGGAAAACAAGAATCATGGCCTATGCCTGAGGCCCTAGCTCTTAGGATACCTTTAGATTGCACTCATTGGACACGATTACCTGCACACACAAAAGAAATAAAATAGGAGTCATGACTCTGTGCTTGTTAGGCCTTGGATCTCAAGATGCATGCAGCTTGCAATTCGGTTCATGATTTCCTGCAAAGCAATAAGAAAGCAATTTTTATGCTAAGTAGGACATGTTCTATGCATTTTTTTTCATTGGGAGGATTCACTTTTTTTTTTATCAAGGCACCTCTACTGTATGCCATCAAGGCACCTCGTCACTTATTCCTCTCTTTTTTTTTCTCCTTGTGCCATCAAACCACCCAGGTGCGGGAAATGGATCAAGGTACCCTATATTTCAAGGCTCTTGCTTGTTGTGGAAGGTGCCTGCTTGCTGAGGAAGGCACCTTCAATGTATGGTGCCTTCCTAATGCGGAAGGTGCCTCCAATGTATGGTGCCTTCCTAATGTGAAAGGCACCTCAAATGTATAGCACATTCCTGATGCAGAAGGCACTTTCATTGTATGGCACCTTCCTGATGCAGAAGGCACCTCCAATGTATGGCACCTTCCTGATGCGGAAGGAACCTCCATTATAGGGCATCTTCCTGATGCGGAAGGCACCTCCATTGTATGACACCTTCTTCATACAGAAGGTGCCTTCTTGATGATCAAGGCGTCTTTCACTTTATCATTTTTTTGTTTTTTGTTTTTTTAAATGAATGATTGAACATTCGTCCAAGATACGGGTATGGTATGGGGTCTCCCCCATGTTGATGTCTAATCCACTCTAACAAATGTGAGGCGATTGTTAATGGAGCTCATTGATTGTTACTCAGACATTGTCTCGGCACTCTTCCCTTACACTTGGTGTAGCATCAGTGACTGTGTTTATTATCCAGGCTATAATAGTCACGCACCTTACAGTAAAATTTTCCTCCAAATTCCACAAGCACCTTGGGCTGGAAGCCTTTCACTTGATCAGGGTTACTTAGCCTACCTTCAAGTGCCAATGTTTCCAAGGTAAAACTCCGCTAGCTTTCACCTGTTAGATTGGATGCTACACAATCATGTACATGAGACAGTTCGTATAGTGCTATTACAAACTCCATGTATAATTATCAATTCATGAAATTTTCACAAACACCTCCTTATTTTTCTACTTCGCACTTCACGTGTCCTACAAAACATAAAAGAAAAATCTAAACTAAAGACATTAAAATAAAATTCTAACTTTTTTTTTCATCTTCTGATTACTTTTGTGCTCCTCGCTTGTTTTATTTAGTGATCGGTTGGATATTTCTTATTTTCCTTCTGGACCAAACTGGTCTTAGGGAAAGAAGATACTTTCTACCAACAAGTAACAAAAATAAAGCTTCTATTTTTTATTTGTTGCTTTATTTAGCTATCGGTTGGAGATTTCTCATTTCCCTTCTGGACCAAGCTGGTCCTCGGGAAAGAGGATACTCTCTTCCAACAAGTAACAAAATAAAACTCTATTTTGCTCTTAAATTGGAGTCTTTTCAGTAGAATATATACTTTTATTTCTTTTTTTATTTTTTTAGACAATGTTTATTGTGTTCTTGGTGGCAATGATGAAGGTGGGGTCCCCCCCATGCCTATATTTAAACTAGTCTTTCAAAAATCATCTGCTTCATTATCAACTAGTTTAATACATCATAGCATGAGAAGAGCATTTTATCCCCCTAGCCTCAAAAAACAAAACTTTTTCAACATAATGGTAAAACATGCAGGCTAGGAAATGACTATTTGCAACTGGCAACTTCAAGAAAACATGGCATGGCAGTATTTAAAAAATACATGCTAGTTTTTTATTCACCAGGTTGCCTTAAGCACAAGTGAAGAGCATACTTCATAACAAGATGTTCTTTAAAAATTTTGCTCTGTCATTTTTCCTGCTATTAATTTCATCATTAAAAATATTTACCAATACATTGCAAAAATTTCAAGCCTATAAAATTTTTTATCGTTAAAACTAGGCATAATTTTCCAATGGTTTCTATGTAAAAACACTTCCCTAAATATTTTCAACTGTCAGACTTGGGTTGTGCTATTTCGTTTATTTCTTGAAACCATTGAAAATATGAGGAAAATCCTTCAATGCCAAATTTTTCTATTTTTTTTCAACAACATGTTTTATTCCTACTTCTACACTTAATTTGGTACATCAGGTTCATTCCCACGTTTACCTAAGAAGCTAAAAAAATGTAAATAGTTGCCTATGGGATTTGGCTCTGACTATTCTGGCAACTATTTTTGGCCTTATAAAAAGGCCCTTGGTGGACTCACACTTCTCAAGTAAAAATATCTACAAGTATTTTTAAATGGATTTTTATTTGACTTGTAAATCTTAACACTATATTTTAGACACTCCCCGACAACAGCGCCAAAATGGTGAGCAGAAATTCATGTCCCAAAAAACATTCATTTCTCTTCCATAAATTATCAATCCGATAAGTCCGTAAACTTCAGAGTGTCATGCACAGTATATGCCTGTAGTGTTGGGGAATAAATCTGATTGTACCTTATTTAGTTTGGTGGGGGATGTTTATGCATTTCAATTTCAGCCAAACTAAATAAACTAAGTGCAGAGAATTTAAATAAATAAAATACAATGATGGAAATAAAATGTTGAAAATAAAATGCAGAAATAAAAACACACACCTAAATTAAATAAAGCAAGAACTAAAGAAATAAAATAATCTACATAAAATAAAGAACAAAAATAAATAAGGGAGGACTACTGTAGGGAATGAGACCAAGATCCCATAGATAGTCGGCCTAGCTAGTTGCGTAGAGCTTTTCTCATATAAGAGGAATTGCACTCTTAATAAATTTGACAGGAAATAAACTAGAATAATTTCTCCATAAAAATTTTCCTCCCTTATCTCAGGGAAGACCTGTGCATTTATACAATGCACAACCTTCCTTTGTTACAAATTTAGGCAAGTATATTTCAGACTTACAGTTACAATAGATATGCAATGAATATTGCATCCGTTCAATTATAACAATCATATATTAATTAAAAGAGTCACACACTAATTTTCCTCTCTTGCAGGATAAATCAGGCATGTTCTGTTTTATCATAATAGAATATGTCTGGCAGAAAATAATGGATGTGTTATTCTATTTTAATAATATTGCATAAAATAAAATATCTCCCACATTAATTGCTGGAAAAATCGTTGCTCTTGGTTCATCCATGAGTGTGAAAGAATAATGCTCATGTTACAAAGGTATCCAGCCAATAAAATAATAGAAGTGTTCATTCTATTTTAATAATAGTAAATAAAATAAAATATCTCCTTTTTGTCTTCACGTGCAACCTCCTCCTTAGCCCATTGATCAACCGGTCAAACTTGGCTTGGTCAATATTGCAAAGTATGGAGGCGTGGAGGCGCCTTCTTCATGATGAAGGCACCTAATTTTATTGGGTGCCTTCCTTATAAGGAATGCACCTACTCCTGCTAGGCACCTTACTTATAATAAAGGCACCTACTTATGTTGGGTGCCTTCCTTGAAGAGGAAGGCACCTATTTCTGTTGGGTGCCTTCCTTGAATAGGAAGGCGCCTATTTTTGTTGGTCGTCTTCCTTGAAGAGGAAAGCACCTAGGCACCTTCCTTTAAGAGGAAGGCACCTGCTCTCTTGCCTAAGTCTCTATAAGCAGAAGTATGCCAGGTCCAAGTGGATGTAGATTGGACAACACCATATTAGTAATAAAACCTGCATCTATACACATTTCCCACTAAAACCACCAATCAAACATAATACTGAATTTTCTATCAATTATGTGCATAGGTTATATAAAATACACCTCAAATGCTAATTAAACCAGTAATGATGCCCCTTAATAGTGTATAAAAATGTACATTTTTGGGACTCATCAAGCAACAAGGGGGATTTAACCAATCCAAAGTTAGTTTGATGGTTCATTCTTTACCATTGATCCCTATACATATTCTTTTGAAATAAAACTATAGGATGGTTTAGAATATCAAAAAGAAAAACTGATAGCTTCGAACATTAAAGCTCGATACTCCTTTCGAAGTAAAACTTTAGACCAGGAGCATTAGCTAGGTATAGAGTTCTTAGGTGGTCAGGGTATCAACTGGCTATAGAGTCCATAGATGGTCAGGGCATCAAATGAAATAGGTCCCACTCTACACTTTTATGGTGCCAATAAAAATCAATTTATACTTTCAAAGGTAATTTGAATTTAGTATTATTCTTTGCATTTAATAAAGTGAATATTGTCATCAAATGAGAACAAAAAGTGTAAAGTGATGTTAAGTTAGCCTAATAAATAAGGAGCATTAACAAATACATTAAGCACATGTGTGGATTAACTTGGGATATATTCCAGTCTTGACGTCCTTTATCCAATCCTTTTCATGAAATTCTTTGCAAGGCTTCCCTTCCATGATTCCTCTACATTGCTTCCTTAAATTATTTTTCTTGGAAAAATACCTTTTTATTAAATCTTAGTACATTCCCAAAGATTTTTGGTTTATGATCTACCAAGGTAGAGAGCATACTCCCTAAGCCCAATATTTTCCTCCCGATTTTCATTTCTTGCCTCCCCTTTTATAGATTTTTCCAAATCTTCTTCCTCATGAGCAAGTGGGTATATTTGTAAATAGAATATTAAAATGGAATCTTCTTGGAGCTCACCCAAATAGTAGGATTCCATTTTTATCATTTAAAAATTATGGACAAGAAAAGAGAGGGTAAGGTGCAAGTACTTTACCCATTTTTGGTCTTCATTTTTATTCCAAGCACATCCAATGTCTTGCAACATTACTATTGGGAGGGGATCATGTGACATGGATAATAGATCATACATTAGATAAATATACATATTTCAATATTAAAATATGTCCTTAGTGAATGTTTCATCCACTAGTCAAATATGTACATGTTACTATTTATTAATTTATAGCCTTGTCCTTTTTTGGGGGTCTTTTAAAAACTAGATATATTTTTAGGGTGCATCTAATTGTAATAAATTAGGTTATATTTTAATAATTCACTTTTGTAGAGGATAATTTTTCCAAATTAATCCTCTTTGTAAAAGCCTTATTTTTTTCCCCAAAACCTTACCAAAATCCCAATTAAATTCAAAACCCTTCAAATTAACTTGGTAGAGTGTATTTAGCTTTAATTTAAAGATTTTTATGGAATAATTTTACCATCCCCTAATTTTATTAATTAGCCCCTTTTCTATTAATTTTTGGCAGCATTAATAGAGTTTGGTCAATATTCAAATTTGAGTATTAATTGATCCTTTAGATCAATTAATGCCTTCTAAGAAGTCCAACGGTAGGTTGTGACATACTCCCTTCTTCGATTAAACACAGTCCCTTGTGTTTCTCCTTACTTACTAGTTTAGTTAATGTAGAAATCAATAAATTCAGCATTAGTCTTTTACAAATCAGATAAAATCATCATCCTTTTTTCTTATTTCCAGCGTCTTGATCCTGATGGTAAGCAATATATTCCATCCTCGAAAGTACTTGGACCTACAAAAGTGTAAACTATTAAAAGTATCATTTCCTTATAGCAATAAAACATCCATATTGCATTAATAATAAGTATTTAAAATATCATCAATACATATTTTTCATCATGAAAATAAGGCATCAAAGCATATATCACATCATAGTCAATGATAGGAAAATACTGCAACAAAATAACTATAGAATATTTCCATAGAAATGACATGAATTCATGTTTCTATAATAAATTAGACTCCATTTGTCTAATCAAATGCATCAAAAACTCTCACAAAGTAGTATCACACCATGCATTGATAACTCCTTTTTATGCTTTAACCTAATATACAAAGGTGTCATCAAAGACAAAGATATAATTTTCATACTTCTTCCTTCAAGATACCCATATATATTGAAACTATATTGGGAAACCTATTTACCACCATCTTAGAAAACCCATTTTCCTCCACTAGTGAATCACTCATGATGTCCCCCAGTAATAATTTGTTATTAGTATATCGCAAGATTCTATCTCAAGAGACACAAATATCAAGTGCATTTCTCAAAAAAGTCTAAGGTACACCACTTAAGACCCACAAAATGTGGAGAGTTCACTTAGCTATTCCACTTTGATTCACCATTGGATCAACAGTGGGAGGGGATAGACTTGAATATGTGGTCTTTGAGTTAAAAAATACAATAGCAATAATCGTATTTACTATGCTTTATGATGCCATACTAATTTTTATGGTCACACTTACCCATTGTAAGGTACCATGCAAAAAGTTTCATCTTTCCCTTCCATGTATAACAATCATACTACCACTCACTTATATTACCTATGACCACACTTACACCATGTAAGGTGTCATAACAAACTTACTATCACTCATCGATAGTACCTATGGCCACACTTACACCATGTAAGCTGTCATAAAAAGCATACTATCACTCATCGATAGTAACAATGACCACACTTATGCCATATAAGGTGTTATAAAAATCACTAGAACATGATTTCTTTTATGTTAAGATGGAATCCCACACTCTTCTCTAAGGATAGATTCCTCATCTATACCTCCTAAGAGTGTTCCCATATTAAAATAAAATTCATGTCTAGCCTTGCTTATTTAAGTTAGTTTTAAATATTATCTAGATTAAGATTCTCTTTCATTAAGCTTGTTAGACTCATACACATATGCATCCTAAAATAATTCTTCTTACCCTCCAAGACATCCTTCACATTATATCTAGTCGTTGAAAATGATATTCAAGTGGTTAGTATGTTGGATAGGATAATTAGTACAAGCTTATCTTGCTTAGGACCCTCCAAAAGCTTCCCTCTATTGTGAATTTTTTGAGCCACTACTTAGAAGAAAATCAAGAATACTTAAGTATTAGGGACCATCTAGTAGGGACCATCTAGTCCAAATATTAACCAATAATATTACTTATTAGAAAATATTATGTTCTTAGATGAATCATAATGCCACAGTTATCTAGACCAAACATTATTTCATTGCATTTCATATTAAGGATATATATTTACATAAATAAAAAACCCTCTTGGGTTACCATTACATTCTTATAATATATAACGGGTGGATTTTAGCTACCTTTGTAGCCCTTAAGGCTACTATCCTTTGGTCCTATCGCTATTATTGTGCTGGACCTAAACCCTCAACTGGATAAGGTGATGAGATAGATATTCCAAAGGTTGATCAACCTCTACCTTGGGTCATCCTCTAAAATCCTTGGGTGGTTCTCCCTTACCCACACTATGTTCTAGGTATTGGTGTATATGGGATGATTAGTTCATGGCTTACTAGTACCCCATAACAGGCATTCAGGAATGTAGTCCTGTATTTGTCACTTGCCTAACACAATTGTGCATTTTCTATGTATAAAAATACCATGGTTCTGGCTCTCTAATCACTTATTTGTGCTTTTATCGACCTAATTCTATCCTATTCTACTATGGGCATCCCTTTAAGCCTCTAATCTTATCCTTTCTTGGGCCCATAAACTTTCTTGGACCTTCTCTGGTTGTTCAGGAAGCTCTACTCTAAGAGCAGCCTCAGATGTGCCTTCAACTATCTTAACAACTTCCTACATAACCACATACTTCCCAGAAATTGCATTGTTTCCTTGGCTCATTCCGAAACTACCAGAAGCCATTTCCTACTTCAAAGAGTATGCATTAGTAGATTGGACAACACTAGGAGTATGATCATAAGGATAACTATAGGGATTTCTCCCATTGTTCCCATGAATAATAATGCCAACCCTAGCATAAGTGCTATCATCTTGCATTCCATGGATATAAATCTTAATTTTTGAATGCTTATGGAGTATTGCATATTCGGTTCTCCCAAATGTTCATCTAGTTGTCAATTTATGGTACATGTGTTTTGATAAAAAAATTGATAGAAAGTACCCTGATTATTCAAATATATTTGGGACTCACCATCGATTGTGTCTTGATCCCATCCTAATTTCTTTTTTCAAAGTTCCCAAGGTAATAATTCTCCTTACTGAAACACTTATGGTCATATCACCTTGTTACGGGTGTCTCATTAATATGGCCTCAAAGTGTCTTATGACTTCCCTTTTGGAGGCTCCATTGAATGAGAACATGTTCACCCATGCCTCCTTCTTTTTATAAGATGCATCCTTTATTGTATTATTTCCAACTATTAAGGTTGTGGTTATACATAGACATGGGTACTATCACAAAAACCTTGATCACAATAATTTATTGATATTAATTCAACTTTATGCTATGTCAAGTTTAGTTATCAACTTATCTCATTAACTGATGTAGTTTATAGTTCTTCTTACATCATACAAGAATCTATTTCCTGGTGTACACCTTTACTGGATTACTTACCAAGGTGAGATGCATGTTCACTTTTTGTAAGGGATTCTTATGAGTTACTTTGAATTCTAAGGTAACTCTTATTTTCCAGGAATTCTTCCTATGATTACATAATTTCCAATAGCTACTATGTTGCTGATTCTGTAATATTTTCTTACCAAGTTTATTATACCTGTAGTCATTCCTTATCACATTACTCTTTTAAATACCTTAAGATTAGAACTTTATTTCTTTTTTATAAATAATAAAGGTATCTTTTGATGCTTCAAACAACTGTTGAATGTTTATGTTGTATTTTAACCGTGTGGGAAATAATACCATATGAATTGTGCATAGGGTGGTCCCTTATTTAAATAGCATAACATCCCATATTATTCTTGACCACCACCCAAGTGGTCGAGTGGGATACATTTTTGTAGAGTTAGGATACTATTTGGTGGAGGCCATATATGATACCCAAAAACTATTATTGGTGAGGCCAAGTATGGAGTTTCTTCGTACTTGCACATATTGGGTATCATGCTAGAAGATGTTTCTGGTGATATTTGGATGGTTTCCATGTTCATAAATGGTTCCACCATTTCCTACACCCTAGCCTGTGGTTGGAAAACAATGAGAGTATTGTAACATTGATCAAACATATAAAAGAAAAAAAAACATTCTTTTGTTGATCTCTTAACCTCACCTAGACTCCTACCTTATTGCAAGGTAGTATTACTATTTGCAAATTTTGAATAAGGTCTTAAATTCCCATATATTATGGTTTATTTCTCCATGGATAACTTTTAGTTCCCAATATCCTTAGAGAACTTCGTAGCTTAACATAGATAATACTATGATCAAGGGGTTACTTTAGCATAGTCTCAGTTTGGTTCTCTTAAATATGAATACTCAAGTAAATCAAAGGATTCACTTCATAGAAATCAATGTGGTCAATGTGTATCATGTGGATAGGAGTTGCTAACCCTCATATTATACCAACAGGTAATCAAACATACCACGTTCTTGGGAATTATCTTGTTTGTTTCAATAAGAAAGTTCATTTCCTTTTTTAGCTAACACTACACTCATGTTAGGTCTCTTTCAACTAGTACATTTGGTGTATGTCTTGAATACTAAATGTCCTATCACACAAATAGAATATTAATCATTTGAAATCCTTAACATTTTTTCCATATCAAATAATGGGGGTCAACGGGGTTATCACACAAACCTTCATATACACTCCAATGTCTACCATTTTCCTTAATTGCTCCATTCAACCTTTAATCTCCACGATATGAGATAAAATCTAAGTTTTTTCTAACTTGATCATCCTTGAATACATTTTCTACACAAAAATTTTAGTAAGGGAGAGGCTTAGCTTCATACCACAAATATCAAATATCCTCTCTCAATGGTATCTTGTATACTCCACAAGTTATGGGATGTTCCCTCACCCTTCCATTCTGATTCACTAGTGAATACAGGAATGGGAGACAAAGGTTTGCACATTATTGATTTCTAAGCACTTGTTCTACCCTTACTATGTATTTATTACTTTAAGGTTCATCATGAATTATTATAGGTCTACAAAAAAATCCCTTCTATTTTCTAGCCTAGACCCATCACTAGATTCCAATAACTAACCTGGGCTTTGTACCAACTGTAACAACCCACTTTACCAACTAATATTGAGATAAATTTCTTTTTTTTCATATTCATCATGTCAAGTGACAACCAAGTATGCTTGAATTAACACCATGCACGGAAGGAAGTAATCGAGAGAATTATGACATGGTCAGTGTCAACTCTCATGATAGGAGTTACCAACTCCTATCCAAAATTTCATCTCATAATTATATGTATGATCCCTTGGATTAACTATTTCTACATATTTATTATTAGTAGTCTTAGATACATAATCACTTGAATGTCATAATCCATTCTCCTAATTTTTAGTAATTTGTAGTGGAATATCATACATGTATCATCTAAACAACACATGAAGATTACTTTATTCATATCAAGACTTTCACTTGATTTTAAATGTAAACCATTCCATCAAAATAAAAGATCTATTCTTGTAGAAAGCACAAAGATATTTTATATTATAATCATTAACCATAGAACATTGCTTGTTAACAAAATATTACATCATACAACCATTTAATAATTTTCTTATATGAATGTAAAGGCATCATCTCATTTAGAAATTAAATGTCATTTACTTCTTTCATCATATGCAATATCCATGATCTATCTCGATATCATCATACTAGATATTAAATACAACATCAATTCTTAACAACAGTTTGCAAACCACAAAATAAAAGTACACAACATATACCCTGGGAACCCACATGGGGAATAAACCCAACCTCCAAAATATGTTTCTCCTCTCATTTCATAAACTTAAATTTTGATAAATACAAACATAGAAGGTCATCCCATAGATCATTTTCTAAATCAATATGCAATTAAAGGGACCATATTGTCTTTTTTTTTTAATTAATATGCAATTAAGGAAATTCCCCATTTTCTTTCTCTAAGCCATAAATAAGAATTCCATAAATTCTTATAACTACATGTTTATGAAATATCATTGGTCACATATTAAGGAGTAATTTCATCATCTACAAATAGGTAACCCCATAATTTCCTTGATATTGAATCCCATGTTCATTCTTCAATCTAGATGTCATCATAACCCAATATGGTACAAAATTTGACTAAGGTTTCACCTCCCATGGAGATATCCCATACTCTTTGTAATATTAGATCCCATATCTAATATTTTCACATTCACATTTCACACTTAGACAACTTCCACCATATCTTATTATAGTTCTCATTATCCATTAACTGAATCATTCATATGGTTGTGTTAGAGTCCCTTTAAATTTTACCTCTTTAATCTAACAAACAAGATTACAAATTAACTTTGTAGTATATCACATAATACTACACCACAAAACAACCTTATAATCTATCACACAAGATTACACCTCAAAACAACCTTGTAATCTATCACACAAGGTTACACCACAAAACAACCTTGTAATATATCACACAAGATTACACCTCAAAACAACCTTGTAATTTATCACGCAAGATTACACCTCTAAAAAACCTTGTAATCTATCATACAAGGTTACACCACAAAATAATATTGTAATCTATTGCACAAAATTATACTTCAAAATGACCTTGTAATTTATCACACAATATTACATCTTTAAACTCTGTCAACATTTTAATCTATCACACAAGATTACACCTTATTTTATCTATCTATCATTTACTTGAGCAAGTCTATGAAATAACACAATGGTTATAAATTTCTAATTCCCTTAGAGGAGAAACTTCATTTCCATGCCCTAATTATTATTAAATAATTATCAAGTAGTTATACCCATTGTTTAATATATAATCGCACAATGATTATAGATAATCATAGGTCAATTTTTCCCATCCCTTTTAATACCCGTAAATGATATATTAATATATTAATAACCTTAAGCGAAATATCAACCATCATTATATTCCTCCCCAAATATCAACTATCATCGAACCCTAACCTTACCAAAATAATAGATTACCTAGGTCACCAATTTGATTATCCAAATATGAAACTTATTTCATCAAATCCCATATCAAGGGATTTTCATAATAAAAGGTTGATTTTCTTTTTTTAAATACCCTTTCATTTGTTTATTAGAGACCTAATGGTCATATAATTAAGCATGCATAGAAGCCATGAAACTATGGTTAACAAAAAAAAGGGGTTTATATTCTAGTCATTGAGCAACTAATGGTTAAACCACTGACCAATATTCAGTCATGAGTCAAATCTTGCATCACAACATGCAACTTTATCAGTTGCATTTAACTACTAGCACGTAGTCATATAACAAATAATAATCATTCAAGCATGCCATAGGACACACATAGGGGTTAATTTGGTTATAATCCAGGCTAAGCCTAACACACTTGGCTATATTTTTAATAGAGTATGGATAGCTTAAAAGAGGTATAACACCCGAGTAGGATCCATGTAGGATAATTTTCCCACGCTCCTTGATTAGCATGATCTTCCTCTGCTCAACCATGGTTGCCACCTATCAGCGGAGTGATTATTCTAATTCCAACTAAGATTTTGATTTTAGATTTTGTTGAAGGGGGACGTATCTATGCAAAAATGATTGCCTCCACCATGAAGGCAACTCATCATTAAATATACAAACCAAGATGCTAGCTCCTAAATTGAATTATTATAATTCAATTTCCAATTAGTAGGGGAGACTATACCTGAGGGATTACTATGGGCATCGAGATATGGTTGAATGAAGTAAGAGATGCATTCACTCTTTACGGTGGAATATGCTTTCAACTTAACCTATATGGGATTCTGTGATAAGGGGTCCGACGAGGAACCTTCCCATATAATTTTTTTCTTGGTAAGGACATTACAACCCCCAAGATCATTATCTTAGACTAAGGAGTAGATGGGTATCCTCCATTCATGCTTTATATGCAGGGTTTTTAAGGGGTTGTATCGCCTACTACAATTAACTTGACGACGACTATCAAGAGTTTGCTATAGGTAAATCTAAAAGTCGATTGTTCTTCAGACACTCCTGCTTCCTTGTGTTGACACAAGCATTGGTCACAACATCCTTATCTATGAAAATCATATGTAAGGAGTGTTATATTGATATCGAGGTTGTCTATCCCATATCCCAGTTGTGGATTGAATCATGATCTAACCTTTTAATTGTTTTTGCTATAATCGAGGCTATAATCACTCACTGCTTGTTTGGGTTAATCCAACTACCCTGTGTGCTATCAATGGCATCTAAGCATAGAAATGGGGTTACAATCCTTCATAATTTTAATGAAATACCATAAGCTATTTTACCATCATCAGGTTTATATTCATTGAAGACATTAAGCCTTGGTTTCACATCACAAGTGTATGAAATCAAGGTAGTAAGAGTAGGTTTTTCTTTTTAGTGAATATATGTGAGCATATGTCCTACATTACTTAGGTTAATGGTGTAACACATCATAAAGGTGCATACACACCATATTAACACTAAACACCAAGTAGTGGTAATATATGCTCCATTGGTGGTAAAAGCAACAGGGGGATTTAACCAATCCAAAGCTATTTTGATAGTTCATTCCCTACCATTGATCCCTATATATCTTCTTTTGAACTATAACTATAGGATAGTTTAGAATATTAAAAATAAAATATGATAGATTTGTATATTAAATCAAACTCGATGGCTTGTTAACATTAAATCCTGATCCTCCTTTCGAGATAACACTTCAAACTAGGAGCATTATCTAGGTATAAAGTTCTTAGGTGGTCAGGGTATTGATTGGCTACAATGGCCATAGATGGTCAGGGAATCAAATAAAATAGGTTCCATAGTTAACCTACCTATGTGGGGTACACATAAAATAAGGGTTGCATATTGCAATGTCCAATGGGAGTTAAAAACCAATGTAACAAGGCTCCCAAATGGGTCCCACTCTGCACTTTTATGGTGGCAATCAAAATCAATATTATACTTTCAAAGTTAATTTAAATTCAGAATTACTCTTTCCATTTAATAAAGCGAATATTTTCATCAAACGATAACAAAAAAGTGTAAAGTGATGTTAAGTTAGCCTAATAAATAAGGAGCATTAACAATTAAATTAAGCACATGTGTGGATTAACCTATGATATATTCTAGCCTTGACCTTCTTATTTATCCAATATTTTCCATGAAATTATTTGCAAGGATTCCCTTCCACGATTCCTCTAGATTGCTTCCTTCAATTATTTTTCTTGGCCAAATGTCTTTTTATTAAATCTTAGTACTTTTCCAAATCTTTATGGTTTCTGATCTACCAAGGTAGAGAGCATACTCCCTAAGCCCAAGATTTTCCTCCTAATTTTCATTGCTTGTCTCCCCTTTTGTAGATTTTTCTAACTCTTATCTCTCATGAGCAAGTGGGTATATTTATAAATAAAATATTAGAAGGGAACCTTCTTGGAGCTCACCCAAATAGTAGGATTTCATTTTTATCATTTAAAAATTAGGGACAAGACAAGAGAGGGTAAGGTGGAAGTACTTTACCCATTTTTTGTCTTTCTTTTTCTCCTAAGCACCTGCAATGTCTTGCAACATTACTATTGGGATGGAATCATGTGACATGGAGAATAGTTCATCCACTAGACAAATATGTACATTTTAATATTTAAATATGACCTTGGTGAATGGTTCATCCACTAGTCAAATATGTACATATTTTTATTTATTAATTTATAGCCTTGTCCTTTTTTGGGTCTTTTCAAAATTGGACAGATTTTTAGGGTGCATCTAATTGTAATAAATTAGGTTATATTTTAATAAGTCACGTTTGTGGAGGATAATTTTACCAAAGTAATCCTGTTTGCAAAAGCCTTATTTTATTTTCCCAAAACCTTAGCAAAATCTAAATTAAATCCAAAACCCTTCCAATTAACTTGGTAGAGTGTATTTAGATTTAATTTAGGTATTTTTTTGGAATAATTTTACCATCCCCTAATTTTATTAATTAGTCCCTTTTTTATTAATGTTTGGCAGCATTAATACGGTTTGGTCAATATTAAAATTTAAGTATTAATTGATCCTTTGGATTAATCAATGCCTTATATGAAGTCCAATGGGTGGGTTATGATAGTTACATGCACCCAAGGAAACACCAGACACGCAGTTTGGCACGTAAAAGTCAGCTATAAATAGTTGAGCTACTAGTTTATTTTTATTTTGTGTCTAACTAACTAGTGAGTTGTTAGGAGTGAGAGTGATGGAGGTGGTGGGTGAGCTTGGCGAAGTGGGTGGTGGAGTGGAGGGTGGAGGCATGGCTGGAGTGGAATATGGAGTCCGGTATGTGGAGGTAGGTTTCCAAAGCCTTTTGCTTGTCATTTATTGTTTGGTTTTTATTTTTTTTTATTTTTTTTATTTATTTTTTGCAACCACTAAAGAGGGGTTGGTAAAACCTTTTTGTTTGTTGTTTTGTTTTTTGTTTTTGTTTGCAACCACTAATAGGGGTTGGTAAAATTTTATTTTTTTATTTTTTGTTTTTTGTTTGCAACCACTAACAGGGGTTGGTAAAACTTTGTTTGTTTTTATTTTTTTTCTTTGCAACCACTAAGAGGGGTCCATAAAAAAAAAAAAAAAAAATTTGTTTTGTTTTCTTGTTTACAACCACTGAGAGGGGTTGGTAAAATTTTGTTATTTTATTTTATTTTATTTTATTTTTTGGCAACCACTAAGAGGGGTTGGTAAAATTTTGTTTGTTTTTTTCTAAGATGCTTAAAAGTGGAAAGTGAAAATTATTATTTTTTGTTTTTTTTTTCTTTTTGATTATGCATAAAGTGGTAATGTGATTAAAAATATATATTTTTTAAAATGCAATGAAATGTTGTGTTTTTTTAAATGCATAAAAAATGTGTGTATTTTATTTTTTGAAAATGCATGAAAAATATTTGTGTTGCCTCTTATTTTTTCAAATCACTGATTTAGATTTTTCTTTGCTTTGTAGGTGAAGTTTATTATTGCATGACACATATGGCCCCATATTATTTCTCGGGTGCGGGAGGCACTCACAAGTGATGACTAGAAGCTCTTAGAGGTGGGTGGGTTGGTTGGCTATGGGTCGGTGAGGACGATTAGGATGGATGATGAGTACTGCTCTTTTGAGATATTGGACCCTGACAGGGGGTCATTTTATCTTCTAAAAGGGGAGCTTACTATTATCCTGAAAGATGTTTACCACATCTTCAATGTTCCTATCAAGGGTGTACCAGTTTGAGTGGACCATAGTAAGGAGGAGACCATGAGATCTATTTATGGAGATATCTGGGATGTGGATTGCAGTAAGGGAGGTATCCCTTACATTAATTTATTCAAGGGTGAGAAGCTTGTTGTAAAATAAATATTTATTATGTACATTGTAGGCAACATGTTGTTGCCTAACAATATGGTTTTGAGGTTTCCTTGGAACTAGGTGGGTCTTGTGATGCATATTATAGCTTAGCCACAAGTTTATCTATGGGCTCTTGCTCTTATCTGTCAATTTTATGTTGATTTGTATGAGGTGAAAATACAAGAGTAGAATGGCCTTGGGTGCAGTTTGGTACTTCAGTTATGGGTATGGGAGCACATTTGTATAGCTTGGCCAGTGGGTGTACCATGTGAGTGGGATCACTCATTACCTTGTACTTTTCACTGGTAGACTAGTGAGGAGACTTCATCAAATCATCCTAGGCATATAGTATAGGAGTATCAGATTATGTTTGGTATGATGATTGGTAGTGATATCTATTCATGATATTGGTGAGGTATTGCTTAGAATAATGATGCAGTGTAGCTTCAATGGGTGAGGCAAGGTAGGTGGGTGTTTGGGAGTCATGGGTGAGAGATGAATTTCTTCCTATTATTATGGGTGATGAGGTATTTTGGGTTGGTGTAGGGAGTTCCAGATGCTCCAATTGTGTATCGATGATGAGATGACGAGTTGAGTCTTTGAGTCACTCCTAACTATTGGATCGTAGATGATATTGTAGATGATGAAGTAGCTAATATCCCAAATGCAGATGATGATGGGATTATGTTATGGTATAACACTTGGTTTGCGATGTAGCCTTTATGGATGTCAATCCAGGCTCTAGATGATGGGGCTAGTGGTGATGATCATGATACCAGTGAGTATTTTTCTCAATGGTAGAAGCATTATTAGGATAGTAGAGGTAGGGGGTATTCTAAGGTGGATACTCAAGTGATAGATATAGGGTCTGGGGTAGGTCTATATGGATATGGTGGTAGCAGTAGTGGAAATGGTGATGATGGAGGTGATGGATGGTAGGATACACCTCCATGTTACAACAAGGAGTGGGAGGTTCTCTAGGTTGAGCGAGATAGCTTGGATGAGATTGTGAAGTCTCATGATGCATAGATTACAAGGTTACATGATGAGGTTGCTCAGATATAGAGGGAGAATTATGGGTTGTGGAGGGATATTGATGAGATGTGAAGTGGATCTGGTATAGGTTATGATGCTTCTACTATTGCAACTCTTTTTTTTAAGGTATTTCAATGAGTGACTCATCAAATTGTAGACTTGGTTACTGCTCAGAGGTAGACTACTTATGTTGGTATACTCGAGGATACTTTAGATCAATGTAATATTCCACTACCGTACCTCCTGCTTCATAAGTGTTATGATCCAGTATGCAGAGTGAGTCTAGGCCTAGTGGTTTGTGGTCTTAGGCTCCTGGATCCCAAGATCTGTCTGATTCACAGGTATCAACTCAAGGGTCTCACAGGAGTTATGGTGGTTTTATCTAGTTGTGCTTTATTACCTCTTTTGAAAAAAGTGCTCTAATGTATATAGCCTTAGGTTATTTTATACTTTGTGATTCATATATATATACATGGCTTTATTGTGATCATTTTACATGTACTTTTTGTTTTATTTTGTGTATGGATGCCAGAATTGTTGTAGTGATATATAGAATGAATGGTAGATGGTTTGTTATAATGATCAATTATGCTATTTAGATTTATGCTTGATCAAATTTATCCTTATCATTTAATCATGGGTGATAACATATGGTATTTATAAATGATATGGATAGTGGAATGTATAATGAAAATGATTTGGGTATAGTTTTTGTATGACTTAACGATATTTTGCAAAGAGTTAGGTAGTCTAGTGATCTCTAACAAACTCATCTTTGATCTTGCAAATCTTCGTGATGCTAAGGTTATCCTAGTGTTTTCAAACTTCTTAAAGGACCAACTATGTGTGCAATTGTCATTCATTCCTCATTGTGAGCTAGGTCAAACTAATCAATTGTTGACTTATACCAGTAAGCTAGCTCGTCCAAGAGTAGACATAGGTCTATAAAAAAGAAGGTCACTAATGACATATATGTGGCACCACGTGTAAGGATACCCTATTGCCAAGCATGGTTCATTCAACCCATTGCTATAATTAGGATCACCCCATGTTTTTTGAGACACTAAGAGTTCCAAGGATTAAATTTCCTTTCCTTTTTTTTATTGTATAGGATTTTAGATTTTATTTCTAATTTTACTCATTTTTGTAATGGAGCAACATGCATTTTATTGCTATTTGGAAAATTTGCTCATTTTGAGAGAGAGTAAGAGGAATTTTATTACTTTTGGATGCTTTTCAGGATACTTACTCGCTTTGAGGAAGAGCGAGGGATTTTTTTTTATGAAGGCGGAGCTTGTCCTTTTGTCAACTCTATAGTTATTTTAGACCATACGCATAATTGGATGAGCAAGGGATACCTTTCACTTTATGGATACAGCAACTCATGACTTTGTCATTCTTGAGTTTCACAATATTTTAATGTATGTTTTATGTGTGTGGTCCAAGAGGAATTTGTATTGATGAAGAACAACTTATTACATCTAAAGTTTGTTTGACTTTGAACCGAGGTTGCTCAAAATAGTACAAGTGGCTAAGTGATTGAAAACATTTGGAATGTGCTTAAGGATTGATGTGGTATGTAAGGTTTTGCGATAATTTCATTGCAAGATTTTAAAAATTAAAAATATGGACATAAAATAGTTAGTGGTTGCATAATCATTATTGCTAATGATTATATGGTATCTACCCTACTTTATGTGAACCCTTTCAATTGTCAAAAGAGTATAAGGAAAGGTGCAATTTATTGTGATTGATGGAGTGATGAGTGGTGTTTTATGGAAGGTACCCCTAATTAAGGCAACAAGACATAATAGACTAGTGATTGTCCAATTTAACCAAATTATCCCTAATATTACTGATGGTATGAACAAATGGCTAAAATGCATCTATGTAATATAGGTGGAATATATGGCTGAATGCATGAAATGCAATGAAATGCACATATTTTTTTAAAGCCATGTATATGTACATATGTATAATTTACATTGTGCATAAAATACCTTTAGGTGTTTAATTCTTAGTGGATCAGGTTCTAATGCTCATTCTAAGTTGGCAAGTCTATACGTTTCTAGACCCAACTTCTACTTAACAATGTATGGACCTAACTAATTAGCCACACATTTTTCTCTCAAGTATGGCAATGCATTGGTGTTTTTTTTATTCTCTTCAAGTATGATATATCCCACTTGGGATTCACGATGATGGACTTTTGCATTATAGGCAAACTTAATGCCATATTGATATACTCGTATATGTTCTAAGATATTTTTAAAATATTATAAGGAAAGCTATAAATTATTGATATTTGTGGATTGATGTGTGATGTTTGATGGAAGATAACCTTGATTAAGACAAAAAGACATAGTAGACCACCGATCATTGAAATTGATCAAATGATCTCTTAATATGATGAATGTTATGAAAAATGCCTAAAATGCATCTAAGATGGAATGTAATGATGGATGTATAAAAATTAAATTTGTATAATACTATTTTTATGTTTTGTTTTTTAAGCCATTTATATATAATGCTTTTAATTTGGCTCAGGTTGTTCTTACAGAAGGAGCAACCAGAATATGGTTGATATATAGGAAATACTCTAATGTAGTGCTCATCCCTATAATCAATGGGAACTATGGGGGCCGCATCTTAGGAATCATCAGAATAAATATATAGGACATAAAATTCCTCCCCCCAAGTCTTCCTCATAGTCATCATCAAAGATAAAATCATCAAAAATGTAATCGATCATAGTTATATATAATTTAATCTCCAAAAAATCCTCATTTAGATAAGGTGGAAAATAAGGTTTGAGATATTTATCATTGCTATCATCACAATCATTTCTCTCCTCATCTTCTTATTTAGTCTCAAGAGTGAGTCATTGGAATGTATGCTCGAAAGAAAAGTTAGAAGTGGATGGCCTATATCCTCGGCCAGAGTGATCATGGATTTCTTGATATTCAACCTCAATAATGTGATGTGGACCCTATCCATATTGTCCAAGGTTGAATCCCTACTAGTTAACCCTATAAAATATTACAAAGGAGAATCTAGGTTGGACAAATATTCTAGATTGGCATAAAACGCTTGTATGGATTCCTATTTAGGAAGGAGTATATTGGATGAGGAATCCAATCCCCTATATACAAAGTTGATACTATTTGTATGGGAACCCATTGTGTACATTACATCCATAGCTAAATGTGGGTTACACAGGTGACTGTAATATCTGACTAACTGAATAGGTGTTTCAACTATGATACTTTCAATGACGTATTCACCAATGCCTAAATTGTTGAGATGAACTTCAACTTGAGATGGTTGGGATGTATATGGTTTAGGTGATGAGTTGGATGGATCAATGGTGTTTTGTAGATAAAATGGAGTTGATGGTTCACTTGGTGATGGCTCTTCTTGAATATGTGATCCTATTTGCGAGACATGGGTGGTGAGGCTAGACATGGATTAGGTTTGATGGGATTGTTATTGGTTGATGGAGTTTGTTTGGCTAAAAATGTGAATGGTGTTTGTGAAGTGGGAGGTGTGGCT
Source organism: Wollemia nobilis (assembly GCA_028583015.1). Classification (NCBI taxonomy): domain Eukaryota; kingdom Viridiplantae; phylum Streptophyta; class Pinopsida; order Araucariales; family Araucariaceae; genus Wollemia; species Wollemia nobilis. The sequence continues at coordinate 1,314,950 of JAQPPZ010002945.1, read as the reverse complement.
AATGAATTGGATGGTTGGTTAGAAATATAATCAGTTGTGATGGAAAAATGATATAAATTTGATGAATTTTGGCTTGATTTTATGCTCTTCGATGCAAAAGTGAGATCAACTATTGGTAAGACCTCTGGGATGGGTACTTTGGATGATATGGTGTTAGTTGGTGTGATTTGAATGCTAAGGAGATGAATAAGTGGGTGGATGGGAAAAATGGCTCATGGGTATTTTTTATCAATTTGTAATATTTAAAAGGCTTAGTGTTGTCTTGGATGCAATGGACCTTACCCTCATGCACATATTTCAAAATTTGGTGTAATGTCGAGGGAAAACACTTCATTTCCCTTATCTAGGGATGTCCAAGAAGTATGTTATATTGCATGTACCCTTACAATATGTGGAATAGTACATGTATAGTCTTCACCCCACTATTATAGGTAAAACCACATTTCCTACAGTGGAACATAAAGCATCATTAAAGACCCGTAGGGTGAAAGTGGATGTAGTGATATGGGATAATGGCAAATTAAGATGTTTAAGGGCCAGGGTGGTGATGATATTGATGGAGGAACTGGTATCAATGAACACTCTCTTGAATGGTTTTCCATCAATATGAGACATAATGTGTAATGGAGGATCCAATAATTTATATGATACACTATTTTCCTCAAAGTCATAGAACGCTATTGAGGGCTCCATACATTTTTGGACACTCCTCACAAAATTTTTGAAGGTGATAGGATCTTCTATTTGTAGTTTTATAGACTTTAGGATTTTCGTATGTACCTCATGATTTGGGGGAGATTGTTAAATGAGCTCCTATATTGATAGTTTGGATGATTTCATATTTAGGCTTTATGTCAACTAGCTTCTTAGGGTAATTATTGGTCGATATGGATGATTTGAATTATGTATGGGTGGATGTGGAATGGATGGGCCTAATTGTATGGGCATATTAGGTTGTGCCACAATAGATTTAATTGCTTGGGTTGTGTGATTCACTTGTTTTTACCCACAAGTGCCCATGCTAATAGCCCCTAAAAAACCTTGGTATAATTGTGACATGTGGCTAACTTGCTTGGGAGGAACTGTAGAAGTTGATGGTCCCACTGCTTGTTGATTTACCTCATGATGAGGTAAAGGTGTTTGATATATGCTAAGGTTCTGATTTGGTAGGGCTAAGGGATTGTCAACTGTGATATTTCCTACTTCTAATAAGTCTTGCACAATATTTTTAAACTCATTGTAAGATTTAATTTCATGCCCTTTCTATCGATGAAATATGCAATATAGATGTTCTTTATAGTTTTTTAGCTTTGGCTTATTTGGATATTTAGGCTTCATTTTTAGCAATTTAAAAACATGTGTTGCATACAAGTTCTGAAATATGGATAAATAAGGCTCTTAAAATGGTATGTAATTGCATTTGGGCTTAAAATAATGTGGTTACCTCTCTATAGTTTGAGCTTGGTTCTACACATTTTGTGGGGATGGAACCGCTTGATAATTCTATTGTTGTAGTTGTTGTTGTTGGTGTTGGGGTTGTTGTAATTGGAATTGGGCTTGTTGGACTTGATGTGAAGTTTGGCCCAAGACTATTTGATTAACCTGAGTGGCCTTTGACTAGTCGTGGTTATTTCATTTTTTATTTTTGCTATGCAATTATTTATTTTTGGTCTTGATCTTGCCCTCTTAAATTTTTATCTCTTCAATTACTCAAGCTTTGGCGAGTGCCTCTTCAAATATTTTGCATTATTGTAACTATAAAAACAAAGAGATAGGTTTGGAACAAATATTTGTGAACATTCTTGTTAACTCTATCATAGGGAGGGAGAATGGCAATCTGATCATGACCATCCTCTAGTGGTTGCCAAAATTATGGACCGATTCATCATCATATTATCTCAAACTAAGTAGATTGGCAAATGTGATCTTATTTATGACATTCAAGGTGAATCGATCCAGGAATTAGTCAGTAATTTGCTTGAAAGAGTAATAACTTTGATGCAGTAGGTGGTTGTACCAATCCAAGGCATCTCCCCCAAACATCTGAGGAAATGTCTGGAGCATGAGTGCATCATGTTTTCTAACCTTGAAACATGCATTAATGAATTATGTTACATGCTCTTGAGGATCCTCATCCCCTTTGAATGTATCAAAATTTGGTATTTGAAAGTCTACCGGATAGGGTAGTGACATTACTAAAGCATGAATTGGATGATTGAGTAGTTACCTTAGATCCAGTTTCTATTATTTCATATGTAGTGTTTGCATGGCTAGGCTATCAATCTGACTTTGCAAGAATTGAATCTTTGGATCCTATAGAGGGTTAAAACCCTAATGTGTTTGTTGCTATTGAAATTAGGGTGCATTATTGGTGGGGACTTTATGATGTGGGATGTTATTATGAAATGAATTATGATATGGTTATTGTTGATGACTTTGGTGATGATGAGGTGATGGGAGTATGATGGTATGCTAACCTAAAGAGCTAGCATACATTTAATGAAATGGGTTAGTGGGTATCATCATGGTTGGGGGCTATAACACCTAATATGGGTCTTGGGTAAACAAGTTGTGGATGAGATATGGACGTTTGGTTTTTATTGACCCATTATGACTGTTGTTGTGTATCGAGATTAATGCGGTTAAAATTATCAATAATCATTTAATACAACTACAAGAATATCTACTGCATAGTAATCACGGATGAAGATGGTATGGTCATGTAGGTATTCAATGATTGGGCTAGTTGGGTGGAAACCATGTTGGTGGATATAAGCGAAGGGTAAGTGGAAAAGATATTGTTGTTGAATGAGGGATTTTATGATGCATGGGATCTATAGATGCAATGGATTGTATGGATGCATGGATATGTGAAGCAACATTGGCCTTTGCTCCATATATGGGGTTAGAACCACTGATGTTTAGATTTGTCTAGATGAAGGGGTGCTAATGAGATGATGAAGGGCGATTGTTAGTCAGGGTTGCAACTATTTTTTTGAATGATGGATTTGTGAAGATCTAATTGGCTTGTTGTGAGTGTGCAAAGGCGGTTTCCTTATGCAATTATGGAATGACATGGGGTGAAATGATAAGTAGAGGCAATTATGGAAAGGATAAAATATCTACATTAAGATATAGCCTAATAGCATCCAAGTATATATATGTGACTTGACTATATCATAGTGTATGTGGCTCACTCCTAGGTATCTTAGGGATGGCAACATGAGTAGCCCTCTGCATAATGTTTATGTTCAATATGGTGAAACCACTAGGGGGCTCGATATTTAGGTTCAAGGACATAGTAGGGGCTATACTGACTTACCCTACCATCAAAGTGTTAAGGGCCTAATAGGACTGAGATGGATCCATGGGAGAAGACAACTAACTATGATCTAGGGATAATTTTCTAGCTTGACTTTGGGTTTGTACCATACACTACGGGTTGAAAGAAGTGCAAATAACTATGAATGTATGTGTTTGTATGTGTGGTGAAAATACAAAGCAAAAAATACACAAAGAAAACAAACAAACAAACAGGTTTTTGCTCCTAAGTTTCTACAAAGTTTGATTTTTTTTAAGAAGTTTTTGATTTTTTTGAAGGTTTTTTTGGTAAAAAAATAGAAAAACAGTGTGCAAATATTTTTCCTTAAAATGAATATATATATTTCACCTATATGCTCTCACACACTAACCCGGTGATGAATTTCGAGTTGTGAAACCCACCAATACTTAGAGATGAAACCCAAATCTTATGAGGGAGTGTAGGTACTACCAGTCCTCACCCATATTCACTGTGTCCAATGATATACCCTCTAAAGAGGAATGCATTCTATTTTCCATAGCTAATATGGTTCTTGGATCTAGTATTTTCCAAGTAATAGGGTAAATATATTGGGGGTTTGTTATGAATTCCAACCTTGTCCAATGTTCATGTGAGTGTGTGTTGTTTTCGTTTACTATTGTGTGATGCAAGCTAACATGTGATTTTGTTTATTGCCTAAATGCAATAGGCAAAAACATACAATAGTATATGCTCTACCAACTAAAATAGTATGTATATCCTTTTGATTTCACTTTTATTTATTTTTTAAATATGCCTAGCCTAAGACCTAAGTCCAAACAATGGAATACAAGGACAAACTCCTATTTAACCTACTAAAATATTAAAATAGTAGAAAATAAAAGAGGGTTTTAGATGTACACACTTGTGATACTTTTGCTACTCCCTCTTATTTGTTCAACCACTGAATCCATGGTTCTAAAGTTCTCCAAACACCAATTACATAGCTCTACAGGCTTGCAAATACCAATCCTATGATTGTTCAACTCTGTAACTTTACTTATAAATGTTGATTGCATGGTTTTTTGGATCTATAACCATGTTATTTACAATTTATTAGATGTAGGTTCATAAATTCCAATCACACGGTTGTTTGGATTTGTAACTGTGTGATCTATGATTTCTCAAGTGTAGGTTATGGCTAAAAATGTATCCAAAACAATCGATTTCAATCCTCAATATCTATGTAATCGAGCTCTAGAATCTTTCAAGCATAAGCAGACACGGATCAGTAATAGAAAATAGTAAGGCAATAACAAATATAACCCTTAGGGGGTCCCACCATGATCATCAAATTGTAATAAAATAAGACAACACTGAATAATGAATAATGAAACAAGCAATTGCAATGAAAATTATTTCTTTGTACTGATTTTGAATGGATTCTTGATCTCCATTTACAATGCTTTTTCCCTAAATGTGCAAGGGTATTATTACAACATGCTTTTTTATCATATTAAAATGGGCATAAAAAATGGGAAATGTCCCTTTTCACCAAATACAAATGTTAGCAATGTCTTTGGTCTTCTTTGCTACAATCAAGTGGTGAGTGGGCTTGTGTATCCTGCAAATGACCACTCCCTCTTCAATAGTCACTTCAGATACCTATGTCCTGCACACATAAGGAAATCAAATGGGGGTTTAGTAGCACGTGTACATGTGATTGAAGATAAAAATGTGGATAAAACCCTTGAATGTATATTTTTTATAAAACATAGAAAATTAGATCTAAAATACCTTGCTAATAAAAATCATCCAAAACTTACAAATCTGATCTATGCCTTCATTTTTTTGATGTATTCTGAGTAACCATGAAACATGTGGTTCTAACTAGTTAACCATGGATGGGATAGTTATGCAACTTTGTACTGAGTGGTTGTGATTGTGTAACTGTGGATCTAGCGACTGAGATCAAGCAGTATAATTTTCCAAAACTACACTTTCGGGTATCAAATATTGGATCTTCTCGAGATACGTGTGAGCTCCTAGCATGATTCTATCAATATGATAGTGTGTGTTCTTGACCTACTTTTTTTATGGGATGATTCTTATTTTATAGGTAATTTCAAGGCTTTGGATGGAAGGATAGGTGGTAAGCTAATGTTGCCATGTGACAGGGGAAGTTAGAGTGAGTCACTTAGAGTGCCTCACTTAACTGGGGTGATGTGGCTAATGGGTGAGTGCAAGTGGAGTGCAATGTGGAGGATGAGTGAGTGTAAGTGGAGTGCAATGTGGAGGATGAGTGAGTGCAACTAGGGTGATGTATCTTGATGAGTGAGTGCAAGTGTAGTTAAATATGGTGGATGTCCCATGTGAAGGTACAAAGGTGACATGAGTGTGTGAGATGTAGCATGGTGATGGTAGTGGTGACTATGACACATGTCCCATAGGGAGGCAGGGTATCCTAGGTGGATTTTCTATATTTAATAAAAATCTAGAAAAATGTAATTATGTGCAGTATTTTATATGTCTAAGTTTGGACCTAGGCATACATACTTTATTTTGTGAATTTGTGTGGTGGATTTTCTAAATTTATAAAAAATAAAGAAAAAGTAATTATGTGCATGATTTTATATGTCTAAGTTTGGACTTAGGCATACATATTTTATTATGCAAATTTGTGTGGTGGTATGCAAATGGTGTTTTGTGAGTGCCTAGGTTTTGGTGTCTACATATTGTTATTAAACAATTTTTTTCAAATATAATTCTTCTAATCAAAGATTATTAGTCCATCATCAAAGGCATGCAAAGGAATATTATGAAGTTCTACATTTATTACCAAAAATTTAATATATATATCGGCACAAATTTGAAATGCATTAGAACATTTTTAATATTTTTAAAATTATTATATTTATTTAACAAGCAAATATATTTTCAAAAATCAACATGTATCAGTATCAAATATCCTAATACAAGTTAAATAATTGTGTAAAGTGTTTTGTTTTGATTTTATTTCTATAAAATTATTAGATTTATATATCATTTGGTAAAAAATATGCTTAATTATACTTATACCACATAAAAATAAGAAAACTGAACCTTTCGTCACATTCATTTCAAGAAAAATCTCTTCGATATTTTTCAAATGTTAATGTTACACTTGTCAAAATCCTTAAAAATGATATCATATAAATATAAATTATTTGCAATGTAATATTTCTAAGTTTTATCATTCTACACATGTTTAAGAACATGCCTTTCCAAGATGTCAAATAATATTTTGTTCTATCTAGAACTATTTCCTAAAGATCATTATTTGTTATTTACGATAAAATGGAATACCCAACTATATTGATGAAAATTATTCAATTTTAAACTCTAATATATCCATAAGAATCCATTGTTAATTTATCATAGTAATGGAAGAGATCATATATTTTATATTATTAATGAACTATCTAATAGCCTTCTCCTAGTGTTATAATAATGATTTTAAATTAATTGCTTCATTTTCAGAGGGGTGACCCAAAAGAAAACTATCATAAATGAATTATAGATAATATTTAGAAGGACCTATTGATGCAACCTAGGTACCTTTGATTTTTCCTTCCATTTTTTAACTTAAAAATGTTCTACCTAATAAAATAAAAAGAATAATAAATAGATAAGAAGATAAACGATCAACCTAGCAAAGTTGATTCTTAACTCAATATATCCAATATTGAATATTTTAATTAAAACAAATTATTTTGGAGTGCTATAATAGCATGTAATATATTCACACCAACCTTCTAAAAGTATTTTTTCTTGTAATATCATATAGAAAACTCTAACAAACCATATCATATGCTTTGTTCATATGTATTTTTATAACTATAATTTATTTTCTAATTGAATGAAGAGGATGTCCAGTCTATGTTAATTATAGCATTGGGAATTTTCTCACTAAAAACAAAATGACCTTGCTTATTTATGATAACACAATCTAGAATACTTAACTTCATATCATAGAGTTTGCAATAGATAAAAAATATATTAGATGGTCAGTCAATGAGGGGAGTTAGGGAAATTTTTGGTCTGATGCTTGGTTGAAGTCTTATCCTCTTTTTATTTGACTCAAAATGGAAACCATTGGCTCAAGCATCCAAAGGTCAAATATTATATTATTATGAAAAAAACTCTAGATTATGGATTTATTTTAGTAACCTAATTGAAGAAGAGGAACTCTAACAAACTGTAGATAAACTTCAAAAGATGCTTCGAGAGTTTTATTTGTCATTTTTTACATGAAAGGATGAGTTGGTTTGGAATTTATCAAAGGATGGTGGATAGTCGGTCAATTTGGGATATGAGGATTTAGAACAATCAAAATTTCCTTCTCCTAAATATTTTTATTGGAAGAACATTTGGTCATTAGAGGCTCTCCCTAAGGCATCTATATTTATTTGGTTAGCATTTCAAAGTAAGATTTTTATGGGATAGATTCTATAAAAAAGAGGATATTATGGATATGTGACAAGAATTTAAAAAACTTTAACCATTTACTTCCTCATTGTCCATTTACTCACACCATTTGATATTATTTTAAAAAAATATAATATTATATTAGGTAGCTCCATCAACATTGAAAGAGTTGATAAAATGTTGAATAACTTATTTAAAATCTAAAGAATTATGTATTCTTTGGGGATTTAACTGCAATTATTTTTTGGAATTTATGACTTGAAAGGAATAATTGTTTTTAATAAATATCAAAATCATGCCCAAGTTTAGAACCATATTAGTGCCTCTCTTATAGAATGTCTACAAATATGGTGCTCATCATGGGAAGTCTCAATTGTAGAAAAAAGGTGCTAATAACTTGGTTACATGATTTGAACATACATGGAAGAGTCATCTATGACAACATAATTAAAACAAAGGATCTACTTTGATATATGGTAAAATGGAAATATCCAAAAATTGGGTTTATCAAAATTAATTTTGATAGTGCTTCTAAAGGAAATCCAAGAAATGCTGGTGAAGGTGATGTTTTTAGAAATGGTGAAGAAAAATATCTCCTCACTTATTTAGAATCATAAGTAAATTCAACTAACAACTATGTAGAGGCTAGGGAACTTATTACAAGGATTAAAATTGTATCAGAAAAAGGATGGAAATATATTTCAATTTAAGGAGACTCACAAATTATCATCAATGCTATTAACAAAAATGAAAGTGGAGATTGGATAAAAAATAATAATATTGTTGATGTTAATCATCTATTAGTAGAGGTAATCTCTTGGTAGTATGAACATATTTATAGAGAAGGAAAACAAGTAGTAGATAAATTAGCGAATTATGGTGTTGATCTTCATCCTAGTGATTCAAATTTTAGAAGGCAATTGACCAAGTGATGTTTTATGTATTAATCAAAAAAATATCAAGGATCTTATTGTGGAAACATAACACTTCGATGATATTGAATAATATATTAAGAGAATAAATAAATAAAAAATTATGATAATAATGTATGCTATAAAAAATGTAATATTTTGGTATTTTGATGGGAGTTTTCCCCAATAGAATCCACATATAACCTATTATGAAAACAAACACAATATAGAATACTTTCAACTTTTTTTCCATAGTAAAAATTACCTTATAAATAATAACAAAGGCTTTCTAGACAAAAAAATTCAAAATAGTTTATTTAAATTTCATCGGAACCAATATTATAATGGTGTCATTGATGTTAGGAATATCCTATTAAAAAAAAACACACTCACACAAATATTCTAGACAAACATAAAATCTCACAACACAACTATGAAATATAAATGCATAAATGAACAATCTCATAGATAACACATAATCGCAAGCCACTTTGAGGGGGCAACCTCCTTCGATAATTTAATTTAATTATGCAAAAATATACATACATTTTTGCTCCTTGTAGTTTTAAATATTTCATATACTACTTAACTCTCAAGGTTGGCTTACATGCAAAATGGCACCTGAGCTAGAATATCCTACCTAAAAAACATATATTCTTGATAACAGTTACATATTATGGTGTCACTTGTCTAGGCACTTCTAAAGCCATGACTATTACAAAATATTTCAAAATATTATCATGGGTGTTCCCCATATTTACAAAACATTACAAAATATTACTATGGGTATCCCCTCTTTATTCATAAGTAATATTACATCATAGTGCTAGGATGGGGTCCTAACATACCCTTATCCTTTAGAAATATATGTCCTTAAATATTAAAATGAGAAATTATTGTTGGAGCTGGTGAAGAGGTTCCCATATAGGATATTCAGGTTGTAATTGATACCACTAGACAAGAACACTAATTATGATACATTGATAAAGGGTATGCAATATTTGGTTATGAATACATTCAAGTTAAATAATGATAGAACCTTCCTCATTTAACTCTAGAAGTGTAGACTAAACCTAGATCTTGTTGCCAAGAACTTGCTTAAAGGAAGACACATGGAAAATTGGATGAATTCTAGAACTAGCTGGAAGAGCTAGTTTGTATGTTGTCGACCCAATACATTGCATCACATTATAATACCCATAATATTTTACAGTAATTTTCTTATAATATTGAAGCTAGAGATAGGATTATTTGTATAGCTACAAGTGAAGAAAACCCATATATCCAACATCAAAGCTATGTTTAGTTTAGTGTTGATTAGCTTTTTGTTTCATATATTTCTAAGCCATGTCCAAATTGACCTTGAGTTGGTGAAGAATGGAATCACATTAGCAAATAGTCAAATCCACTACTTGAACTTTGGAATTGCCTAGAATGTAAGAAGATGATATTGGTGGAGGCTAACCATAGACTACTTCAAAGGGAGTCACCTTAGTGCTAGTGTGATATGATGTGTTATGCCACCATTTGACTAAATAAAGCCACTTGTCCTACCATGTAGGATGTTAAAATGTGAAGAAACGAAGATATATTTGCAATAATTTATTCATAATTTTATTTTTGCCATCAATTTGAGGGTGATAGGCCAAACTCATTTTAACTTGTGGTCCCTACAACTTGAACAATTCTTGTAAAATATGACTAGTGAAGGTAGGATCCCTATCAAAGACAATGAACTTAGGCATTCCATGGAGACGAAATATAGAGTCTAGAAAATTTTGAGCAATAATGGATATTGTGTATGGTGGGGTTGGGAATAGAAATGAGCATACTTTGTAAGACAATCCACTATCACTAGAATAACTTATTTACCTCCATATTTAGAAAACCCTTTGATAAAATCTATAAATATATCCATCCAAACATTCTCAATAATTGGTAGGGTTGAAGGGTACTAGGAGAACTCATAGTTTAACCTTTTATTCATTGGAAAAAATCATATTCAGCCACAAAAGAATGAGTATCTCTTTTCATTCCTCACCATAAAAGGTACACTTGGTCATTGTAAAAGTCTTGAGAAACCTCTAATGCCCAACTATTGGGGATGCATGCATTTTATAAAGAATGATGTCTTTTATCTATGAGTGATTAGGTATGATAATTTAGTCATTGTATCATAAATCAAGGTCATCCAAAGTATAGCTAGAGCACGAATGAGGATCTTCTTAAAATTTGCATATGAGAGTTTCCAAAGATGAATCCTTGATCAGTTTCTCATATAGTTAATGAATCCACTAAGTATGTGGTGTGGATATAGCATGTAGCATAGTCTATTATTGATGTAATTGAGACAAAGCATCCACCACCATGTTTTCCTTACCCTTCTTATAGGTGATGTCGTAGTCATAACCCAACAATTTGAAAATCTGCTTTTGCTATTTTGATCTGGCCACCCTTTTTTCTATGAAATATTTAGGTATCTTATGATCAATATTGATGGAAAAATATCTCTTAATGAGATACTATCACCAATCATTGATGGCACATAAAATGACAAACATTTCCTTCTCATAAGTAGATTTACCCAAATTTTAGCCTAAGAGTGCCTTGATAGCAAAGGCCAAAGCTTTACCTTCTTGCATTAAAAATACCCCAATTCGAGTGCTCAACACATCACTTTCAATGATAAAATATTTAGATAAATTTGGCATTACTAACATGGGGGTAGTGGTCATGGCATACTTCAAATTGATAAAATTCTTTTTGGTAAGTTTAGTCCACAAAAAAAATTATTTCTAAGTATGGCAGTCAAGTGGGGTGCTATCTTCCCATAATTCTTCACAAATTACCTATAATAGCCTATGAGACCCAATAAACCATAAATTACCTTTAGTTTATGAGGCTTAGGCCAACCTTGGATAGCCTATTTTTTTTTTAATCAACCTTAACTCCATCCTTAGTGACAATGTGACCCAAGTATTCAACCTCTTCCTAGACAAAAGAGCATTTTGAAATATTTACATAAAGCTAAGTATCATACAAAAGTTCAATTGTTTGATATAACTGTTGAAGATGCTCTTCCCGTGAATGGTTGTAATTCAATTTATCATAAAAAATCCTAGGATGAATTTGTGAAGGAAATGGCAAAAAATGGAATTCATCACACTCTAAAAGGTAGAAGGTGAATTGGTTAAATCAACTATTATAACCAAGAATCCATAATGTCCTTCATGATATTTGAAAGTTATTTTTGGAATATCATCATCCTTGATTCAAATTTGATGATACCCTAACCACAAATCCAACTTGGAAAAATATTGAGTGCCATGCAACTCATCACATAGTTCATCAATCATTGGAATTCGGAATTTATCTTTAATAGTGATCTTATTGAGGTCCTGTTGAGTGATATTTTTGTCCAATTACAATAATATACTCATAGTATGGATTCTACCTAGATATCCTCTCTTACAAGGAAATATTTATGATTTCCCCAAGGTTCTTCTTAATGTGTTCATCTAATTCCAATGCTTAGTAAAAAATGTGAAATGCTAAAAGTTAATCGGATACCTCAATGTTGCATATACCTATTAACAAGGGGCCTATTTTGGATTGATTTTATTTACAATGATTTTGTTGTTCATGGAATTTATTGAAAAGGTGAAATTATTAATCAACTATCAACCTTTGAAATTTGATAAATATTTGATTTTAACCTTTGAAATTTTGATTTTAATTGATTTTATCTCAAATTGTTAATCAAATTTTATCTTTGATTGTTAATCAAATTTTATCTTTGATTGTTAATCAAAATTTATCTTCGTTTGTTAACCAAATTTTATCTTCGATTGTTAACCAAATTTTATCTTCGATTGTTAATCAAATTTTATCTTTGTTTTTTAACCAAATTTTATCTTCATTTGTTAATAAAAATAAAATGATTGAATCTAAATTTTCCATGTAGAAACTTTGGAATATCATATTAATTATTCACTTTAATGAAAAAATTGAATTTATTGAAATTTCAATTTTCATACAATGAATTAATTGATTATTTGGAAAAATTGTGAAAAGTTTAACACCTCAAATTTTCATTAAAAATGTGGACTTACGTAAATTGAAAATTTGAACTTTAGTTTTGAAATTGACATACTTCCTTTTGGGGTTTTTTTTTTTTTTTGTATTTTGTAATTGAGGATATTTAAAAAAATGCGAGGCTAGGGTTAGAGAAAATAAAATAAAAGAACAAGTCGATGTAACTTTTAAAATTTCAACCTGAATCTGCATAAAAAATAGAAGAAAAATAAATGTGATGCAATATTCGAAGGGAATAACACAATATATTAAGAAAAATAAATAATTCTACCATCCACATACATAAAACTTATTAAATTTTCCAATACATAGCAAAAATAGAAGATATTGAATTCATGTTCCTTTAGAATACCCTGCTTAAATCGATTACAATGGGTGAAATTATGTGCACTCGAGCAACAAGGGAGGAGATGTTCTTCTAAAATTAAAAATTCCAACATGCACTCACTTCCAATATTCTCCTACCTCTCCTTCGTGAGTTTCATTGGATATTTAAAACTTCTAAAACAACCATTCATTTTCTTTTCCACTCATTCAATTTTGTAATGTCTTATTTAATTGAATTTGTTCTCCTTATTTATTTTACTCCACTTGTAACCATTGCTTAATTATTTCTATTTATTTTAAGACTCATTCGATAACACTTTTTCCATGTTTCTTTAATGCAATGGCCAACCATAATGAGACTTTTACATTCATTTTGTGGGTGAAACAGACCAAAATTTCCATGAATCATATCAAAAGCATGCATGGCCTTCATTGGGAATAATGTTTGTCATATCATCTTTAGTTTTAAAATTAGTACATAGTCCTTGGCAACTGTTTCATAAGATTATAACAATAACTTGATTCATTAAATAAAACATCACATGTACATCTATGAAAACTTCATCCACTGTCATGGAATATATCTGATCTTCTTCTTCATGTGGAGCAAAACATTGGTTGTATATCTCATAAAAATTTCTACTACCTTTTTATCTAAATGCCAGGTGTATAAGGCATCTACCTCCACCTATTCATATGGAAATCTGTGATGTTGAAGCCCTCACATTCATTCTCATATTTTTCCATGGCCATTTAATTTGAGCTACTTGTCATCATAATTAACCTAGTGTGCACGTCTTTGAAAACACAAACTTCCTACATAGGTTTTGATGAAATTGCCAACTACGTAAACATAAAATGATCAAGAAGTAGACACATGAGAATGAAACAATCCCTATGTATTCTTCTCAAACCAAAAATTTATCAAATTTCCTACTCATCCATCCATCAGATTTTATCTTGGTGTAAAATACGAGCACTATTTGTTGAGAAAAATGTAATCATTTTTTCCAATTTCTACCTAGGAAATGATGTCGGGATGCACATCATATGAATTTCTATTCATTTATGCTTTACCAAATTATTGACGGATGTGAACATGATTTGGGTTCATTAACTCCATAATTCATAAACTATAATGACACGACAACATGCATTCTTCTTTCCATGAGGTAGTTTTAAAGCATATCAATGGGAGAAGCAAAGGTATAAGCAGTGCATCCCAATAGAATTGTTATCAAGACATCCTCCATCTCTTGCTTCCTCCACAATACAAGAATTCACTTGTAAAGGTATCCAAAGACAAGCGAGTAGGTGTTGTTGACCCTGGACGAAAATCTAATCACCAAATAATGTCATAAAATATTTGATATGGGAAATACGTTCAAGCTACATAATAAATTATGCCATAAAAGCCTCTATGTTCTGCAGCAATGCCACGTCCAATAGGGTGATAAATTGCATTGTCAAATTTTGAATTTAAACTATTTCCCAAAATATCTTCTCATGATATACTCTTTTTGATATATTTCCATTGAACGATGTAATTATTTAAGCATCCTATTAGAAAATAATTTAATTTTCATCAATTCCATAGAACCGAATCAAATTCAAATCCGTACTGATAGTTACTGACTTTGAAATCCATACATTTTATATTCTCATCTTCAATGGATAACTTCAACACCATGTTCTTCATGATATCCATCCAATAATAAGTGACCATCTATGAATTGTTGAATATTTTGAGTAGATGAGTTGTCATTGATGTCAAGAGTGAGTGGTCATTGATGTCAAAAGTTAGTTTTAGTGAGAAATGCAAGGAGAAGCAGTTCCACAATCAGTGCAAAAAGAAGAGTCTGCTTCCAATTGGTCAGATCTGGTTCCAGATAGACATATGTGGTCCAAAGTGCAAAGAAGAAGCCCAAGAAAATAATACTATAATATTTTATTATAATATTAAAAAGGAAAATTTAAATTAATTAATACAATTTTATTATAAATTAATTTATTAATTAATTTAATTAACTTCCAAAGTTATTTAAGTTAAGTTTAATTTAATTATAAATTAATTTATATTAATTTAAATAACCCCAAAGAGGGTTATAATGTTAAATTAAAAATTGAATTTGAAATTCGATTTAAGTGCCGATGTTTTATGGCATCAGGTCTTCGTGTATAAAAGGTGGTAAAAACCTTTGCCTTATCCATACACATCATCGATCAATTTTCTAAGCTCTAAAGTATAGTGCACAAGGAAGAGAAATATAATTTTCATGTTTTGAAATGTCTTCAGTGGAAATAGATTTAATAAATAGGAGTGAGGCTCCTCGTACCTCGCACAATGTTGTGTAGCATAGTTGGAAATGGCAGATGTTGCTAAGTCTTATGGCAAGCAAGGAGTGCAAGGTTCAAATCCCGTCGAGTTCATTTTGCAAGGAAGAGAAGGCATTTTCATTTTGAGCAGCACAATTCAAAAGGAATAAAGGGAGGCTTGTCCCTTCCCTTCTCGTGGAAGCACTTAGCCCACGTTGTGGGCTAGCACCTCGATAATACGCTTGGTTGGGAGTGGTATCGTGTTCAACATCCATTGAGGCCTTTTGGCTAATGTTAAATGTATGAGCTAATATTCACACAACCCAGAATTAATGTGATGCAATATTCGAAGGGAATAACACAATATATTAAGAAAAATAAATAATTCTACCATCCACATACATAAAACTTATTAAATTTTCCAATACATAGCAAAAATAGAAGATATTGAATTCATGTTCCTTTAGAATACCCTGCTTAAATCGATTACAATGGGTGAAATTATGTGCACTCGAGCAACAAGGGAGGAGATGTTCTTCTAAAATTAAAAATTCCAACATGCACTCACTTCCAATATTCTCCTACCTCTCCTTCGTGAGTTTCATTGGATATTTAAAACTTCTAAAACAACCATTCATTTTCTTTTCCACTCATTCAATTTTGTAATGTCTTCTTTAATTGAATTTGTTCTCCTTATTTATTTTACTCCACTTGTAACCATTGCTTAATTATTTCTATTTATTTTAAGACTCATTCGATAACACTTTTTCCATGTTTCTTTAATGCAATGGCCAACCATAATGAGACTTTTACATTCATTTTGTGGGTGAAACAGACCAAAATTTCCATGAATCATATCAAAAGCATGCATGGCCTTCATTGGGAATAATGTTTGTCATATCATCTTTAGTTTTAAAATTAGTACATAGTCCTTGGCAACCGTTTCATAAGATTATAACAATAACTTGATTCATTAAATAAAACATCACATGTACATCTATGAAAACTTCATCCACTGTCATGGAATATATCTGATCTTCTTCTTCATGTGGAGCAAAACATTGGTTGTATATCTCATAAAAATTTCTACTACATTTTTATCTAAATGCCAGGTGTATAAGGCATCTACCTCCACCTATTCATATGGAAATCTGTGATGTTGAAGCCCTCACATTCATTCTCATATTTTTCCATGGCCATTTAATTTGAGCTACTTGTCATCATAATTAACCTACTGTGCACGTCTTTGAAAACACAAACTTCCTACATAGGTTTTGATGAAACTGCCAACTACGTAAACATAAAATGATCAAGAAGTAGACACATGAGAATGAAACAATCCCTATGTATTCTTCTCAAACCAAAAATTTATCAAATTTCCTACTCATCCATCCATCAGATTTTATCTTGGTGTAAAATACGAGCACTATTTGTTGAGAAAAATGTAATCATTTTTTCCAATTTCTACCTAGGAAATGATGTCGGGATGCACATCATATGAATTTCTATTCATTTATGCTTTACCAAATTATTGACGGATGTGAACATGATTTGGGTTCATTAACTCCATATTTCATAAACTATAATGACACGACAACATGCATTCTTCTTTCCATGAGGTAGTTTTAAAGCATATCAATGGGAGAAGCAAAGGTATAAGCAGTGCATCCCAATAGAATTGTTATCAAGACATCCTCCATCTCTTGCTTCCTCCACAATACAAGAATTCACTTGTAAAGGTATCCAAAGACAAGCGAGTAGGTGTTGTTGACCCTGGACGAAAATCTAATCACCAAATAATGTCATAAAATATTTGATATGGGAAATACGTTCAAGCTACATAATAAATTATGCCATAAAAGCCTCTATGTTCTGCAGCAATGCCACGTCCAATAGGGTGATAAATTGCATTGTCAAATTTTGAATTTAAACTATTTCCCCAAATATCTTCTCATGATATACTCTTTTTGATATCTTTCCATTGAACGATGTAATTATTTAAGCATCCTATTAGAAAATAATTTAATTTTCATCAATTCCATAGAACCGAATCAAATTCAAATTCGTACTGATAGTTATTGACTTTGAAATCCATACATTTTCTATTCTCATCTTCAATGGATAACTTCAACACCATGTTCTTCATGATATCCATCCAATAATAAGTGACCATCTATGAATTGTTGAATATTTTGAGTAGATGAGTTGTCATTGATGTGAAGAGTGAGTGGTCATTGATGTCAAAAGTTAGTTTTAGTGAGAAATGCAATGAGAAGCAGTTCCACAATCAGTGCAAAAAGAAGAGTCTGCTTCCAATTGGTCAGATCTGGTTCCAGATAGACATATGTGGTCCAAAGTGCAAAGAAGAAGCCCAAGAAAATAATACTATAATATTTTATTATAATATTAAAAAGGAAAATTTAAATTAATTAATACAATTTTATTATAAATTAATTTATTAATTAATTTAATTAACTTCCAAAGTTATTTAAGTTAAGTTTAATTTAATTATAAATTAATTTATATTAATTTAAATAACCCCAAAGAGGGTTATAATGTTAAATTAAAAATTGAATTTGAAATTCGATTTAAGTGCCGATGTTTTATGGCATCATGTCTTCATGTATAAAAGGTGGTAAAAACCTTTGCCTTATCCATACACATCATCGATCAATTTTCTAAGCTCTAAAGTATAGTGCACAAGGAAGAGAAATATAATTTTCATGTTTTGAAATGTCTTCAGTGGAAATAGATTTAATAAATAGGAGTGAGGCTCCTCGTACCTCGCACAATGTTGTGTAGCATAGTTGGCAATGGCAGATGTTGCTAAGCCTTATGGCAAGCAAGGAGTGCAAGGTTCAAATCCCGTCGAGTTCATTTTGCAAGGAAGAGAAGGCATTTTCATTTTGAGCAGCACAATTCAAAAGGAATAAAGGGAGGCTTGTCCCTTCCCTTCCCGTGGAAGCACTTAGCCCACGTTGTGGGCTAGCACCTCGATAATACGCTTGGTTGGGAGTGGTATCGTGTTCAACATCCATTGAGGCCTTTTGGCTAATGTTAAATGTATGAGCTAATATCATTTGTCTTGGTCGCTTGATTATTTCAGATGTGCTAAGGTTGAAAAAATAAAATATTTTTGATGGTTTATAAAGTTTATTTTTGCCTAAATTAATTTGGATATTGAGTATTTGAGGGAGATAAAAGGGTAGGCAATAATATTTTGAAAGTTTAATTTTTGGAGGTTGATTAATTAAAGTTAGAAATTATAAAGAGCAATTGAGTAATTATTTTTATGTATGATTTGATGATTGATAATTTCAAAGAATAGAAGGTGTATTTGAGTTTGATTATTTTGTAATTGACAAATATTTAAGAGAGTTTTAGTGTGATATTTTGTCATCTAACCATTGAAATTGGCAAAGAAGAAAATTATGATTGAGATAGGTTTATAAGGGCACTTATACATAAAAAAAAAAGGTATGGGTACATATTCCTAGTGAGTGATTGTTGGATTTTGGGAATGCTAAGTTGGAGTGAAAAGGGTTGTTTGATAAGCATTGTTGATTTTGGTTTTTTTGGACTAAAATTTGATTCTAGAAACCTTATTTGATAATAATTATTGGAAATATTGAGTAAATATTTCATATGCTTGAACTAGGTTTTGTGAAAAGAACATGAGTATCATTGTTATGTGAAGTTGTGAAAGAACATGAGTATCATTGTTATGTGAAGTTGTGAAAGAACATGAGTATCATTGTTATGTGAAGTTGTAAACTATCTTGAACTAGAGTTTGTGAAAGATCATGAGTATCATTTTTATGTGATATTGTTTGATAAACATTGTTGGAAATAAGTGAGTGAGTGTTCATATACTTGGACTAGGGTTTGTGAGCAAGGGTTATTTCATTGAGTGATTGATTGAGTAGAGTTGGTTGAGCCTAGTCAAGTGGATGTGTTGAAGTTATAGTTCGTGTTTTGTGAAACAAATTATTCCATATTCTAAATTGATTTAATAAATATGTTGAGTGTTTGTGAGTATGAAACATATAGAGTCTCTAATAATTTTCTATATGTTTTTGTGGTAAAAACAGAGATTGAAAGATATTGAACATTGTGGTGAATGTGAAGCATATTGAGTCTCTAACAATTCTCTATATGTTTTTGTGATAAAAATAGAGATTGAAAGTGATTGAGCATTATGGTTAATGTGAAGCATAATGATTCTCTAACAATTCTCTACATGTTTCTATGAGATTGGATAAGTTCTAGTGAGGACTTTTTCAATAGATTTGGGGCAAGTCTTTGAGAAGACTTGTGGATAAATTTGTGTGAACTTTTATGGAATATTACAATACATATTTGAGGACAAATATTAAGAGCATATTGGACAAGTTCTAGTAGGAAATTTTTGAGCAGATTTAAGACAAGTATTGGTGTAAACTCAGCTACAATAGACCAACAAAATGGACTCCAATCACATAACACAAATGCAATAATAGAAGAAAACTGCCAATTGATATTCTTCTCATTCCTGAATTCACACCCCTTATACAAAATATTACAATCCATAATATAGCAACCTAAAACCAAAGAAACCCTAGAGAAGCCCTAAAAATATCTTTTTTTTTTAAATGCTAAAAATAGATATTTTTCCTAAAAACTGCTAAAAATAGAAATGAGTCGGATTGCGCCCAAATTTGGTGCACACATACCTCTTACAATAATGAAGCTTAGTTTAAAATATTAGGCCTCAAATTATGGTATAACAAAAGATAATAAACTTCTAACGGCCAAAAAATCCCAAAAAACCTGGGAACATATTCTAAAAGCTAATTTTGGGGCACTAGATGTCAGAGTTAGGTCCTGAAAATATAATTTTTGGAGGGTTAGGTGCATCAATGATGATACTAATGTATAACACGCATGCAGAACCACCTGTTAAATTTCAAGGTAAACAGGCGTACGTTTCACAAGTTATGGCTCTGGCAAGGTGCATCATTCTCCTCTAGTGAAAAAGAACTGGTGAAATAGGGTTTGGGAGTAGTCTATAGGTATAAATTTTTCCTGTGACTTCTTCTTCATCTTTGTCCAATCCCTGATATTTTCATTTTTATTCCTCTATCGTTTAGTCTATAAATGATCCCACCAAATCAATGCATGTCCCTTCAACTTTGTGCATGCGAGCTTAACCTTCTTCTCTTCAATAAGATTACTCCATTCAAAATATTTTTCTAGGCTATTGATCCAATCTATCAACTCCTATGGTTTCAACCCACCAACATACTCGGGAACCTCGATCTTAATCCCATATCGATTCCCAATAAGCCCCTCTAAAACTTGTATCATTCAATTTTGAAAATCGTGCCCTTATTCCTTTGGTCCCTCTAGTTCTACTTCTGCATGGACCTCAAATCCATGTTCCTCAGGTATATTTTCATCATCATATCCTTGATCTGCATGTGCCCTAGGATGTCTCTCTCCCATGCGATCAATCACATGAGTTAGCCGTGTTATTTCTGCATTTAGATCCCCGATATGCCTATTCATCTGGGCATATCTTCTATGTGGTATCTTCCCTTCACTAGCAAGATCACACCTGCTCTGATACCAAATGGTGTAAACTCAGCTATAAGAGACCAAAAAAATGGACTCCAATCACATAACACAAATGCAATAATAGAATAAAACTACCAATTGATATTATTCTCATTTTTGAATTCACACCCCTTCTACAAAATATTACAATCCATAATATAGCAACCGAAAACCAAAGAAACCCTCAAAATATCTTTTTTCTAAAAACTATTAAAAATAGATCTTTTTTCTAAAAACTGCTAAAAATAGTAATGAGTCAGATTGTGCCCAAATTTTATGCACATATCCCTCTTACAATAATGAACCTTAATTTAAAATATTAGGTCTCAACTTATGGTATAACAAAATATAATAAACTTCTAACAGCCAAAAAAACCCAAAAAACCCGAGAACCTATTCTAAAAGCTAATTTTGGGGCACTAGATGTTAGAGTTAGGTCCCAAACACATGATTTTTGGAGGGTCAAGTGCATCAAAAATGAGCCTAATGCAGAACACACATGCGTAACCACATGTTAAATTTCAAGGAAAACAGGCGTACGGTTCACAAGTTATGGCTCCGACAAGTTGCATCAAGTATTTGAGAAGACTTGTGAGTAGAGTTGATTCATTAACTTGTTCAAACCTTAAATTAATATTTGGGGTAGATACAACAAAGTTGATTTGTGATTAAGTCAAGATTTGTGTTAAGGCTTGAGGACAGAGATTGAGAATAGATTTGTACTAGACCGAAGGACTATGTTTAGTGCAGATTTGAGGACAAATATTGAGCATATTTGTGCTAGAATGGAGTACTGTGTTTAGTGTAGATTTGAGGATAGATTTTGGTGTAGATTTGAGGATAATTTTGTGCCAGACCAGAGAAAAATATTGAGCAAATTTGTGCTAGACCAAAGGACTATGTTTAGTGCATATTTGAGATAGATCAAAGAGTAAGCTTTGGAGGTGATAAAGTATAGAGGATGATAGTCTTTAGTGGATAGAGATCCATTAGCCATGGTAGTGAGGATAGGTCTTATGATTGAGTATATGAGTCTTTAGTGGATAGATATCCATTACCCAGTGTAGTGGAGATAATAGTTCTTCTAGAATATCACCAACCAGATTATAGGAGAAAGGAGTTCTCCTATGGATAGATATCCACAAACTTGATTAGGGGATTGGTGTCTCCTTTGAATAGAGTTCTATAAAAATTGTAATAGGAAAAGGATTCCCAAGAGATTTATTGAGAAAATATTAGTGAAATATTTTTTTTGTGGAGTAGCTCAAATTGGGTGAACCACATTAAATTGGTGTCTCTATTGTGTGTGGTGATTTGTGCATTGCTTTTATTATTGTTGTTGATATTACTATTGATACATTGCATAATATTGATTGAGAAAGAAAAGTAAAAAGTGGTCTTATACTGTTCACCCCCCTCTCAGTATAAGCTTGTGTTATTCAATTGGTATTAGAGTGAGTTCCTTTAGAAGAGTTTAACAACTTGAAGGAAAATCTTACAAGAACACAATGGATTCTAAGAATGGGTCCTCTGATAATTCAACACCATTATTTTATGGAAGTTATTATATATTTTGCAATATGAGAATGAAGATTCACCTGATGGCACTTGGCAATGAAATATGAGAAGCATTTGAAAATGAATACACACCACCAACTACTCCACCCATAGATAAATATGGTAAGCTTCTATATCATTACAATTCAAAAGAAATGAATGCAATTTTGAGAGGTTTGCATAGAACATAGTTCATAAAGGTTATGCATAGCAAATCAAAAAAAGGAATTTGGGATAAGTTACAAAGAATTTATGAATGAGATAAAAGTGTCAAAAAGGTAAAGATATGAAATGTCAAAGGACAATTTGAAGAATTAAGAATGAAGGATGAGGAAAACATTAGTGCTTATATACTTTGTATAGATGAGGTTGTTAATGACATGCAAGGACTTGGACTTGAGATTGAATAATATGATATTTGAGATAAGATCTTACGATCTCTCCCAAAAAGGTTTACTGAAAAGATCGCTGCTATAGAGGAATCAAAATATGGTGATATTTTGACAAGAGATGTATTACTTGGTATTCTTACAACTTTTGAGATGAGAACAAAAGAGGGACCTAATATCTATAATAAAATAGCCTTTAAATCTACTAAGAAGACAAAGGAGAAGAATTCAAACTCAAGAAATGAGTCATCTAGTGATGAAGAAGCAAATTATGGCAGAAGGAATAAGGATCCAAGAAGATTTAAAGATGTAAAATTTTTTAGATGTTTCAACTATGGAAAGTATGGTCACTATGAAACTTATTTTCAAGAAGCTAGAAATAGCAATGATGAAGAAAAATATAATTATAAGAACAGAGAATCATAAAAATATAGGTACCAAAATAAAGGTAAGGATGGACAAGGTAAACAAGGAAAGTAGTTCTTTCAAAGACAAAAGAGGAGTTACTATGCAGACAAGGCAAGTAAGTACTCAAGTGATAGTGATAATAGTTTCTTAAATAATGATAAATATGAAGTTATATTTCTAACAGATGAAAAATAAGAAGCTAAGAAAAATTCACCAATAATTCTCAAGTGCTTTAGATGTGGTAATTTTAGACATCTTGAAGATAGTTGTACAAATAATGGTTTCAGTTTCAGTATTGATGTATATGAAGATACACTTGAAGGACCATAAGAGAATATTCTAATGGCACTAGAAGAAGGAGGTGATCCTATAGAAGACAAGTCAAAAGAGAATTAAGATGATTTCAAAGGCAAACAAATAGAGGAAGAATCCAAGAAAGGTGAAGTTGATATTAAGGGAGAGCTTATTTATGCTCTTGACACATTAAATAAGGTAATAAAGCAAAACTCCCAACTTAAGCTTCAATTTCAATAATGTGATGAAGAAATAGGAAAGCTTATAGAGGATCTAAATAAGTCAATGGCTAAGACAAAGAATTTCAAGGATAAGTTAGAAGCAAAGGTCTTAGAATGTGAAAGATTAGAACAAGAAGTAGCTATACTAAGGGAAGAAGTAAAAAAGTCTAAGGATAAGCTACAGAAGTTTGGAAAGAGCTCAAAAATCGTAGATAAGATGATCAAGGTACAAATACGATCAGTAAACAAAATAGGTCTTGGTTTTGAACAGGTATAAAAGAAACAAGAAGATGAGTCAATCTCAAGTTCTAGAGAAGAAGAAACTTCATAAGAAGATAGTGTGAGAGAAACTGAGACTTTTGAGGATGAATTAGACAATAGAAAGTTCAACAAGGAAAATAACAATGCACAAAAGAGGAACAAATGAAACAGAAACCAGCATGGGTAAAAGAGACTAAGATACCAATAAGGTCAAGGTAAGGAAATTTCAATGGATGATGTTTCTCATGTCACAAATTTGGGCACAAGGCTTCACAGTGCAGGACACATGAAAGACAAGAATTTGGAAACTTCAAAACATGCAGCCTTTTCATAGGTATTGCTACTCATGTAATCAGTTTGGTCAAAAGGCAATGAATTGTAGGGTTCATGGCAGGAATAGATATGGCTTCACCAGAAGAAATACCAAGACATTTGCACCTTCAAGGAATAATAATATTAAGTGTTAAAAGTGCAATAACGATGGACATATAGAAAAGTGGTGTAGAGAAAAAAATTCATAGACAAGCAGGAATAGGAACAGTCAGAGGAATCAGAAGGATCAAATGAGAAGGAAAGTGAACAAAGGTAAATACCAGTGCATGTTAAGAGTATAAATACTCCCACCCCATAATTAACCACCTCAATATGAGGTGGGTGAGGGGCTAAGCTAAGAGACTCATTCTTAGCCCCGAGCCCCAAAGGTGACCCTTTGCAATTGATGTCAAAGGGGGAGAGATTTGAGTAAGGGGAGATATTTGATTTAAGGAGAGAGCATTGAGTTAGGGGGAGCAGTTTCCTAGGGGGAGCAAAATAGAAAAAGGTTAAGAAAATTTGAAAAGATAATTGGGTTGCCATCAATGACAAAGGGGGAGATTATTGGACATTTTGATTAGATGAGTTGTAATTGATGTCAAGAGTGAGTGGTCATTGATGTCAAAAGTCAGTTTCAATGAGTAGTGCATGGAGAAGCAGTTTTGTAATCAGTTCAAAAAGGAGTGTCTGCTTCGAGTTGGTCAAATTTGGTTTCATGTAGTCAGATGTGGTCCAAAGTGCAAAGAAGAGGCCCAAGCAAATAATATTATAATATTTTATTATAATATTAAAAAGGAAAATTTAAATTAATTAATGTAATTTTATGATAAATTAATTTATTAATTAATTTAATTAACTTCCAAAGTTATTTAAGTTAATTATAACTTAATTAAAAAAAAATTAATTAATTAATATTAATTTAAATAACCCCAACGAGGGTTATAAGGTTCAATTAAAAATTGAATTTGAAATTCAATTTAAACACTGACATTTTATGGCACGAGGCCTTCATGTATAAAATATGGTAAAAACCTTTTCCTTATCCATACACACTATTGATCGATTTTCTAAGCTCCAAAGTATAGTGCGCAAGGAAGAGAAACATTATTTTTACATTTTGAAAGGTCTCTAGTGGAAAAATATTTAATAAATAGGAGTGAGGCTCCTCTTACCTAAAATAACGTTGTGTAGCACAGTTGGCAAAATTCGATGGTGCTAAGCCTTGTGGAAGGCAAGGAATGCAAGGTTTGAATTCCATCGAGTTCATTTTGTAAGGAAGATAAGGTATTTTTATTTTGAGTAGCACCGATCAAAAGGAATAAAAGGAGGCTTGTGCATTCCCTTCCTGTGGAAGCACTTAGCCCAAGTTGTGGGCTAGAACCTCGATAAGGCACTTGGCTAGGAGTGGTATAGCATTCAAAACCCATCGAGCCTTTTGGCTAATATTAAAGGTATGCGTTGATGTCATTTGTCTTGGTTTCTTGATTATTTCGAATGTGATAAGGTTGAAAATAAAATATTTTTGATGTTTTATAAAGTTCATTTTTACCTAAATTAATTTGGATATTGAGTATTTGAGGGAGATAAAAGTGTAGGCAATATTATTTTGAAATTTTAATTGTTGGAGGTTGATTAATTAAAGTTGGATATTATAAGGAGCAATTGAGTAATTTATTTTTATGTATGATTTGATTATTTCTAATTTCAAGGAGTAATAAGGTGTATTTTATTTTGATTATTTTTGTAATTGAGAATTTTTTTGAGAGAGTGTTAGTGTGATATTTTGTCATCTAACCATTAAAATTGGCAAAGAAGAAAATTGTGATTGAGACAAGTTTTTAAGAGCACTTCTACGTCAAAAAAAAAGGTATGGACACATCTTCCTAGTGAGTGATTTTTGGAGTTGTGAATGCTAAGTTGGAGTGAAAAGAGTTGTTTGATAAGCATTGTTGAGTTTTTTTTTTTCTGGAATGAAAGTTGATTCTAGAAACCTTGTTTGATAAGCATTGTTGAAAATATTGAATAAATCTTTCATATGCTTGAACTAGGGTTTGTGCAAATAACATGAGTATCATTGTTATGTGAAGTTGTGAAAGAACATGAGTATCATTGTTATGTGAAGTTGTGAAAGAACATGAGTATCATTGTTATGTGAAGTTGTGAACTATCTTGAACTAGGGTTTGTGAAATATCATGAGTATCATTGTTATATGAGATTGTTTGATAATCATTGTTGGAAATAAGATAGTGAATGTTGATATAATTGGACTAGGGTTTGTGAGCAAGGGTTATTTCATTGTGTGATTTATTGAGTAGAGTTGGTTGAGCCTAATCAAGTGGATGTGTTGAAGTGATAGTTCAAGTTCTATGAAATAAATTGTTCCATATTCTAAATTGTTTTGAGAAAGAGTTTGAGTGCTTGTGAGTATGAAACATATTGAATCTCTAAAAATTATCTATATATTTTTGTGGTAAAAATAGAGATTGAAAGTGATTAAGCATTGTGGTGAATGTGAAGCATATTGAGTCTCTAACAATTCTCTATATATTTTTGTGGTAAAAAGAGAGATTGAAAGTGATTGAGCATTGTGGTGAATGTGAAGCATATTGAGTCTCTAACAATTCTCTATGTTTTTATGTGATATTGAACAATTTCTTGTGAGGAATTTTGAGAATATTTGAGGTAAGTATTTGATAATACTTGTGGATAAATTTGTGTGAACTTTTGTGGAAGCTTACAATACATATTTGAGGACAAATATTAAGAGTATATTGGACAAGTTCTAGTAAGAACTTGTTGAGAAAATTTTGGACAAGTCTTTTAGACTACTTGTGAGTAGAGTTGATTGATTGATTTGTTCAAAACTTGAGTTAAGGTTGGAGGAAGATCTAGTAGAGTTTATTTGTGATTAATTCAAGCTTTGTGTTAAGGGACAGAGATTGAAAATAGATTTATGCTATACCAAAGGACTATGTTTAGTGTATATTTGAGGACAGATATTGAGCAGATTTGTGCTTGATCGAAGGACTGTGTTTAGTGCAGATTTAAGAATAGAATTTGGTGCAGATTTGAGAATAAGTTTGTGCTAGACCAGATACAGAGATTGAGTATATTTATAATAGATCGAAGAACTACTTTTAGTGTAAATTTTAGATAGAGCAAATAGCAAGCTTTGGAGGTGACAAAGTATAGATTATTATAGTCTAGTGGATATAAATTCATTAGCTAGGATAGTGAGGACAGGTCTTCTGAGTGAGGATAGGAGTCTTCAGTGGATAGATATCCATTAGCCAGTATAGTGGAGTTAGCAGTTCTTCTAGAATATCACCAACCAGATCATAGGAGAAAGGAGTTCTTCTATGGATAGATATCCACAAACTTTATCAAGGGATTGGTGTCTCCCTTGGATAGAGGTCCATAAATATTGTAATAGGAAAAGGATTCTCAAGATATTTATTTTTAAAATATTAGTAAAATATTTTCTTCGTGGAGTAGCTCATATTGGGTTAACCACATTAAATTGGTGTCTCTATTATGTGTGGTGATTTGTGCATTTCTTTGATTATTGTTGTTGATATTACTATTGATACATTTCTTACTATTGATTGGGAAAGAAAAGTAAAAAGTGATATTATACTGTTCACCCCCTTCTCAGTATAAGCTTGTGTTCTTCATGAA
This sequence comes from Wollemia nobilis, assembly GCA_028583015.1. NCBI lineage: Eukaryota > Viridiplantae > Streptophyta > Pinopsida > Araucariales > Araucariaceae > Wollemia > Wollemia nobilis. The sequence continues at coordinate 1,286,838 of JAQPPZ010002945.1, read as the reverse complement.
TAGTGTCTCCCACATGAAAACTGCAATGTGATGAGTGACAATTTCCTTGATAGGTGTATGGAAAATATAATTTAAAAAAAAAATCTATTAAATTAATTATATCTATCCTAGGCTAAAGTGATGGAATATATGGTATATTTGGCATGTAAATCTATGAGCCATGATACGACAAATCCACATAGGTAAGATAAATAATTCAAGTTTACACATAATTTTAAACATTTTAATTTTCCATTCAATAATGTGAATGATAGGCTGCGATAAGGTATCAAATCCAATGTTATTCTTGTATCATAGCCAACTAACCAATATGTGTGGTATTAATTTTCATAACTTGTCTTAAACAAACTTTGCAAGAAGAACGAGACAAAGGTAAATTTGGCATGGATTTAGGGAAAATATATTGGGTTGAATAGGAAAAATGATTTATGAGATGGTGGTGATGGCTATATTTTACCTTCATCCCTTTTTAGTGAGACGAATGAATGAATAGGTGAGAAAATAAAAATCATCAAACAAAAGGGAAAACAAGAGATGAAGACATAATAGCTAGTAACCTAACATTATGTGACATAATGTAAATATTTAGAGAGAGGCATACCTTACTCGCATGCTTTTATTAGTCTAAGAACATGAGAGGATAAATAAAAATGAGGAAGGTTCTTGATTAACATCTTGATAGTCGGGATATGCTTGTAGAATAAATAGTGGTCATATGAACATCATATAATGTTATTCATGTGGTATCTAGCCTATCCTATGGGTGCCCCTTGATAGCCAAGAAGCTAATGAGGATTATGAAAAAATTATGAGGTATTGATTTATCATTCATATATTCTACCATAATGTGCATTTAATTTATTTATTGTATAGCAAAAACCCACTCCATTAAAAGACTATTGAACTTTGATAGTTTTTAGGGAGGATTATTAATGGATGCATAAGAAGAAGAACAAAATATAGAGGAATAGGTTTGAGAAATGATGACTAAATTTGAATAATATGGGAAAGGAGGTGATTTCCAACCATATCACAACTAACTAGGAAAGGTGACCAATTACACTTTTGAATAATCAAAGTATGAAACACACTTATGATTATAAAAAAATGTAATAGAAAATCTCCCCAAATTGATTGGGAGATATTTAGGAGAAATAAGAAAGAAGGTTAGTGTATATCCCTTGACTTGATAAGATAAGAAATGTGTATACTTGAAATATCAAGGGATATATAAGAAAAAAAATTAAATGGAGATAGTGATTGCTTGAAGAATAGGATGATGAATCGTAGCATCATCATCCTATGATAAACATAAATATAGTAATATGCATATACATAAGTTGAAGAATGAGGAGCCATGATCCACTACCCAATGCAACAAGAAAGCAAGCGAGACAAAAAACCAAAAAAAATATTGAAATGAAGAGAGGAATTGATTTAAGTTAGAATACATACTCAATGCTTATGGGAGATAGTGGATCTATTAGCCATCAAAAATCTAGTGATATAGGTATGAGAAATGAATATCATAACTAGGATGATCATTTTATATTATTGCACAATTCAAAGTTCCTAGAATTGTAATAGTAGGTAAGGTGAAGGTTTGAGAAAAAGGTAGAAGCAAGGATGATACTTCATAAAATAATTATTCTAAGAATTTGGTTGAAGAAGAATTATTTTATGGTGTATTTTCAGGGATCCAAGAGATGTGAATCAAGAGAAGATATCAAGGGAAGAAATTATTTAAGTAGAAAAGAATAGAGGAATGAAGCAAAGAAGAACGGTGAGGTTGTGGTCATAAAGAACACTTTAAAGATATGATATTGCACATAAATATAGGAAGGTACAATTTATTTATTCAATATGTACTTTATGATCACAACAGTATAATTATTATAGAATAATAATACATAGAGGTGAAGCAAGATGAATGGGTTAAGTAGAGTAATGGAGAGTTTTCCAACTAAGAAATGTAAATAATTATGAAAAACCTTTTATATCTTAGGGTAATATTAGCATCTTTGTGGTAAAATAGAAAGAGAAGAGATAATTCCCTAGTTTTTGGAATTCACTAAGCATCGATGACCTAGTGCAAGTGTAATGCATATGATCTAACCTAACTAGTTATCATCATTACCACATTGTAAAATTCACAAAATTCTATATGAGTAAGCAAATAGATGTACACACATGGATGTCAAGCATATATGCAAAGAGCATATATCAATAAACGTATGTAAAATATTTACATAATTTGTGCATATATGAAAAGAAACATGCAATATGATCAAGTAAGTTAAATGCAAATTGGTATATTAGGGATCTTGGAAAATCTGGTAGAAGAAGTAGAGGAATAAATAAGATGAGCAAGATTGATTCTCTAAAAATTATAGAAACTTGATGAGTAATATAAGGTATTGAGAAGAAAATTATGTTGTAATGAGTGACTATTGGTTGGAGATCCTATTGTCAAGACCTCAAATCCTTCTCCAAATTTCAAAATATCTAGAGAAGACCTGATGCAAGTGAGCAATCACACAATCATGCATAGTATATCTTAATATACATAATTTTCATGGGTTATTTAATATTCTTTCTATCTATGGTTGCTATACAATAGGATCTCAAGCCAAAATTAGCCATAATTATGAAGGGGCCTAACCAATAAGGCTCAAAATTTTCTTTCAAATCACTTGAAGCATTGGTATTATTTTGATTTTATTTAAGGATAAGGTCCCCTAATTCCAAATAATTATTGAGTACCTTCTTAGTGTAGGAATACTTGAGCCTATTTTTATAGGATCAAATGTGCTATAAGGCATTAATGTGCTTTTCATCAAGAAACTCTAATTTCATTAGATGGGAAAAGTGATACTCATCACAAATCGAAGCATCATACAATAAGACACACAAATAAGGGACCTATAGTTTTAAGGGAAATATGATCCCAGTCCAAGGGACTAGAACATATGGGGTTTCTCCTATAGGTGTGTGTAAACTAGTATGATAAACCCACAAAGTTGGGTAAAGCTACAGATTCCAATCACAACTATTCTTACTAAGTAGCTTCTTAAGGATCTTAATTAAATTTTTAGTAAATGCTTATATTTTACCATTTTATTAAGGATAATAAGTAGACCATTTATGTTGAATTTTGTATTTAACACAAATTTTACAAAAGGTATTCCATTATCTGATATTATGATATATGGAATCCCATATCTGCAAAGGATTTAACTAAGGATGATCTAAGAAACATGAAAACTAGTGACCATGGATAGTGGCATGGCTTCTAGACACTTAGTGAAATATTTGTGGCCATGATGATAAATTTATGACAATTAGAAGAGATAGGGTTAATCTTTCCAAATATGTATAGACCCCACATAAATAAGGACCAAGGGGAATATATGACTTGAATATGTTGTGAAGGTGTATGAATAATATTTTAATGATGTTTACTTATCATAATGTCAAACATAGTCATATACATCCTTCTCCATGGAAGGTCAATAATACCTAATTTGGAGAATATTTTTGGCAATTGCATTACCACTAAAATGACCCCCACATGACCCTTCATGAGCTTCATGAAGAGCTTGCTTAGCTTCATCAGGAGCAAGACATTGTAAGAGGATGCCATCGAAATATTTTTGATATAAGATATCATCGATGATCACAAATTTACATGCTCTTTTATGAAAAAAATTATTTATTGGATTCTAAGACTTTAGGTATCATGTCATATTTTAAGAAAGTAAATATATCCTTATACCAAGGCTTATATGAAGAAGATATGATGGCTAAAACATCTAAAGGCAACTAACTAGAGCTAGGGTTTGTAGGTTCTTGAAGCTAATGGATGATAATGGTAGCATGATCATCCTCTAGCTCTAATGGGATAAGGGATGTGGTTGTATCCATCACATCCACATGGTGATTGGAAGACCTAGGAATAGATTCTATGGTTATCTTATCAAAGGCTAACATAAGCTTTGCAACAATATCTTTATAAGGCTTCAAATTTTCATATTTAGTGTGATATACACCATTAACTTGATTTACCACAAGTTGAGAATCACCAAAGATAAAGAGGGTTTTAACTTTTAAGGTTAAGGTAGCATGAAGACCTAAGATCAAGGCTTCATACTCTATAGTATTATTAGTGTAGGAGAAGCACAACTTAAAGGAAAGAGGGATCAACTACTTTTGTGAGGTGACTAGGATGATTCTTGCTCCTATGCCCTTCAAGCAATAGGCTCCATCAAAATATAGGATCCAAGAATCTTGAGGTTCTTCTTCAACATTGAAGACACACTCATCAAGAAACTCTATCACTAGGGGATGAGTTGATTCTAAAGGAGTTGTAGCTAACTAATCAACAATTACCTAACCTTTAATGGTTTTTTGACTAATGAAGGTTAAATAAAACTCACTAAGGGCGATGACCCACTTGGTGGCCCACCCTAAAATGTGAGGTTTTGACATTAAGTAGCGAAGAGGATCAACCTTTGCAACTACCAATATCTTATGGCTAAGCATATAATGTTACAATTTCTAAGATGTGAACACTACAGTTAAACAAAGCTTTTCTAAAGGAGTATAATAGGTTTCATAACTAATAAGGGTTCTATTGATATAATAAATTGCTCTTTCTTTATTTTGATCATCATGTTGAGCTAACATAGCCCCTAAGGCTTAGGTTGTAGCAATATAGAGCAATAAATATTTGGTTGGATTAGGTGCTATGAGGATAGGAGGGGATGTGAGATATTTCTTTAGTTCATCAAAAGCTCTTTGAAACTCATCATCCCACTTATATTCTACATTCTTATGAAGGATCTTAAATAAGGGTTGACATTTATTAACTAGTTGGGAGATGAAAATCCTAATAGCTTGAATCTTACCTTGCAAACTATGCAATTCAATCATATTGCATGGGGGAGGTATATCTGTAATAGTTAATATCTTGGTTGGATCAACTTCAATGCCTCTTCTAGACACAATAAAACCTAAGATATTGCTAGATGTGACTCCAAAGACACACTTAGAGGGCTTAAGGTAAACTTTGTATTCTCTTAATCATTCAAAGATATGCCTTAGATCTTGTGCATGAGTTTCATGATTAATGGAGCGACCAAGAAGATCATCCACATAGTCTTCCACAATATCATGCATTAAGTCATGGAATATGTATGTCATAGCCCTTTGATAGGTGGAACCTATATTATTTAAACCAAAAGGTATAACTTGATAGCAAAAGGTGCCCCAAGGAGTGATGAAAGTAGTTTTAGCTTGGTCTTCAAGAGCAATTTTAATTTGGTTATATCCTAAAAAACCATCCATTAGGGATAACATTCCACATCCAATTATGAAATCTATAATCATATCAATATTAGGTAAGGGAAAATTATCTTTAGGGCATGCCATGTTAATATCTCAAAAGTCGATGCATATTTTGATTGTGCCTTCTTTCTTGGAAATAGGTATAATGTTAGATATCCAATTAGAATAATCTATAGCTTTGATGAAATCAACATCGAGAAGCTTTTGGAGCTCTTCTTTGACTAACAAGGTAATTTTAGGGTGCATTTTTCTTAATTTTTTCTTAACAGGTTTAGCATTTGGTCAAACCACTAGGTGGTGCATAACTAGAGAGGGATCTAGTCTAGGTATATCAATGTATGACCAAGCAAAGATATCTTGAAATTATTTTAAAAGATTAGTTAATTGTTCTTGTTCTTTAATGGTGAGAGCTTGTCCTAATTTAAGAATTTTAGGATTTTCTATAGTTCCAATGTTAATGTCTATGGTTTCTTCAATGAGGATATGTGATTCATCCTCATAATGAAGTGGAGTAGGAAGAATCCCTAATTGCTCAAGGTCTTTGGGAGTTAAAGACACTTGATCTTCTTCTTCATTTTTAATAGATTCAACATGAGCTACACATGGGATAGACCCATCAAAGAAAAATTTATTTTGAAGGATATCTTCATGATGCATATCATAAAAGATATCCCCTTCGGCATATTCACCTTGGGTTGCAATTAATTTAGGATGAAAAATTGTGATTAAATTGATGTCACAAAATATTATTGATGATGGGGAGGGAGGTTCTTCATCTTGATCACTCCAATCCAATCCATTTTGATTAATGAATTCTTCATAAGTTATGATTTGGTCATCATCTAAATCTATGGGTAAAGGTTGATTTTTATTAGGGATATAACCAATGCCACATCTTCCAAGTCAAATTTCAACTTCTAATGGTTCTTTAATTCCTTTTTCTTGAGGGCCCAATCCTTTGCCTTGGTATCCCATATTAGTTAAAATTTTCTTAGGTAGAGAATAATCTTTAGATAAGTAACATGTTGCAAATTGTTTTTCAATGGGATATGGATTGCTACCACTAATATTTTCTTCATGGGAGGTCCCTGCATAAGTAAATGTGCACATACCAACATGCACTACTTCACCTTTCTTATGAGGTAATCCTAAAGTCCTTGGTGAAGGTGGTAGCATAGCAAGATCTATAAATGGATCTTGATTAGTTTGAATATTTATATTAGTGGGATGGATTATTTGAGGTTCATCATTAATAGTTAGGCTTTTAAGCTTCTTTGTTACTTGTGAAGAAGAATAAGGAGAAGGAGAAGGAAATTTATTTAAAGATATGGATGGACAAAAATTTGTCTTGGCTTGGTCAGCCTCAACCATAGTGCAATATTGAAAAGGTTGAGGATCACTAGGAATATGAATAAGTTTATTTTGATACTCATATTTAAGATATTGATGAAGATTTGATGGGATGACCCTCATGGCATGAATCCAAGGGCATCCAAGAAGAATATTGAAGGAAGTTGGACAAGATATGACATAGAAAAGAGTATTAAGAATTCTTGGTCCAACTTTAAGAGGTAAGGTTATGGACCCACAAGATTCTTGGGCTCCATTATTAAATGCTCTTATGATTATATCATATTTTTCAAGGTCTTCTTCTCCCATTCCAAATATTTGAATAAATTGAAGGCTACATATATTTAAGGAGGATCCATTGTCTACCAAGATTATTTTGATAAATTTATCTCCTATGTAGCCTATAATGTAAAGGGGAGATTCCCCTTGCATGGTTGGAAGAGGGAGATCATCTTCATAAAATGTTATATTATTAACCCCAAGAGATCCAACAACATTAGCAAGATTATTTGGTGGAATATCTTGAGGTACTATTTGTTGACTTAATAATTTAATTAAAGCTTCTCTATGAATAGAAGAAGTTTGGAGAAGTTCTAGAAGAGATATTTTAGCTGGTGTATTAGCAAGTTGTTGTTTAAGATCAAAATATGTTTTAGATTGAGGTTTAAGAATTAAAGGTGGTTTATCAAAATTAGCAACTTTTTTATTTCTAAGAATTAATGGTGGTCTAGAAGGTTGATTTGAAGTTGGATTATCTTGAGTTTGAGGTTGTTGAGATGGTTGAGATTGAGATTGTTGTCTTGTGGTGACAAATATCATCCCAATCATATTATTATATGGAGGTGGAACATTATGATATGAAACTTGATTAGTTGTTTGTTGATCATGATTAGGTAGGGGATTTTGAAATATCCCCATATCTTGATTAGTGGAAGCAATGGGTTTAGAATCACCTAAAACAAGGTGACCTTCATCCAATAAATCTTGAACAACATGTTTAAGTATTTTACATTGATTAGTAAGATGTCCTTCCACTCGATGATAATCACAATGTTGATTTACATTATACCAATTAGTAGTAGTATCAGGTTGTCTTATATTTGGAAGTTCAATCATTTTAGCATCCAAAATTTGCTTAAGAATTGATGATAAAGGTTGATTAAGCTTAGTGAAATTTCTTTGTGGTTTTTGAGGTTTATTAAGTACCAATTTTTACAAAGTGCTTGTGGTATTAACATTATTACTTTGGTGATTATCGATGACACCATCACCTACTACATGTTTATTTTTATATTGAGATTTAGTAATTTTTTCTTCTTTATTAGGTTTTAATTGTCCTCTTTTTATAAGAGCCTTTTCAACTCTTATTGCTAGATCAACCATTTTTTTCAAAATATGTAATGGTTATAGTTTCCAATTCATATGATAGTTGATCTTGTAGATTATTAATGAAAATTTCCAACATATCTTTAGGTGGTGGGGTATATTGTAATCTACCCACCAATCCTCTCCATTTGGACAAGAAATATATAAAACTCTCATCCTTAGCTTGTTTAAGTTGATATAGGTCTTGGAGGCTAACTCTCTTTTCCACATAAGCACCAAAATGTTGAACAAACATCTTAGTGGTTTATTCAAAATTTCTAAGAGAATGGTAGGGTAGTTGATAATACCATTCTAATGCTGCACCTCCAAGACTCTTAGGGAATGTTTTTAATAAGAGCATATCATCATAAGCAATGTCATGGCAAGCAGTTTGAAACACTCTTATATGCTCAATTGGATCCTTCGTACCCTTATACATTGGAAGTTGAGGTGTTGGAAAATTCTTAGGGTATGGTCAACATGCTACCATAGGATCCAAAGGTTGATTGCACATTTCTTTATATGAATAAGTGAAACTAGGTGCTTGAATGGTATCCATTCATTGAGCAAGTTGTTTAACTAATGTTGTTAAATTTTGAATTTCAGGATTTGAATTATTATTTTGCAAAATCAAAGGTTGAGTTGTAGGTATATTTGTTCCAAAATTATTAGGAGGTTGATTATAATTATTAGACATGGGATTTTGAAATGGAATTTGATTCATATTTGAAGTGTTTATATTATTATTATAAGGATTATTAGGTATATTAGAATAAGATGGATAATGTGTATTAGCTTGTTGAGGAATTGAAGTGTTGTTAACATTAGGTGGGAAAGAAGAAAAGTTATTAATATTAGGAGGAATAGAAGAAACATTATTATTATTGTTATGAGGTGTAGAAGAGAATAGATTATTGATGTTAGAAGGAACATTATTATTTGGAGGAGGTTGAGAAAATCCCCCTACATTTGTTGTTATAGTTGTAGCATTAACATAATTTGGATTAGAAGCAAATGGATTTACACTTTGATTCATAGGAGGTTGATTAAATAAAGGATTATTATTTGATTTATGAAGTGACATGGAACTAGAATTTGGAATTTTTGATTATTTGAAGGTCTTGCTTCATCAAAATGAATATCCTTTTCTAATATTTCTATCATAATATGTTTATTTTGTCTAAAGAAATTTATGATGTGATTATAATATTTAAAGGTAAGTTGACCATGGGACCCTTCTATTGGATCAAGGGATCTCGTGGTTGAAGTATCATCATCTTCTTCTTCTATGTTTGGATTTTCTCTATCAATTTGCTCATTATCATCCCATATGAGAATTTCATTTGGGTCCATGATTCTCTTTCTACTACGAAGGTTAGGAGCCATGGTTTAAGGCAAGAAGGAGATTAATTAATTAATTTAACTCTTGATTAAATAAAGGTAGCAAAGCTACGAATATTGATTTCAACTGGTCGATATACCTCAAGAGGATCTCTCTATATACCTGAACCTACACGATATACCCACCCCTCAATATACCCATCGGTACTAGAGGTGACTCATTTCCCTCAATATACATGGTTGTATGCGAGGGCAAACCTTGAGGTACTAGACTAGGAATGATATGAGGATCAATCACTCTTGGATATGTGACTCAATATCAATATTACCATGATGACTTTGAGGCACAAATTATTAAATCTTGATTAGTGATTTAATCTACACAAACAAAATTAAGTGGTCTTATTTAAGTTTAAATAATTTTTATCTTTTAATTATGTGAAGGTTTTGAAGTTATAAGGAGGTGTTCACGTTGGGTTCACCAAAATGTGAAGAGACATGCAAAAACCTTAGCAAATCCACAAGGGCTAAAATCCCCATGGGGACCCTCACCTCAGAGGTGGTTTAATGGGTTGAAGGGTTCACCAGGAGTGTTTTATGGATTCACTCCAAATCCTTTGTTTGATGTGTATATTAAGAAAACACCTAAGTTTTATTTTATGACTAAATACTAAAATAACCTTAGACTAGAAATGCATAGGACAAATAATGCATAAGACAAGAGCTAGCCTAAATATGATTTTACTTTTAATGAAATCTATCCCTAAATTGCAAAAAAATAAATTATTTTCTTTAAGGCAAGGGTTCAAGAGAATGCAACATACAAGGACTAGCCTAGTGTAAAACTACATGTAATTTTATTTTATTGCCTAAGAGATAAAGAGGGTAAAAAAAAAAAATTAAGCTATATTCCCGGATTTCCTTTATTTTTTGTGCTAAGATATGGAATAAAACTATGATCTGATTTTCAGCCTTTCTATGAGGTCTACAAAAAATAGAGAAATAACACAATAGCAAACAATATTTTCAAGGGAAATACAACTAATTCTATAAGATAACTTACTTGATTTGGTATTTGTGATGATATCATGCTCCAATTGAGCTACAATTTTTTTACTGTGCCCCAAAAACATTTGTCATGATTTTGTGACCTACAATAGAAATAAAAAAAACTAGAAAATATTGGATGTTAGGTTCTGGGACTAGCTAAAGAAGGGGAATTTGAAGATTATTCAAGTCCAAAAGTTCTCCTTTAATAGACCAAAAGCACATGAATATAAATGACCTTATTCTTGTAGGAAAAAATCATGCTCTGTGGACAGAGAGTGTAATATCATGCATGATACTAAAAATGGACAAAGAGCAATCTATTAAGAATAAACATAAAGGTTGCAGTCAAAAAAATATCATGCCTTATAGGTATCAACCATGATATTATGGTATATTAAGGAAATTTTGAGGTCAAGGTTCTTGTTTTAAGGTGAGAGAGGTCTAGAAGGAGATTTTTTATTGACATAAAGGGATAAGAACAGAGGAAACAAGTATAAATTTTATTGTGAAATATCTTAGAATAAAATTACATTCGGTAAATATGGATCACAATATCATATATTTTGATATAGTTTGAGGAATGAAATGCACCTAAAACCTAGGCTATAAATGTTAATAGGGGTCATACCATAGACAGAGAAAAGAGGACATCATCGATGATGAAAGAGGTGAAATATTTACCTCCAAACCCTATGTTAGATTAAATCGCATCCAATAATTATAAGAAAAAATATCTTTCTATGTGGAATATTGAGATAAATATATGCTAAAAAAAACTTTTGGAGTCTCCAAAGAAAGGTAGAGTTAAGCTAAGGCCAGACTTGCAATTGCACAAATATTAGCATAATGTTAAAAAAGGAAAATAAAAAATAATAACTATAGGCCCAAAATGGCCACATACTTAGGAAAATTTTGCAAATTTTGCCTAAGTTATAAAGTCCTCATTCCGCACACCTTACAGTGTATTTTGGAGTGGATCCACAATAGGAGGCATGAGCCCGCCCGACACTTAGTAAATTTTCATGCTTGGAGCAATTCGGGAGACTTCTTTTGTTTTTGGCTCCGGACTGGCGACGCATCTCGAATCCGCAAAAGTTTTTAGAAGAGATGATGTCAGTGGTAAAAAAGTGTGGATTGGTGACCGCTCGATATTTTGAAATACTTCACGAGTGGCTAAGTGTTGGAACGCCCGATTTTGGAGAACCCATAGAGTATTTTCACCCGAAATGGTGACAAGGCGGGATGTTGTGAACAAAGTAGATGCGGATTCATGACAAGAGATGATTTTGACTAACTCCTTTCTAGAATGGTGACAAGGTAGGATGTTTTATTCTAAAGATAGTGTAGAATGGAGAAAGAGTCACTTTGCATTGTGATGGGTCCGGATTGATGATCATATGCCAATGCACTTGCTCAACCAGAATGGAATCCACAAAATTTGTAAAGAAAGGATGACATCATCGATATTTTTGTGCGGATTGATGGATACTTTATGGATAATGAAGGAATCTAAAGAACAAAGAGCGGATTCGATTCCACTTAGCCTTCAGGTCATTTGGAAGCCGAATTGGCGTTCCACAGTTTCTAAGATAGAAGGATGACATCACCAACATTTTAAAGTGGAATGGCATTGTGTTCTCCCCGCCATTATGAAAAGCTTATATCTAGATGGATCACAGCCATACGATGGGGAAGATGAAAATTGTGTCAAAGAATCTGAGGTATTTAAAGGTAATTCTTCACCAAGCGTTGTAATAGTTAGTTGGAGAGGAAGTCAAAGCATCGAGGGTTTTCAAGAAGATAGAACTAGAGGTGGTTATAGATCGACGATAGCAGATGGCTTCCAAGAAGGATCGATGATGATACATAATCTCTAATGGACTGAACTCCAGTTTGCGCCAAGCGACCAACAATTTGTAGAGGCCCCGAGCTGCCATGGCGGTCCACTTGCAATGGATTTCCTAGAGGGTGTACCAGTAAGCAAATGCCAGCAAGAACTCTCTATTGTGCTGTCAAAATTAAATCTTTGTAATGTTCTTTGTAATTTTAATTTCTGCAAAAACTATAAATAGAGGTCGAACCCTCATTTTTAAGGGTCGGCTCTAGTGTGTTTGCCTGTGCTACTGTAAATATTCCCAAGAGCTAATGGAAGGAGCATTACATTGATCTTCACCTCAAAATTTGTATCTTCATGCTTGATATCAAAGGTTCAAATTCTTTAGCTGCATTTCTATGAATACTTAAGTGGTTAGTTTGTGCCAAATTAATGGATTACTAGTTGTTAAAGTAATTGAAATCTGCTTCTGAGATTGATCTTTATTGTTAGGAAGTGCATTTCTATAGAATCTAGATATTGGTGAATTCTGTTATTTGGATTATCATTGTCTATTTTGCAATATTTCTCTGTTGTGCATTAATGAATGAAGAGTCATCCAATTTGTGATAATGTTGATCTGAGTTATGTGTCTTTGGGTTAGTTTTTTGGAGCTTTTTATTGTGGTGCAATGTTGTTAGCCTATCCATCCACTATTGTTCACATTTCTCTAACCCTAACCTTTTCTTACCCTAACCTTCAAACCCTAAGTGAGCATAATTGTGTCAACACCCTATTTAAGTTGACAAGGAACCAACCTACTCTGGAGGTTGGATCGAAAACTCTATTTTGGTCCATCCAATGTTGAGTGTTGAGCTGCAGCTATCGGGTGCAAGCCTGGATAGAAAATAGGAAGATAGAAAACCATAGTATTGAGTGAAAACTTGATGCAATTCAGTGCCCAATAGTTTTTGGCATGCCCGGTGGGACCAGTTCACAAGGAACATGAAACCCATCAAATGAGTTATTATTATCTCAACTTGAAGGAATCAAGATTTGGTGAATTGTCTTGACCTTGTAAGTGGAGAAGAGCAAGTTCACCTGGTGACTCCCTGGTCTTTAGACTCAGAAAAAATAATTATCCCTATAGACCAGTGTCCTTTCATGTATACTAGGTCTTTCAAAAGGAATAACCCTAACTCCTATTTTTACTACGAGTTACCTTATAGAGGGGTTGCTATTGCCAAAAGTTTAGATCAATATTTCCTCGTAGAGGAAGAGCTTCTAGAAGAGGATCCTATAGTCCATCCAATAGTTCCCCCAATAAGACCTACAACCAAAAATATGGCACAAAATGTGGCTCCTAATCAACCATTATAGAAGTACCCCAGTTGGAACACAATTGGTCCTCTCAGATTAGCCCAAATGAATGCCATCCCTCAAGTTGTATCTAAAGCTATCCCCACTTATGATGGATCTAGGAAAATATCTTATGAGCACTATCAGGATATCTTGAACTTGGCAAGCAATCCACAACATAAAGGAAGAAGATATTATTGTAAGGATTCTAGCCCTGTCCTTCAGAGGAAAGATATTACATTGGTTTAGAACTCTGGAAGACAATACTATCACTTCATGGCAAGCATTAGCTAAGCCATTCATAGAGGAATTCAATGAATCTACTGACCCCTTTTCTCTGCTTAATCAGTTTACATCCATGCAAAAAACTCAGCAAGAAACTATCTCAGATTTCAATTTGAGATTTAGCAGAACATGGAAAAGAATTCCCCCCATTGCCATACCAGCTACATGTTTGGCTTATATGTATTATATCTGAGCTCTTGGATCAGATTTAGGGTTGTAGACACAACAATCAGGAGTAGAAACCTTCCCCCAAGTTTATAATGTAACAGTTCATGCTAAAAATATCCTAATCAATGTCGGAAGACTTCCCCCAAAATTGTGCTACCCTACAACTCAGAAACCACTAGTAGCCAAATTCAATCCACAAACCCCTCTTACATGGACCCCCTTTCTTTATCATCTCCATATCCACAAATGAATGTGATCCCTCAACCAAAGCCTATGCCCTCTGCAACTCCTTTTCCTCCCCTTCCTTCTCAATCATCTCAAGAGTTTTTTGCTATCCTGGATATACAAAATACTCTAAAAACTCTGAGTAATAGAATGAATTCAATGGAAAAGAGAGACCAAGAAATGTCACAACAGAGGATATTCCCATATGTAAACAAATATCAGAGACCTGGTCCGAGTAACAATACTGGGGTCAGGGTGAATGCAGTATATGAGGAGCCATAATGTTCTTCAGATACTACTCTTGTGAATGTTTGGTGTTTAGTATGCAATGATCCCCATGACTCACAGTCTTGTGTGATGTACCAACACCATGTTCAACAAGCTATGGATCAAGCTGAAAGGAATCAAAAGGGGAGAGTTAATATGTTATGGCACCTTGATCAAATCATGGTTGGGAAAGAGTCAGCTGAGGAAAGCCCAATTGTCGTTATGACAAGGTCTAGGAAGAAAGCTTTGCAAGTAGACCCCCAAAAAATGGGGCAATTCCAAGTCCCTTCCCAAAAGAGAGTTGATCCCCTCCCTCAGAGTAGTAACACCTTCCCTATTCCTCAAGCTAAGGGAAAAGAGAAGACAGATAGTCTTCCTAAGAGACTAGAAAAGGAAACATAAGGAGACCGAATGAGATCTAAGGATGAAGATCAAGAAAGGCTTAGGTTCCCCTCTATTACTAAAAGATAAATATTAGAGGCTACCCAAAAATATAAAAGAAGATATGGTGAGCAAGAGGGAAGGCTGGAAAAACTCTCCTTGACTAAATCTGAATACAACATTGTTGAAGAGATGAAAAGTATTCCATCAAAAGCTAGCCTGTATGACACTCTGTTCATCCCTGGTCAGATTGACCTGCTTAAAGCTTCCCTCAACAAAAATCCTTAGAATAGGTTGGCCACTACAATCCTTAGTATGCCATCAGAAAAGAAAGAGATGACACCTATTGTTCTAAATAATAAGCCTCCTCCTTTCTATATATCCCTAAGAATGGAAGGTTGGGTAGTCCAAAATTGTATGATTGACTCAGGAGCATCAACTACAGTTATGCCTAAAGCAGTCTATGAGGAGATGGGTATGGAGTATACCCGATCTTGTCTTGGAGTGTTACAACTAGATGGGACACCTGTCAAGATAGTTGGAGTCATTAAGGATGTACTAATGAGGTTGCACAGAGCCCCTGAGGTGACAATAGTACAAGAAATAGTTGTGGTTGACTTAGAACCCTATTTTAGATTATGTCTTTCAAGAGATTTTACTGCAAATCTAGGGGGATGTATGTACATGGATTATTCTAGCATGGTAATCCCTTTCAAAGGAAAGAGAATAAGGATAACACCTAAAAAACTAGTAGCTTATCACATTGAAAATATTGAAGAGGATATGTGCAATCTTAACCCCATGGAAGAATTTGAGCTAGTGGAAAACATTGAAGAGTTGGACATTGAGGATGAGTTGCCTTTCAAAGAAGATTATAGTCAGTTCAGAACTGGTATGGGAACATATAGCATCTCAACTGAATCAGAGAAGAAAATCCTTACTATATCCAACCAATATCTGAGAGAGAAAGAAACATGGGTCATGCACTTTGATGGTGCTAAATGCAGAAATGGTGCAGGAGCTGGTGTGGTCCTACAATCCCAATCAGAAGGGACAAAGAATTTTTCTTACAGACTAACATGGTCATGTACTAACAATGCTACAGAATATGAGGCCCTATGTCTCGGATTGATACAAGCAAAAAGTATGGGCATTAATATTTTGAACATATATGGTGATTCTGAGTTGATAGTCCATCAAGTAAGAAATAGGTGCAGCAGTAAGCACCATTACTTAAAAGCTTACAGAAATAGGGTATGGGATTTAATGGAATCATTTGATGCCCTAAATTTAAATTTTATTCCCAAGAGAAAAGAATACTCTGGCTGATTCATTAGCAACAAAAGGAGCTAACTTCAACCCTTCTATAGACTTTGGAATCAAGAAGGCCAAGGGAATTAAAATGATTTTCAGACCTGCAGTACCAGACAAGCAGATTTTTTGGCAAGTTTTTGAAAGTGATGAACAAATAATTGACTTTCTGGTGAGAGAAGCATGTCTCTCCACTATCCAAGAAGAGAATTCAGAAGAAATTGATCAGCAAGACATTATCCAACTAAGAAACAATCATATCCCAAGAGGGTTGGTCACCCTTGAGAGTTTGTTTGATAATGAGGATAGAAAGAAGACCAAAGCCATGAAGGTCAATGAAAAAATCTATAAAGAAGTTGAAGTCGGTATAGAAAAGAAGCTCAATGTTGGAGTCCGATGTTCACCTGAGGAAGCAGAAGATATCAAAGCTCTATGCTTAAGATACCAAGACATTGTGGCTTGGTCATATGAAGACCTCAAGGTGTATGATAAAAAGGTTATCCAACATACTATTGAGCTAGAGCCTGATGCAAAACCATTTAGGCAGAAGCAGAGGCCAGTCAATCCAAGGATCGAGGCCATTATGAGAGAGGAGCTCTTAAAGTTATTAAAGGCTAAGATCATATACCCAATAAAACATTCTACTTGGGTAGCCAATTTGGTACCTGTGAGGAAAAATAATGGGGATATACGCTTGTGTGTGGACTTTAGAAATCTGAACCAAGCATCCCTTAAGGATCACTATCCTCTCCCTCAGATTGATCAGATATTATAGGTAGTGGCAGGAGCAGAGAGATTCTCACTACTGGATGGTTACTCTGGATATAACCAAATTTGGGTGAAAGATGAAGATCGGTATAAAACAACATTCACCACAAAATGGGGTACATTTGCCTACCAGAGAATGCCTTTTGGGCTGTCCAATGCAGGAGCCACATTTTAGAGAGCCATGGACTATGCCTTTGGAGCACTAATCAACAAGGTTATTCTGATTTATCTAGATGACATGACTATGTTTTCCCATGATAAAAAAGACCATCTGTCACACTTGGAGCAAGTTTTTCAAAAGTGCAGAGAATTTGGTATTTCGCTCAATCCTAAGAAGTCATTCTTTGCAGTCCATGAAGGAAAGCTACTAGGTCATGTGGTCTCAAAATAAGGCATGGCCATAGACCCAGATAGAATCAGATCAATTCTTGCTCTTCCTTTGCCTACAAATAAGAAGACCTTGCAGTATTTCCTAGGCCAAATCAATTTTTTCAAGAAATTCATTTCTGATTTTGCACAAAAAGTAAGGCCTATATCTGAGCTACTCAAGAAAAATTCCGAATTCAAGTGGACTGAAGTTAGGAAATAAGCTTTTGATATTATCAAGTAATCCATTGCAATAGCCCCAGTACTGGTAAACCCATATTTTAACAAATATTTTATTCTTTATGCATATGGAGTTGAAGAAAGTTATGCCTCAGTACTCACCCAGAAATATGATCAAGAGGAGGAACATCTTGTGTTCTTTTGGAGCTAGACACTCCATGATTATTAGGTCAAATACAACTTTATTGAAAGACAAGTATTTGTTGTGATGAAGTCACTAAAGAAGTTCAAGTAGTATTTGGTACAGAGCAAGACCCTGGTATATGTGGTTCATCCGGATGTAAGAAGTTTTATCCTTCAGGGTGATCTAGGAGACAAAAGAGTTGGTTGGATTACCAAAATCCAAGAATATGATGTAGAAATACACCCCACCAAGCTAGTGAGAGGTAGAGCCTTATGCCAAGGGTTAATAGAAGTTGCAACATTGGTAGAAGTAACAACTTTCCAGATAGCAAAAGAAAATCAGGTCAAAATAGTACAAATTGAAGACTCTGATTGGATTGACCAGATGATTAGGTATTTCTAGATTGGAGTATGCCCCCTTAATATAAGTGCTTCCCAAAGGAGGAGATACAGGCTTCATGCTTTGAAATATGTATTACTACCAGAGGGCTTATACAAAAGAAACTTGGATGGAATTCTTCTAAAATGCTTAAAGGATGACCAACAAAAAGGGTCATGGAGGAATTCCATGGAGGATCAGCTGGTGGACATAGCTCAGGTAGGGTTACAACTTTAAAAATCATAAGAGTAGGCTATTATTGGCCCACTGTATTCACTGATGCTTTTAAAGTCACTCGGGCTTGTGACAAATGTCAGAGATATGTTGGAAGGACAAGGAATGCTTCATCTCCCCTCAAGCCCATTCAAGTTGAAGAGCCTTTTCAACAATGGGGGTTAGATTTCATAGGGGTTATCAACCCTAATTCCTCAGTAGAGCATAATTTTATCTTAACTACCATAGATTATCTCACCAGATGGGTAGAAGCTATTCCTACCAAGAAATCAGACCAAGATGTTGTGATCAATTTTATGGAAAATTTGATTTCAAGGTTTGGAGTCCCAAAGGCCTTGGTGAGTGACAATGGCCCAACTTTCATAGGAGCCAAGTATATTGAGTTTTCCAGCAAGTATGGCATTACTCTTAAAAATACTTCAAATTATTATCCACAAGGTAATGGACTTGCAGAATCTACCAACAAAAACCTATTAAGGATTTTGAGGAAATCACTTGAAGGTAATAAAAGAAGTTGGCACCTATTGCTGGACCAAGCTCTGTGGGTAGACATGATTACTATTAAGAAGTCCATCAATACTTCCCCTTATGCACTAGTATATGGCAAGGAGGCAGTGTTACCAATCCATTTGGAGATCCCAACACTTAAGCTTGTCAATTCAGAGGAAGAGTCAGAAGAAGATCCTATGAAAACTAGGTTGACACATTTGCTACAATTAGAAGAGAGTAGAGCTCAGGCATATGATAGTTTTCAAAAGCATTCATCAGATATTAAAGCATGGTTTGATAAGAAATCCAGATTCAGAAAATTCCAAGTTGGAGACTCAGTTCTCAGATGGAATGTTGATAGAGCAAAGCCAGGCAAGCATGAAAAGTTTGATTCTTTTTGGGATGGTCCTTTCAGAATAGTAGATGCCAAGGAGTCCAATGTATTTCAGCTGGAAGATCCAGAGGGAAACATACAACCGATTCCAGTGAATGGTTTTCATCTCAAGCTCTACTATGTGTAAGGAGTGAGTTCACTGTAACATATGTATATACATTGTATAATTATTTTCCCTCCTTTCTGCACTTTGTACTTTAATTTCTTTCTGCACTTTGTAATCAGTTTTCTTTGAAAAATATTGAAAAAAGAAAAATTTGCAAGAATGACTAAGTATGGACTAAGTACACAACAAAGTTCCATTCCACACTCAATTCTATGTAAAGTCTTCTAGAATGACGTGCACTCTTGAATCCGCATCGAAATACACTAAGATCCCCATGGAATGGTGAGTCGATGGTCAAAAGAGAGCAAAGGCATTCCCAATCCGAGAACCTTTCAAAGCTAATGCAAGCTAGAGTGGAATCAAGATAGAAATTCATGTCTAGAATTTTCTAAGTGTCAGTGGACTCAAAAGGCTCTTAATTCACCGGTTTCAAAATCAAAGTGGATCCAAGCAACAATTTCAACCGTGACACATGGAAATCAGAGAACGATCCCACATTCAATGCTAACGAACTTGCACCATAACCAAAGAGTAGTCGAAGGGGTGTAGTGAGGTGGCAGCACAATTTGAAATTTTGACCAATGAAAAGATAGAATGCCACCATTGAGCCATCGAAGGGAATGATTAAAAGTTGGAAAGTGTGCTAATGGTGAGGTCATGCAATAGCTGCATTAATGGTGGAAGATACACGTGCTCCAAAAAATAAAAGTGATAAAAAGCATACACGAGGCTCATTTGGTAGCTATTTGCATCCCTAGAGTGGTAAGAAGGTGAAGTGATATTCTAAAGAATTTACTATGAATTGTAGGGAGAATAAAGTCTTACTACTATCAAAATGGCTTCTAAGATATCACTCACTGAGGAACCAAATATGGGAGCAAGGTTATAGGCTCATGTGCATCAGACCAAATGAGTCGAGATATAGTGATGACAAGAGTAAGGAGAACCCACCTAAGGATAGGTTTTGAATTCCCATATTTCTAAGGAAATCCAATGCGTCGACAAGGTACTATAGATATAAAATCTTTCTTGTTCTCCTATATCTATGATTTTATATATCATTTCCATGAATTAGTCTCTACTATGATTCAATTCTATGATTATGAAAATAGAATAATTAAAAACTCTGAGGGTGTTCTCCTATTCACAATTACAAAATAACTTCTCTATGAATTATTCACTATAGGAGTAGGACCACCATGAAATCCTAGACCATTTAGCATAACAGAGCTGGCTAGGGCTTATACCACAGTGGTAACATCAGAAAAGAAGGGGGCTATAGAAAAATGGTTATGTCTTAATTTCAAAAGGATTAGGAATGAAGACGAAATGCCTAAGGTCCCTATCTCCTATTGACAAGTTTGTAAATCCTAAATTATTTTCTATGTTGGCTTGCATGGAGGGTTTAGACTCTGATAGAATGGTACATGGTTGGAAAATTGCCTCATATTACTATATTTCTAATGAAAGAATGTATGAGAAAGATATGGGAAAAAAGGGGATTAGGGTGATTTATTTTGATTGGCTAGATTTTCTCGCATAGAGGATACATGAGCAGCTAGTAAGTATGAAGAGGGGTGCTGATGCTCCTAGTTTTAGGCATTGCTCAAGTCTGGTGTGGATGTTCTATGCTACCACTAAAGATAGAATGTCATGGATTCTAGTCAAGGATAAAACCAATGATGGGGAACCCTTGCCGGTTTATTATTGGACAAGTCATTTAAGGAGTAGTGAGTCTTATTATAGATTCAATTTGGAATTTCTAGGACCTACCCTAAGAATAATGTATGGTAAATGCCCTAGATTGCCACCTTTGATTGAGCATATTTTGAGAACAAAGGGTGTAGAAGAAGGAGACTGGTATTTTTTGACTGAGGGTACAGTAATCAGATTGTATGGTTTCATGGGTAAACCTTTTCTCCTACCCCACTTTGTCATGGAGAGGCTTTTTGCCCTAGAATATCTGAGGTAGGTAGAGTACATTGATGCGAACTATGGTTCTGGGAGAAAGAGGAAGTCTTTACTTACCCACCACACTATGGATGACATTACCATCACCAAGAAGGGGTAGAGCCAACAAATTGACCAATACCTTGATAGGTTAGGTCTATTTTATATTCCCCAAAGATGGAGTTATGACCCTGATGGCATTTTTACTACAAGGAATAAAGCCCTAAATGGAGCTAAGGCCTATAAATTTGAAAAGAGGCCTAGGGCTCATTTTGAATAGGGTAGAAACAATGATGAGACTACTCTTTTAGAGTGGAATGTCTCAAATATGGGTCAATTGCCTCCATGGTTGGATTTTTATGAGCAAGTTGTTGATTTTGACCCTAACAATAAGCCAAGTCATCAGATTATAGAGGCTACAATTAGTAATATTGAAGTTGAGTCTACAAAGAAAAAGGATCCTCCACCTGAGGAAGAGGTTGTTGAAGAAGAAGAGGAAGAAAAGGGACCATGGAATGTAGCAAAAATAATAGATTGGTGGAGAATGAGGGTTGAAATTGGAAAGCCTAAGTCCAAGTTTGGAATGAAGATTGATAAAGAATTTTCAAGGAGATATAATAAAAACATTGGAACTTGGAGATAAAAGGATGTCAGAAACATAGTATTGACGGTTGAAAAACCCCAAAATGGCTCTGAATCCCTCCCTCCACCTACATATCAAGAGGCTCAACTAGAAGAGCTAGAAACTCCTTTGACAATAGTTGAAGTATTGAAAACCTTTCATCCTACCACTGAGCAGGTGGAGAAGTTTCCTAAGGGGGCTAAGTTGATGAGAAAAATACAATATTCTAAGGAAAAATTTGTCAGTACTCTAGTTATTGAAATAGTATCTAGGCCTAAATGCTTAGCTCTGGGGGGTCAGCCTCCAGACAAAGATATTGATTGGAAAAATAAAGATGAAAGTTTTAGGTTCAAACCCCTTTCTTTTACTCCTACAACATCAATTGAATTACATCTTGTTTCTGAGCAATCATTACTTTCTAGAGTAGTGCAAGGAAATGAATTAGAAGAGGAATATGAAAGTGAGATGGCTACTTTTCAATTGGTTCATAGAAGGACTAAGAGAGTTCCAGAAAGAGAGGAAAGAGAAATTTCAAAGAAACAAAAATTGGATATGGAGGAGATTGCTAAAGAGGTAGCTGATTTTATTGTGGAAGAATTGATTCATCAAGAGCAACAACAAGAAATAGAGATAGAACAAGAGCACCCTACATCTGTAGGTGAAGGTATGGTTTCTAATCCCTCTTCTCCTCTTCATCCTCATGAATCCCCAAAGAAATCTCCCTCCCTTTCTAATCAAGAAGATATGATAAGCGTACCTCCTCCCTCTCATAGTCCACCACATGTGTCATCAGTAGCCATTGAGGTACAAGTCACTTCTATTTCATCATAGCCACCTCAAATCCCATTTTTAGCATCTGAGGTTCCCACTCCCTCATCTACCATCACTTCACTTTCATATTTTTCATTACCACCATCAATGGGACACTACGTTCCAAGTACAACCATCCATCCAATTGTTAGTCTTGCATCGGTTTCCATGAGTCTACCAGTAACAACAACAGTAGTTACAGAGTCCACTATTGTCACAGAGGCTATTGTAACTATATCCTCACCCCCATCATCAGTAGTTTAGTCTACCCTTTCATTTCTAGTGTCATCATCTCCTACTACTGGTATTTCAAGACCTATCACTGTATCAAAAGAGCAGGCAACCACTCAGAGTATAAATGATTATTGGGCAGAGAAGCTTACTAAGCCTTCCAGCAGGATGGTTGTCAGAAGAAGAAGCATGTATGTTGATCCTATTTCTAGATAGAGAATATCAAGATCTATGACTCCACTAGTGAGCAAACCTGAAACTGAGATGACTGTTCAAGATTATCGAGTGGAGGAGGTCATAGAAGATATTGATAAGCTTCCTGAGGAAGATGAGCTAATTATAGCCAAAGCCCACTTGGATACCTTCTATGTGAAAAATGATTTAGTCAGAGAGAAGGTAGACAAATTGGAGAAATAGGTTGAAAAGCTTAAGAAGAGTCTGAATAATCAAAAGGAAGTAGAAAAGGCTCTGAGAAAAGAGGCTAAGGGTTGGCAAGAGAAGTTTCAAGAAGCCAATAAACTAAAGGACCAATTAGAAGAGCAAAAGAAGTTGAATGAAGATCAGGTGAAAGAAATTCAGAATTTAAAGCATCAACTTCAGATCGAGAAAGCTAAATCTTCAGGATTTTCTAAGAATGAGTTGAAAAATATTAGAAAAGAGTTGCTTTCTGAGGTCCAGGAGAAATGTTTAGGGCTTCAACTTGTTATTGATTATCTTAATGATGCTAGCCGCCTACTCTCCAATATTCAGAAAGAGCTAGATCAGATCACTGGAGAGTTGCAGCCTATGGTGATTCTGGTAGAACAAATGTACAAGTTGGTTGATAGTAGACTCAGTGATTCTGCTAAACCTATTCCTAATAAAGAATGGAATCTCACCAGAGTTGCTACCAAGATAGTGGTTAAAAAGCATAGGGCACTTCAAAGAGCCTGGTTGTTGGTTGACAGGATTGAAAAGGTGATTAAGGATGTTGTTGAATTGAATAAGGAAATGATTCAGGTTAGCTTCAGAGGCCTCTGGAAGGAGGATCATAACTTGTTATCTATGGAAGAGATCCAATAGAGCATTAATGAGAATTTGTAGGATGAATCTAGAATAGATTCTCTAGAAGAGCCACTACCCCAAGAACAAGTTATCCAATTGATCATTGATTTTACCCGGTTGAGAGATCTCATGGAAGATCTGGTGAATAGAGGGAATGTTGCTAACTATGAGGACATTGGAGAGCTACAATATGTTTATAAGTAGCTCAAAGAAACATCAAATCCCTCTGAAGAAGCCTGGAAATAGGCTCTACAATATTTGGAATTAATGGTTCAGTTGTTTGGGAATACTTCTGGAGAAAGAAGTCAGAAAACACCTACTCCAGAAGAAGAAGAAGAAGAAGAAGAAAAAGAAGAAGAGGTCATGGAAGAAGGGGAGTTAGATGGATCGGTTACAGGCCCAGAAGGGGCTCACACTTAGTTCATTTTTGTTTTGTACATATGCATGAGTTTTGTATTTTTGTTTTGACTCTAACAATTGTCAGAAATGAGCAATAAAGGCATGAAGCCTACAGAGGCAGAAGAGCAGCGGACTGTATGTGAAGGCATTTCTTGAAATAAGGCCTTATAAAAGGAGTAGAGTTGTGTCTAGTTTTTTGAAGACAGTGACAAGACCTGTATTTCTGACACAGTCTCTGTATGAGCGAATGAGTTCTATATATTTTTGGCATCATTTCCATATGAACCTTTACTCTCTAGGCAGACTGTTAAAATTTTTAGAGAGTAGTGTTTATATGGAAGTTATTCTATAAAATATGTTTTTGAAGATAAATATGTTTGACTCCTAAGGCCCAATGGATAAGACTCTGAGTTCGATTGGCTTTGCAAGCAAATCCACCCAAGAGGCACCAGAATGTAGGCCCAAAATGGCCACATACTTAGGAAAATTTTGCAAATTTTGCCTAAGTTATAAAGTCCTCATTCCGCACACCTTACAGTGTATTTTGGAGCGGATCCGCAATAGGAGGCATGAGCCCACCCGACACTTAGTAAATTTTCATGCTTGGAGCAATTTCGAGAGACTTCTTTTGTTTTTGGCTCCGGACTGGCGACACATCTCGAATCCATAAAAGTTTTTTAGAAGAGATGATGTCAACGATAAAAAAGTGTGGATTGGCGACCACTTGATATTTTGAAATACTTCACGAGTGGCTAAGTGTTGGAACACCCGATTTCGAAGAACCCATAGAGTATTTTCACCCGAAATGGTGATAAGGCGGGATGCTGTGAACAAAGTAGATGCGGATTCATGACAAAAGATGATTTTGACTAACTCCTTTCCAGAATGGTGACAAGGCAGGATGTTTTATTCTGAAGATAGTGCAGAATGGAGAAAGAGTCACTTTGCACTGTGACGGGTCTGGATTGATGATCATATGCCAATGCACTTGCTCAACCGAAATGGAATCCACAAAAGTTGTAAAGAAAGGATGACATCATCAATATTTTTGTGCGGATTGATGGATACTTTGTGGATAATGAAGGAATCTGAAGAACAAAGAGTGGATTCAATTCCACTTAGCCTTCAGGTCATTTGGAAGTCGGATTGGCATTCCATAGTTTCTAAGATAGAAGGATGATATCACCAACATTTTAAAGTAGAATGGCATTGTGTTCTCCCCGCCATTATAAAAAGCTTATATCTAGATGGATCATAGCCATACGATGGGGGAGATCAATGGTGAAGATTGTGTCAAAGAATCTGAGGTATTTAAAGGTAATTCTTCACCAAGCGTTGTAATAGTTAGTTGGAGAGGAAGCCGAAGCATCGAGGGTTTTCAAGAAGATAGAACCAGAGGTGGTTATAGATCGATGATAGCAGATGGCTTCCAAGAAGGATCAATGATGATACATAATCTCTAACAGACTGAACTCTAGTTTGCACCAAGCGACCAACAATTTGCAGAGGCCCCGAGCTGCCATGGCGGTCCACTTGCAATGGATTTCCTGAAGGGTGTACCAGTAAGCAAATGCCAGCAAGAACTCTCTACTGCATTGTCAAAATTGAATCTTTGTAATGTTCTTTGTAATTTTAATTTTTACAAAAACTATAAATAGAGGTCGAACCCTCATTTTTAAGGGTCGGCTCTAGTGTGTTTGCCTGTGCTACTATAAATATTCCCAAGAGCTAATGGAAGGAGCATTACATTGATCTTCGCCTCAAAATTTGTATCTTCATGCTTGATATCAGAGGTTCGAATTCTTTAGCTGCATTTCTGTGAATACTTAAGTGGTTAGTTTGTGCCAAATTAATGGATTACTAGTTGTTAAAGTAATTGAAATCTGCTTCTGAGATTGATCTTTATTGTTAGGAAGTGCATTTCTATAGAATCTAGATATTGGTGAATTCTGTTATTTGGATTATCATTGTCTGGATATTGAAATCATTGTCTGCAATATTTCTCTGTTGTGCATTAATGAATGAAGAGTCATCCAATTTGTGATAATGTTGATCTGAGTTATGTGTCTTTGGGTTAGTTTTTTGGAGCTTTTTATTGTGGTGCAATGTTGTTAGCCTATCCATCCACTATTGTTCACATTTCTCTAACCCTAACCTTTTCTTACCCTAACCTTCAAACCCTAAGTGAGCATAATTGTGTCAACACCCTATTTAAGTTGACAAGGAACCAACCTACTCTGGAGGTTGGATCGAAAACTCTATTTTGGTCCATCCAATGTTGAGTGTTGAGCTATAGCTATCGGGTGCAAGCCTGGACAGAAAATAGGAAGATAGACAGCCATAGTATTGAGTGAAAACTTGATGCAATTCAATGCCCAACAATAATTTAGTGAAAATAACAAAATCGCAATATAAGAGAGAGCTAAAGAGGAAAAGGCTAAAAATAAGAAGAGGAGTTATTTCCCTTAAGCTAGCCAAATATACCTCCTCCAAGGGCTTCTTAAAGTAAGATGCAATTTGGCATTAAAACCTTGAATCACCAAAATATGAAAGTTTCTTTACCATAACAGCGCTTCTTGAAAATTAAGGTCCAAGACCACTATTTATAATAGAACCTGTCTTGGAAGGAGATGGAAAGGTATTTATGGCAAGGAGGAGGAGGTAGGTAAATTTAAAATTTACCAAGACCAAAGGGGATCCACCAAAGGAATCAAAAGCAGAGTGAGGGTACCTAAAATCCCAAGGATGTAGAGAAACCATGATTTTGAGTCCTTACCTTAGGAAAAATATATCATGGTTGGCTTTGGACAACCATGTTATCATTTATATGACCATTATGGGTCACATCAAATGGCGCCAACTAGTTTTTGAAATTTGAAATGGAAATGATTAAAGAATGACATCATGGTTCATCTTAGAGGGACATGATATCAACACAACAGGATGACTTAGGGAATAAGGGATTGAAGGGAAATTTTATAATTCAAAACTTTAAGTAGGATACCTAAGCATCTACAGATAAATTGACTCATTTATATGGGTCCATTTTGGGTGTATACAACTATACACATACACACACATATGAATGATACCACTTTCAATATTACCAACAAGTGTAGCATTCAAAGTTCAAAATTTAAATAAATATTCTTTGGAAATGATATGAAAAAGGCCTAAAGTGTCTTGTTTATAAGTGGGATAATATTTAAAAAGGAAATAGTGTTGGAGGAAAAGAGTGTGAGTTTACAAACTTATGAATTAAGAATTAGGGGCAAATCCTGGTTAGATATCATTCAAAGGTTATGTAAATATTTTGGAAAAACACTCCAAACATATATGTAGGTTCTATGGATACATTAAGATTACTAAGAAAAAAAACCCTAGCTATGTTCTTCACAATGTTGAACTTCATATAATAGAGATTATATTTTATCCAAAAGAATATTAGGTGGTTAGTTAATAAGGGAGATTCTATAATTTTGTCTAATGTTTTGTTAAATACTTATCTTCTTATTTTTTAACCAAAATGACAACCACATGCTTAGTATTTTTAGGTCATAAATGTTCAAATGTAAAAAAGTATATGAATATGAGCAATAATCCTATGATATAGATTTCTCTTAGCCACCTTGTTGATAAGAAGGATAAAATAAATAGAAGATGAATTTTAAAAATTGGTTCAAGATTTCTATTTACCCATTTTACATATAAGAATGATTAGATTGTTCGAATATATTAAAATATGGTGGACACTTTATCAAATTGGGATATAAGGCTTTGAAGTAATTATAATTTACTATTTCTAATGATTTTCCTTAGAAGAATTTTTGGTTACTTGAGGCTCTCCTTAAGGACTTAGTGTCCTTTTGGTTAGCAAGCCAAAGCAAAACTATTTCAGGTGAGAGTCTAAAAATAATAAAATGACATGGACCTTTAAAGTGCAACTTGTTTAAGAAGGATGTAGAAATATCATATCATTTACCTTTTCATTATTCCTTTGCTTACACTATTTGTGGATACATTTTCAAAGATATTATAATATATTATATAGCTCTATAAATATCAAAAGAGTTGATGATATATTAGATTAATTATTTCAAAGCTAAACCATTATGCATTCCATGAATGATTGGTACTTCTACTATTTGTTGAAATATATGGATTAAAATGAATAATAGAATTTGAAAGTCATGCCAAGTCTAGAATTGTATAATTTCTTTTTTGGAGAATGTTTAAAGTCATGGAACTCATTATGAAAAGTCTTAGGTATGAAAAAATGGGTTAGGTTCTTGGATATAGGAATTGAATATACCTACAAGGGTCATGTGTGATAATGTAGATAAAACACATGATTTGTATTGATCTATGGTAAAAATGAAAATGTAAAAAACATAGGGTTTATCAAAATTAATTTTCTTAGTGCTTCCAAAAAAAACCCATGGAAGGATGGTAGAGGTTGTTTTTTTCAAAATAATGATGGAAAAATTATATGAACTTAAAATTATATGAAACTTTAACTCATAATATGTAGAGGATAGGACACTTCATTCAATATTCAATATGGTCATGTAAAAATGATGAAGACATATTTCAATTAAGCAAGATTCATAGATTATTATTAATGTTATGAGAAAAGGAAACAAGGATTTTGATCAATAGTAGGATTATTATAGATGTCCATCAATCATTGATGGAGGCAATATGTTGGAAATTCTAACATATCTATAGAGATAAAAATATTTATATTACCATTGAGTCATTTTTTATCTTGGCAAAATTTAAATTTTAGAAGCAAACTAGTTAAGTGAAATTTTAACTCTTAATAAAAGTGATATCAAAAAATTGATAAAGACAAATTAGCAGATTAAATATTTTTTATTGAAATGCAAGATATATATGATTTAATTCACTTAATAATAAATGTAATACTTTATTGGTTTGATTATAGTGGTTTGATTTGCATTATGAGGCCCAAGATGATGGCATAGAGGACAACTCTAACCAACTTGTGTTGTCAATTTAGATATGACATAAAATAACACCATGGAATAGGTTGCAAAATATTTATTTGATTTGTGTGGGAATGATAAGATAGTAATATTTTGATGAGAAAGGGCCTAATTGTGTCACAAAGATAGCAATAGTAGGAAATGATTGGCTAAACATTAAGATGTTAGTGTAAATATGAACCAACAAACATCAAGTGAGTGAATACGTAGACTTAGGATTAATATAGGGCTACACATGGATAAAATGCAAGGCACCAATATATGAGATATCAATCTTACCAGTAGAAAAACTATAAATAAATTTATATCACAATGTATATTAAGCATAACATCATAATGATAGAAGCATGCTTTAAGAATAGAACACAAGTAGAACTCCATGAAATACAAGAATGTCATATTACAAGATGATATTATGATGAATCTCTTTACAATAGATATATATCAAATAACTTGTATCTCTCATAAGAGTTTGGATGACATAGATCTTATTTTTGAGGAGGAATCTAATAGCATAGGTCAAACTATACAAATATATATGATGAAACAAATCATATTCTTGAAGAGGAATGTATTGGCATAGGTCGATCTTTGTGAAGATATGCAAGACTCTTACACTACATCCATTACACAAAAAAAACCTTTCTAATTTCCCATATCGAACAAAATTGTAGGCAAAAAATATACTTCAAAATTCTCCAAACACACTAGTAATTTAAGATATGATACCTCAAATGAGAGGAGACATTGTCTTTGTATAAACATTAGATCTCAAATCCTAATAAAACTTATTCTAAATTTGCTTGAGCGAAGGTCTCATAAAATTTATCAATGTGTATCCACTAGATAGGACTATAAGGAAGGTAAGAAAAATTATCAATGTCTATCATTGAATTTGTCATTCTCTTCATCTTTCATATGTTTCATAGATCTCATAGAATTTGTCAATGTATATCCACTAGATAGGATTATAAGGAGAGTAAGAAAAAATTATCAATGTCTATTTTTGACTTTGTCATTTTCTCTATCTTTCATATGCTTCATAGGTCTCACAAAATTTATCAATGTAAAAATATGATCAATGTCTATTGTTGAATTTGACATTGTCTCCATATTTTACATTCTTCTTATGCCTTATTCAAGTCATTGTTTGGTTCCTATGCATATTTAAAATAAGTGGAAGATGTATCCTTCCCATCTAGAATATGTTTTTGATATGTGGAGTCATATGGATATTTTTGGCTTTTGCATGCATAACATGCACATGTTGTGGCTCTAATTTAATTCTTGGAAATGGAATAACTTATTTCTTTATGTTTTTTGTCATACCATATGATAAATTGAAACTATGTATGTTCCTTGGGATCTTCATCAACTATCATGCCGTGTGTGACTAATAATAATTAGGTATGGTTTATGTGATCATCACATCATATTACATAGCAATTAGATACAAGATATGTGGTATTCACCATGCAATGTGACACTTAAGAATGATGAAAATTCATATGATCTTCACCATACCATGTGATACTTAAGAGTTAAATACATGGCAGACAATCTTCTCTATTAAATAAAACCTTAGATAAAATTATACTTTTTATAATATGGTTAGATCACATGCATGAATCATAATCTCTAATATATATAAATATAAAACATGTATGTTGTATCAAAATCTATATAGAAAAGCCTTGGAATTGGATAAACATGTAGCAAAAGTCATCTAAGAAAAAAATTTTAATTAACCATTAAAATCAATTAAAGTTTAAAATGTTTAATTATAATCCTTGGTTTAAAACACCTAAATAGTAATTTTTATCTAATTTTTTTTAAACAAAACAAAATTATAATTTAAATAATTATAATTAATTTTTTTTTAATGAACACCTACCAAACAAAACCTGCCCAATTGATACCAATTGTTACAAGACTAATGCAGGAAGCCTCATGTTTATATTTCCCCTTATTATATTATGAGATGTGAGCAAACGAATGCGATTCACCATCAACACCAAACTAGTTAGGCTGCTCTCTTTTTTATTTACATTTCAACGACGACCGTCGGACATGGCACGGAGAAAAATTTCTTGCTAAGTACTTTTTTTGCAATCAGACTAAAAAACAAATTTTCCCGTCTCCACCTATTGTTTCAAATATCTCTCCTAAAAGACATTTCCAACAGTCAATTTCGCCGGCCATCCCACCATTGATAATGCCGTCTCTAGTGTATATGTATATATAATTTTTTTTGGTTGAATAGGAAATTTTTATAAATTCTACTTTTGTGGATAAAGAAGTCAACAGACGTAATTGTTTAAAGAATGGAATCGGAAAAGCCCACCAACAAGTATTCAGTAGTTACTACATGTCTATCTTTTTTAATATATAATCTTATTTGTATTTAAAAAAAAAAAAACAGATGAATATAACTTTGAAAGAAAGCAATTCAATTGACATAGCTGTTGAAAACAAGGCCTGCAAAACAAAGTAACCTAAAACAAAGCACTAAAAAGAATTGTAACAATTTACATACAAAGTAAATACCCCAATTGCATGTTGTTAATAAAATTGAAGAGGAAGGATCATTTTCATAATATTATTTTCAAAGAATGTTCATATATTTAATAGAAGCATAAAACAAAATTGAAGAGGAAGGATCATTTTCATGATATTATTTTCAAAGAATGTTCATACATTTAATAGAAGCACAAAATAGTTATAAGCAGTTTCTATAATGAGCACCTAACTGATCTATCATTTAGTTTATTCAAATCAACATGCCTATTCTTAAGCATTACAAATAAAACAATACTTAACATTCTCCCCCTTAATACTTAAGGTTCCAATATTTAATGTCTTGCACAAAAATTTCAATATGGCTTTGATCTCATGACCTAGCCATAAGTATCCTTATGGTAACCTTCTCATCCTGCCTAAATGTATAGATAACTAGTTATTGCAATTGCTAGGTGTAGTAGAGTAGATTACTACTTACAAGGTTCATTTTATTATTTCTGCATCAAAGATTCTTTTTTTTTTAACCAAAATGGTAGACATAAAACAACTCCACCAAATATTTCTTCATTCGAAGTAGATAACCAAAACTCCTATCTATATTTTGAGGCCATATCTAAACTCCAATTAATGCATTTAAGTTCCTCCAAAAATAACACATCCAACTTATGCTTCCAAACTACTACATCCACCATATATTTCCAGTCTCAATGTGCCTCTGACATTCCAAGATATTAACTTAAAATTGATTTTGCATCATGCAAGGAAATAGTATCTTTGGCTAACACCCCAAATGAACTACCATTAAACAAATTAGAATCAACAACAACATGCACTTTTGAACGAGTTCACTTTATGAAAGACTTAGAATGAATATGTCTAATTGGAGACTTTGATTAAAGTCTTACTAAAAAAGGATATTAACCAATTAACTAAGCTATTCATCGATTCACAATAATTTTCAATGAAACAAAGAGAGGACATGGAAGCATCATTTCTTTCTTTTTCTCTTTCTTTCTCATATGTGGGACCTTAATTCTACACAACCTTCACTCAAAAATTCAAAATCAACATCGACATGCAATTTTGAATGAGTTCACTTAATGTAAGACTTAGAATGAATACACCTAACTAGAAAATTCAAATAGAGTCTCACTATAAAAGAGGATACTTACTAGATTAGCTAACCCATTAAGTGATTCACAATCATTTCAACAAAATGAAGAGAGGATATGAAAGTATCCTTTCATTTTTTTCTTTCTCATGTGTGGTACCTTGCTTCCACACATAACCATCATAAAACGATTCTCATAACTCCTTTTTCCTTTGGAGATACTCTTACTGTTGATATTTCTCTTTTAGCATAGCTTCTACTTCTTCTTGTTTTATTTAATTTGATTAAATCGGCTCTCATACCATTTTAAAGGTATGAACCATCTAGGACTAGAATCTAATACCTCCATCTATTGAGGTTGCTCTCCTATGAGATTTTAGCTCCACCTTAAACTAACCTACGATTTGAAAGTATGAGTCTTACTCATTGCTCTAACATGCCCCCTAATCCACTCTACAAGTGCTTGGGACTCCAAGCTTCAACACCAACTATAAGATTTAACATTGGCTCTAATTCCAAATTTTAAAAGTATTTTTTTTTGGTAGATAAGATACTATAGCATTAATACCGGGTTTTACAGGTTGACCCAAAACCTTTTACAAAAATCAGTCTAGGGCTGTTGATGAACATGTCCTTACTAAGGATCCTATATATGTAAAATCTACATGTCGCCAAAGCCATTACATCTAGTAAGGAACATACCCTGTTATCAAAAAGAAACTTCCCATAAAACATTTTAGGTATACCCAAAGAAAACACACCTGCATCATAATTATAAAAAAAGAAACAGACACAGATCCCTTCTTTGAAACAGTGGAGAAACAAAAATTTGCAGACCCATATAGAAGAGTACTAAAAAAAACTCCCACAAGCTCTGTATTGATAGTTACTCTTAATAATTATTTGGTAATTGCTTTCTTTCATATATGACATGCTTTGGGACCACATATCGTCTTGGCCAATCAGCCTTGGAGAAGTGAACCTGCTAGCTAGATTTATGGTGGTGGCTATCTAGTGGTCCACGTGGCTCTGGTTCAAAGTCTTATATTGTCATTTTTTTCCTACCTTGTGATTATCAACCAACCTCAAATTGCTAAGATGACTATGAGCCATGTTATCTGACATGTGACTATCCCCATTAGTCTTTGTGGTATTTCTAAGCAACATCCACCAAGACTGACAACTCGGATAATTTTTATTGTGAGTCCATTTCAAAAAATATATAGGAATACTCATAGCCTTCGAAATTTTAGTGCCTTCCCTATTGGTAAATTTGACTATAATTCTTGGAATTCTTATTTAATAAGCTCCTCTACTTCGCTCAGGACACCTTGTTCCCATTTGAAAAATATGTCACCATCGACACTCAAATTGGCCATCTTATCAGCAACTTTGTTAGCTTCTCGAAAGACATGTTGGGATTTTTTTTCCTGTCTTCCCTAAAAAAGGATCCTAGCCTCTTCAATAATTGTTTTAATCCTCCAAGGAGGTGTTTTAAAATTATTGAGGAGATTTATAACATGCATAGAGTCTCCTTCTACGATCAAATTGCCTTCTAAGTCTTGAGTCATTTGAAAGCCTCTCCACATAGCTCTAGCTTTAGCTTCGTTGTTCGTCCTGTTCCCAAATATTCAGAAATTGCAAGCATCATATTCCCATTATGATCTTGCATAATATTGCCTACACCTGCTCTGCCAGGATTTTCCTTAGCTGCTCCATCAAAATTAAGATTAAACCAACCCATAGGAGGTGGTGACCACTTAACATTGGCTCTGTGGTTGACTACCCTTGGCACAAACTCATCTAACAAGGTTAAGCTTAAATATTGAGAAATTATGGTCTCCTACGGATGAGGTTTGCTACTATCAAAAGGGATAAGGTTCACATTCTCGTTGGCAAAGGATAGGATCCTAGAAATGATATTTTGATGATCATGGATAGACTCATCAAAGACTATATGGTTCTTTTCTAACCACACCTGCCAAAGATAGTGATTGAGACAAATTTTCCACATGTATCTAAGTATTTAGATTGAAAATAGGTAAGGCCACTGGACAAACAAATCAAGTACAATGATTGGTTTAACCCAAGAAATATTGAAGGCCTGAAAAACCCCACTTATGACAGTTAAGGAAAAAGGACACTCAAGGAAAAAGAGCACTCAAGATAAATGTGATAAATGGTCTCCCAATTAGCCCTGCACTAATAGTAATGATTAGTGATACAAATACCTTTATGCATCATATTATCAATGGTTAGAATTATTCCTTGGATAACTAGCCATGAAAAGACTACAATTTTTTAAATTAATTTTTTTATCCAAACTAAGTCCTTTTGGAGGATAAAATCCTCGACATCAAGTAGAATCTTGTAAGCTGATTTAACAGTAAACTGCCCATTTTTCATAGGAGCCCATGTCACTTGATCTTCTTTGGGTATCGTGGGGATAAAATGTTGCCCAAGAATGTTACAAATATCATTTGATTCCACTTTAAATCCTTGAATCCTTATTTGTTTCCACTTCATTCTGCCTCTATCCTAAACCATATAATCGAATATTTTTTTGCCAATGAGTTCTTTTGTGATATCTCTAATTCAATCTAAGTTAGGATATTGCATCAATGGTTCATATTTAGCCCACTTGTCATTCCAGCAATTTATCCTCTCACCATTGCTGAAAACCCACCTTAAACCTTTTTTTATGATTTCCTTACAATTGAGAATTAATTTCCAAAAAGCAGACCTCTGATTGGAACTGAGTCACTTAGAAATTCCATATTTTGAAGATACTTTCATTCGATGATAGCTGTCCATTCATTTTCTTCACCAGAAATGAGGCACCATGTCTACTTAGCTAGTAAAGCTAAATTAATATGAGCAATTCTCCTCAGACCTAAGCTCCCATTTTCCCTGGGTCTACACACTTTGGTCCATCCTACAAGGTGTATCCTTTTTTTCTCCTCTGATCCAGTCCATAAAAATTCTTTTTGGAGTTTCTCAATTTTTTGGAAAACCTTCACAGGGGCTTCAAAAACGTAGAGAAAATATACTGGAATGCTCTCAAGAGAGTCCTTAGTGAGGGTTAGCTTTCCTGCTTGAGATAGAATATGACCTTTCCATCCAGAAAGTTTTTTTTGAATTCTTTTAATAACCCTATCCCACATTGACTCTCTCGAAGAACCAATGAAAAGAGGGAGACCAAGATACGAAGTAGGGAGGTTTGCTATATCACACCCTAAAATTTTTGTAATGCTTCCTTGCCTTTGAGTGGGGGTGTTCAAGAAATATAATTTTCTTTTACTGAAATTAACTTTCTGACCAGCAACATCCTCGTAGAGTTGTAGGATGTATTTAATTCTTTTGGCCTCAACCACTAATGCCTTAGTCAATAGAAGGGTATCATCGACGAATTGTTGGTGAGAAACAAACCTAGTGAGATATGTTGCCTTGATTCCTGATATTAGCCTTGAACTACAAGTATTTTTGATGGTTCTACCTAAAGCTTCTACCACAATGATGAATAACATGGGGTTGATAGGATCCCCCTATCAAATTCCTCTATGACTTTGAAAGTAACCAAAAGTTGTTTCATTAACCAAAATCGAGAACCATGCTTTAGAAATGCATTATTTTATCAAATTAACCCATTGGTAGTGAAAACCAAACTTAATGATGACAACAATCAGAAAATCTCAATTTAGCCTATCTAATGCTTTTTTCATATCAAGCTTGAGGGCAAAAACATACCTGTTAGTCTTATGAGCAGAGCGCAGAGCTTCATGAACTGTGATAAATCCATCCAATATTGACATGCCCTAGATAGCGCTTCCTTGGAATGGATCTATGATGCGGGGTAGAACATCTCTCATTCTATTTGCAATGGCTTTAGTTAGGATCTTGTAAGAAATATTGCACAGACTGATTGGCCAGAAGTCAGCCATAGATTCAAGGGTTTGCTTCTTAGGAATTAGAGAAATAAAAGTAGAGTTGAGACCTTTAGGGATATGATTGCTTACTTGGAATTCTCTGACAGCAAAAATTACATCCTCACTTATGATGTCCCAAAAAGCTTGATAGAAATGAGGGGGAAAGCCATCGGGTCTCGGGGATTTTTTTGGCTCCATGCTAAACAAGGCTTCCTTAATTTCCTCATTAGAATAGAGAGCTAGAATCTTAAGGTTTATATCCTTATTTATTATGCTAGGAATGGATTGCAAGAGAATATCTTTGGCCTCGTCATTCCACTGTGATTCTTGACCAGAGATAGAATTGAAATAAGTTACCGCCTCCTTTTTTATTTTTGTTAAGTCCTGAGTAATAGAACCATCTACTTTTTAAAAAAAAATTATCTTGTTATTGCTTCTGTTTCTAAGCATGGTGACATGAAAAAACTTGGAATTTTAATCTCCATATTTCAACCAAAGAACCCTTTATTTTTACCTCCAATAGATTTCCTCATAGGCAAAAATGTTATGAAACTCTACTAGTTTGGTCTGTTCCTCCTACCTAGTAGTTTCATCAGCATCACCATGTTGAATCCTCTGATCAATTATCTTCAAACTTTCAACAACCTATTTTTTATTTTCAAAGAGGTTTCCAAAGACCTCTTTGTTCCAAGTTTGAAGCTTTTCCTTAACAAACTTTAATTTGCCAGTAAGTTTAAAAGTTGCACTACCCCTGATGGGCTGCTACCACCACTGAATTAAGTTATCTCTAAAACTGGAATGCTTGATCCACATAGATTGAAATTTGAAAGGTTTCTTGAATGACAAAGAGTTAGGGATATCCAAAAAAATAGGATTATGATCAGAGGAAATTTTAAGAAGGGCTTGCAGGGTAGAATCATCGAATAGAGTTGTAGCCTCCTTTGATATAAAAAACTTGTCAAGCCTTTCTTGAATGAGATGACACCCTATCCGTCGATTGCTCCAGGTATAATTCACTCCTCTAAGTTTTACATCCATCAACATGTTGGATTTCACAAAGTCATTTAACTCATCCATGCTCCTGATAGGTGGTCCATTTCCACCTATTTTGTCTAAAGGGTAAAGAGAAGTGTTAAAATCCCCAGTTAGAATTTAGGGGACATTATGAAAGATTTCACTTAGATTACCTAAGTACTCCCACAGTAGATCTCTCCCTTGAATTGAAGTCGGGGCATAAATATTTGAAAGGATCCACAACCTATTGTTGTTTATTTCCTTAAATAAAACCCTAAGAACCCTGACATCCTTCTGAATAATGGTGCCTTCTACTATTCAGGGATCCCAAAAAGTCATAAGGCCTCCAGACACTCCTCTGGATGATTTGCAAACCATATCCCCTTGATTCTAGATTTTTTTTGCTATTTTTTTGACTGAATCTCATCAGTTTTTGTTTCTTGCAACATGATAATAGTTGGATTCACTTGATTTCTTATAGCATTGACTTCCCTGTGTTTGGGCAGGCCATTGAGGCCTCTCATGTTCCATGAGAGGAACTTAATTTAGATTGTTTGGGATTACTTCCTCTCCCCCTACCTTGATGGGGTTTTCCTAATTTGTTGTCTTTAGAACCCGGAATAACCTGTTGAAAGAAGGTTCTCTATTTTCCATTGGCAATGTCATTATCAGTTTTAATTTTTTGATGCTCAACATTTAATATTCTCCCTCTTCTTTTTTCACTGCCAAAATCTATAGGATACTCCACAGTGCTCCTGGTTTGTTTAGGACAAAACTGGGGGGAGGCAATTTGTTATAGAATCGGACTTCCATATTCCTTAGTTTGAAGAGTTTCACATATCTCCACCCCTACATCTAAATATTCTCCTTTTTTCCTATATTCCCCTGGTCTGCAGGATGGCCCTCAGTAGGATTCACCTGGCTCCTAGTGATGATGTTAGGGACATGATATTTTTTATTTTCCAATGCCTCAAATTTCTTCCTAAGTTCTTAAGCATTAGGGTTTGGCTTTGGGATGCCCACTGGGCTTGAAGTATTTTTAGCATTGGGGTTTAAGGATCTCGACTTGGATGGGGATTCTAGATATCGGGCATTAGGGTTTGGCTTTGTGATGCCCACGGGGCTTACAGTAATTTTAGCATTAGGGTTTGAGGATCCTAACTTGGATGGGGATTCTAGAGAGTCAGAAAGGTTAGCTTGAAGGTTATGGGCTTCCATGTATTCTTATAATCCTCCTACTCCCATATTGGATATAATTGAATTTTTTTTTGAAACTAGAGTATTGGAACTTACCTGAGTATTTTGGTTGCTAACAACCTATTATTTTCCTTTGTCTTGTTGGGAACCTGCACCCTCTCTTTTATTTTTTTGGTAGACATAGTTTGCCTGATTGAAATCACCTCTGCCAGGGAAACTCCTCAAATTTCCTCTATCTAGCATTCCCTAATTTTGCTTTTCTCTATTCATTTCCAGGTTAGGACACTGATTGCATAGATGTCCTTGATTATTTTATTTTGTATAGAATTTCATTTTGTTCTCATATTCTACCGACTATTTTCAATAGTATTCTTCATACTCTAGCTCCACAAACCTTGGCAATTCATTATCCAAATTAGAATTTATGTAGATTCATACATGAGTCATCCTTATCCTGGCCAAGGTCACATGGTCAATGGAGATCAGGTCACCTATAGTTCTGGCTATGCCTTGCAGCCAAAATTCATTGAAAAACTGGGCAGGTAGACTCAGGAGACAAACCCAAATAGGGGCAATGTTAATATTTTTCTTTTCAGGGTCAAAATCTTCACCCCATCGTCTGAGAAAAAGGCTCCTTTTTCCCAAAAACCAAGGACCTCTTGTTAAAATGTAGTTAGCATCCTCCATATTGTTAAAATAGATAATGAAGAACCCTCGAGTTAGAGCTACCAAATCCAAGTTGCCTATCGATTGTCATTTACTCATCGCCCAAGCCCTAATAGTCTCCACGTCTGGCCTACCTCCCAAAAACTTGCCTACCAGGAAAAATTATTCCATTGAAATAAAAGGGCTCATGGAACTTGTCGGGGGTAAAATTTTATTATTTAATGGAACTAGGGGTGGAAGAGAGAGAACATCCCTTCTTTTTCCTCTAATATTCTTAGTAAAATATAACCACTTCTTGGGCCTTGCATTGTCCTTCGTATCTTTTTTATCGAGGTATTTCTGAGGAGGGTCGGGCCCCAGTGTGATGCCCGCCTCCAAATCTATCGTAGCCTGACCTCCTTCCTCTGGATCCTCGCTTGATCCATGCTCGATGTTCCCACCCGCCCCTTCCATACCTGCTCTACCTCTACCACCTTGGTTGAGATTCCTACCCTAGAAATTCAAACCCTCACTCCCACTGCACCCGCTAAACCTCAGCTCACTCATTCCTGATGACGCAATGTTATGTAGTGATTTTTTTAACCATATCCTAGAGTAAGGATGCCCTAGTTAGTGATGTGGATTAGATTTTTTGGACTTCCTTAGCAACTCATTAATCAAGAGGTTTTTCAATGAGGTTTTGAAAATATTAGCTTTGATACCAATTGTTGAAAACAT
Source organism: Wollemia nobilis (assembly GCA_028583015.1). Lineage (NCBI taxonomy): Eukaryota > Viridiplantae > Streptophyta > Pinopsida > Araucariales > Araucariaceae > Wollemia > Wollemia nobilis. Next base: position 1,246,262 of record JAQPPZ010002945.1, on the reverse strand, counting down.
TGGCTCTTATATCCCTAGATTGCTGATTTTCATGTTCAAGTATGAAATAATGTTAACCAACTTTGTATCCATGGAGAACAAACCAATGCATACAAGTTGTGTAATACTACATTTCAAAAATTAATTATTTCTCATGATGTGATCTTTGATGAAGGAGAAGCTTAGATGAGCAATAAGGAAAACCAGAAGTCATAAAATATGAGTTTTCTCATCCCAACAATAGTTTAGGTAGTAGTTTGAGTGCAGCTTCTTCTCAAAACCCTCCACGAAGATATAATTCTTCAAGAGATATATGAGAATACTAAAGAGGTAATTTCAAATATCATTTTTTGCATTGTTTTCAAATATTAAAGTTGAACCAAAGACTTATGAATATGTAGTAAAATAAAAGGTTTGGATTGAAACCATGGAAGAGAAATTGATGATGATTATGTTAAGAAAAATGATGCATGGCATTTGGTACATCTTCCTAAAGGAAAGGAAGCTACTGGAGTGAAATAGGTATATAAAACTAAGTACAAAGAAAACAAAACAATTGAAAAGCATAAAGTAAAATTGGCTATAAAATGTTATTTTGATCAACAAGGTATTGCTTATTTTGATATATTTGCTCCTATTGCTATATTAGACACTATTAGAACTATTTTACCACTAGTAACACAATACATATGAAATATTTTTAAAATGGATGTCAAACATACTTTTTTTAAATGGTGTTTTGGATGAAGTCTATGTTGAACAACCCCTATATTATAAGGTAAAAAGGAAAGAGCACAAGGTTTACAAAGTAAATAAAACACTCTATAAAATCAAACAAGCACCAAGAGCATGATATAGTATGATAGATGGATAGTTCCATAGCCAACGGTTTATAATATGTGTAATTGAACACACTCTATATTTCAAATATGGTAATTATGGTGATATATTAGATTATTTGCTTATATGTTGATGACTTGACATATATAGGAAATAACATAAAATTTATGAATGAATTTAAAATTACAACAAAAATTGAATTTATGATAACAAATTTAGGTTTGATGCACTATTTTCTTGGGATTGAGATGAGAAAATTAGATGATGATATTTCTATTTCATAAGGTAAATATGCTTCTAAATTACTAAAAAAATTTAGAATGTCAAAATGCAAATCCATTAGTTTTCATTTAAGTCTTGGTGAAAGGCTTATTAAGGATTGTGGAAGTTGCAAGGTGAATCCCATAGTTTTTAGAAAGCTATAAGGTACTCTAATGTATCTTACAACTACCATGATAGATCTAATGTATGTTGTAAGTGTGGTTTCTAGGTTTATGCAAGATCCAAATGAGATACACTTTAGGGTAGCAAAGAGATAATTGAGGTATGTAGAAGGAACAAGTGATTTTGGCATTTGGTATAGCAATTCTAATGATTTTTGTCTAGTTGGATACACATATAGTGATTGGGCAAGTTGTCTTGATGATTGTAAGAGTACTTTTGTAAATATTTTTAGCATGCATATTGGTGCTATTTCCTAGTCATCCAAAAAGCAAGTAATTGTTTCTTTGTCTACAAAAAAATCTATTATATTGTATCAAAATAAACAACATGTAAATATATTTGGTTGAAAAGATTATTCAAAGAGTTGAAGCATGAGAAAAATTAACTTATCACATTGTTTTGTGATAATAATTTTTAAATTTATTTGTCAAAGAATATAGTTTTTCAGTCATACAAAATATATTGATATAAGATATCATTTAATATTGGAGCTTGTTGAAGGACATGTAGCAATAAATATTTTTCCATCCAAGAAAGAACTTTTAGATGTGTTTACCAAGATGTTGCCAAAATGTATTTTTGAGAGGCTTAGAACAAAATTGGGTGTTGTTCCCTTAAGCATTAAGGGGAATACTATTAATTAATTGTTTTACTTGTAATTCTTAAGGATAGGTAGGTTGACTTGGATAAGCTAAATGACAAATAAGTTAGGTGCTCATTATAGAAACTACTTATAATTGTTTTAACTTCTATTAAATTTGTTATAGGCAATTTAAGAACATTGTTCAAATGTCATTTCATGAAAATGATCCTCTTAAATTTTGTTAACAATGTGCAATTTGGGTATATTTTTCTGTAAATTATTGTTGTTCTTTTGGGCACTTTGTTTTGCAAGCATTTTTTTCAACAATTGGTATCAAAACCAGTATTAAAGCTCAAAGTTGGTGTTGAATCTAGAAGTTGTAAGAACTTGTAGAGTGGATTAGGGGGAATGTTAAAGCAATGAGTAAAACTCATGCATTCAATTCATAGTTTGGTTCAAGAAGGAGCCAAAAGCTCATGGGAGATCAACCTGAATAAATGGAGGTCCTAGATTCAATTCCTAGTTGGTTCATAATTTAAATAGGGTATGAGAACCAAAGTAATAAAATTTAAAAAATACAAGCAACAAGAATAACCTCAAAAGAAAAAGTAGGAGTGATGAAAATCGTTGGATGAAGGTTTACAAAAATTTAAGAAAAAAGAAGAATATGAAAGGATATTTCCATACCCTTTATTCATTTGGATGAAAATGATTATGAGTTATTTAATGGGTTAGTTAATTAGTTAATGTTATCTTATGGAGTGAAATATTTTTCAAAGTCTCGAATTAACCATATTTATTCTAAGTGTTATGTTAAGCAAACTCATTCAAAATTGCATATTGGTACTTATTTTGTTTTGTTGAATGGAAATTTGGGGTGTCATCTAGAGACACTATTTTATTGCATGATGTAAAATTAACTTAAAACTAATATCTTAAAATACCAAGGACACATAGATATGGGAAACATAGGGTGTATGTGTTATTTTAGAAGCATAAGTCAAATGTGTTATTTTTATAGAAAGTTAAATTCACAAATTGAAGAGAAATTTTTGTTGAAGAAATAAAAATTAGAATCTTAAGCATTAAAGGGGATAATGTTAAGTAATTATTTTATTTGTGATTATTAAGGATAGGTAGGTTGATTTGGATACCAAATGCCAAAATCACTTGTTCCTTGTACATACCTCAATATTCACTTTGCTACCTTGAAGTGTACCTTAGTTGGATCTTGTATAAACCTAGAAACCACATTTAAAAAATACATTAAATATGGCCTGGTAGTTATAAAATATTTTAAATTATCTACTAAAGTTCTATAAACTTTGGGATTCACCTTGCAACTTCCATCATCCTTAATAAGTTTTTCAACAAGACTTAAAGGAGTACTAATAGATTTGCATTTTTACATTCTAAAATTTTCAAGTAATTTAGATTCATATTCACCTTGTGAGATAAAACACCATCATCTAATTATCTCACTTCAATCCCATGAAAAGAGTGCATTAAACCCAAATTTTCCATCTAAAATTAATTTTTCATTGAAATTTAAAATTCATTCATCAACTTTATACTATTTCCTATATATTAAGTCATAAAAATATAAGAAAAAAATCAATATCTTACCATCATCACCATATTTGAATTAAGAGTGGATTCAGTTACACAATTTGTAAACCGCTAGCTATGGAAATATCCATCTACCTTGATATACCATGCTCTTGGTGCTTGTTATAGTCCATAGAGTGCTTTCTTTATTTTTTAAACCGTATGCTCTTGACCTTTCACCTCATAACCTAGGGGTTGTTCAACAAAGAATTCTTCATCTAAAACACCATTTAAAAAAGAATATTTGACATGCTTTTAAAAAATATTCCATTTGTATTGTGCTTCAAGTACTAAAATAGTTATGTATCGCTCCAAATTTTTTGCATCCCTACCTTCAGGCTATAGGATCCATGCCTGAAAGGAGGATGGGAAAAGGATGGCGCGGTACCTCAGACTGAGAGGCCTTGCGAAGGTCCCGCCTCTCGGGGAGGTGTATTATGGTGATTTTTTGATGGATGGTGGGTTCACTAGGAAACGTTTAATGGTAGTTTCCACGCCTAGGTTGGGAATGTGTTTGATGTGTTCAGTTTTATCTTTAATCATCCAAGTCCTAGGTTTGGCCAAATGAAACTAAGCTATTCTATATGAAATGCAAATTTAAATGAATACATAGAACAAAACTAGACAAAAAATAGAAAGAACAAGATGGATTAAAGACCCATACCTGATCCGGATGTCTGATGGAGATTCTAATTTTTGAAGCAGTCAGGATCATCTGGAATTTGACAGGATCGTCTCCTATCTGACAGGATCATCTGAGATCTGACGAATTCGTCAGAGACCTGCAAATAGAGAAACAGATGCAAAATACAGAGAATGCAACTATGATAACAGAGGGTAATGATGTAAAATGGCAGTAAGAACATTAAAATGATAATATCAAACTAAGACACGAATGCATTATAACGATCTAATGACAATTTATGCTTTTATTATGCATTAAAGCTACATGGGTGAACTCCAAGATGCAGGATAATAAAGAATAACCATAGAATTAACTAAATGCAGAATAATGCAGTGAAAAGAGTGGAGAAAACACAAACTCTGGGCACTGATTGCCCCCAATGTGGACTGCAGTCGAAATCATCTCGAATTGGGTCGAGATCGTCCGAGATTGTACGAGATCGTCTGAGACGAATTGAGCTTGCTCCGGCTGAAAAACAATGAAGTTCCTGCAAACAAACTTGGAAAAATACAAATGCAAACAGTGATTTAAGATGGTCTAGTGCGTGTAGAATTCGAGTTATAGGGAATTTCAGCCAGGGGGGATGCTAAGGGGAGGGCCTAGGATTAAATAGGCTTAGGATAGAGGTTGGGAGGTTGGAGATCATCCCAATTTGGGAGATCTCCAATGGGGAAGGTCTCTAACGGTGCAGACACGCTTCTACCCGGATTAGAGACGCCGTTGGAACAGAGTCCAACTATGCACAAATTAGTTTGGGACGAGATCGTCTGGACGTCCTACGCCAGACGAAATCGTTCGATCTGAGGCGATATCGTCTTATCGGAGACGATATCGTCAAACGGACAAAACAAACTCTAAAAATGGCATGGGAAAGGAGGAAACGGGTTAAACGGCGGTTTGGGAGTGGTTTTGGAGGTTGAAATTTGAATTTGAATATTTACTAGAGTAATTGTAATTATTAAGGTTTTACTGTGCCAATTTTAGGGTGCTACATTTTGCCCCCTCTTTAGCGAATTTTTCGAAGAAAATGCGTTAAATATGAGTTCTTCTCGATCTACGAGAAAGCAAAAATTATTCCCATTTTTAGGCGACGATTCTTGGTCGAATCGTACGACTGCTTACTATGGTGCCCCCTCCGTGTTTTTACCCAAATCGAATGTTTGAGGTAAAAACGCGAAAAAGCAAAATTTTAAAATGTTTTTAATTGTGTTTTGAATAAAATTAAGAAAAATAGGGTAAAACCCTAATTCATTGTTACTGTTCATTTTTCTGGTTTTTAGAGCTCTGCAGAGAAAAATGGTCGAGACAGCGCACAGATCGATAGAGGTCCGACGCGGGCTACGGGTAAGAGTCTAAACTTAGTTTAGAATGCTTTAAGTTGAATTTACATGCTTTTTAGGTGAATTTTGAGCAATTTTTGAGCATCGTGGCCATTTTTGGGCCATCGACGTCGTCGGGACGAAATCGTCCGATTCGATTTGACAAAATCGTCTCAAGTTCGCCGATTTCGTCTAAGGGCGAAATCGGCGAAAGGGGGACGATTTCATCAAATTAGGGACGATTTCGGCTTGCGAAATCGGAGACGATTTTGCTCAAATTTGGGACGATATCGTCCAATAGTGGACGATATCATCATTTATATAAAATTGAACTAATTTTACTTGCATTATTAATTACTGAGTTTTTATTAATGATTTTTATTGTGTTGTTGTTTTATGTTGCAGAGAGGATTACTAAAGAGCAGAGAATGGAAATACGGTGGGTTGAGAGATGACTTGGCTGCTCTATCTCAGGCAGAGCGAGATCAGCTGGCATAGGTCGGCTTACAGCATGTGGTAGAGATGCCACAAGTTTCTACAGACATGGGGCTATTGACAGCCCTGGCAGAGAGGTGGTATCCGGGTTCTTCCTATTTTTGGTTACCGACAGGGGAGATGACTCCCACACTAGAGGATGTATGGAGGATTTTGAGGATCCCCATACAAGGACGGTTGATCACTCCCATGGCCAATCAGGGCCACGCGATGATGCGACTGTGTGGCGATCCGAGCTTTGCCCTGGAGAAGGGCGGAGTGAACATCGAGTCGCTACGTCAGATGCCTAGGGCATCGAGACTCACACGGGTTTTGGCCGGGGTGGTAGGTGGACTTCTGCTGTGCCACCAAAGTGGATGCAGGGTACCATGGGTACTGGCAGATGTGGTCTGTGACATGAGAGACCACGACTATAGGTTTGCTTGGGGCAGCTTTGTTCTATGCCGATTGTATAGGATCCTGCATGGGGTCGTGTACAAGGGCGGCCGATGTCTGGTTATGACATCGCTTCTACAGGTTTGGTGCTGGGAGCACATTGCAGTGCGGAGGCCGGTAGGGCTTCCTTTGATAGGGGTTGATGGGGAGAGGCCCCGAGCTTTCTACTGGTGGCTCCGGAGAGGGTCACAGCGGCGGATAGATCTACCGATGTCCCGGAGACTACTTGATGACCTTGTCTCCGACCAGATCACCTGGAGGCCTTGGAGGGATCATCCAGGGTGGGCCGAGGATGGACAGGAGCTGGCTCGCATCAGGCGAACCTGTTGGCTGAGGATGGAGAGGGGAGAGGTGGAGCTCCACCGCTACGATCGAGTTTTGTGATAGTTCGGTCTATAGCAGGGGATCCCATCTCTTAGGGATTACGAGTTTTCTCGGACTGTCCGGGATAACACTATAGTTAGCGGGGCTCCAGATATGCAGCGATTATGGAGTCAGGATGCGGATGATGCCCCCATTCAGCCAGTGGATGGGGACGACGTTGGGGTAGCCGATGGCTACGATGCCTGGTACACAGGCATCCGCCCTCCTCGGATGATGAGGGCTCAGGGTTCGATTCATGCAGTTGTGCATCGAATGGGGAGGCGATGCCAGGAGGCCATTGAGGTGGCACAGGGTCACGATGGGAGAGAGCAGAGGAGGCCACAGGCTCAGCAGAGGCCACGACAATGGGAGAGGAGGGAGGAGAGACCCCCTTCTCCATAGAGAGAGAGGCCACCATCACCCGATAAGGGCAAGGGTGTTGACACTAGGGAGAGCAACGAGACAGCGACTCTCCGAGCTGAGGTTGCCCACCTTGTGGGCTCAAGTGCAGACATTACAGGATGAGGCTACACGGCTTAGAGCTCAGGGCGGAGGAGCGAGCACTCAAGATTTAGCATGCGCTATTGCCCAAGTTACATTCTATCAGGCTCTATATTACCAGGCGGTGCCGGAGAGCAGAGGGTGCCATTACCAGCTCATATTGCAGAGCCTGTCGTGATGGGGTCATCTAGGACATCATCACGATCGACATCCAGGACTCATGGCACCACACGGACTGTGATGGGGCCACCTCCTCCACCTCAGGGTGGGGGAGGAGATGAGGCTGAGAGCTCGAGGGGTTCTCGAGACACTGCACAGAGGATATATGATTGAGAGGATTGAGTATGCCAAGATGTAGATTGTGGCATACCAATCTATTTTTGATATGATGTACATATATTTGATATATATATAGATGAGATATTTTTTGATCATATGACTTGTCTTATGCGTTTGTATGATGCTTTTAATGTTTTGGTGTGATTGATTTGATGATTCATGTAATTATGGCGTTGGAAAATATTATGGTTTAAATGTCATGCTTTAAAAATTTAAATGAAATAATCTGATGTAACAAATTGGTTGTTTGTGATGTGATGATTTGATAAAAAATAAAAGGGACTTTTAACAATAATTTCAAAGGACATTGTCGCTGTTATAGACCATTTCATGGAGTCGCCGCTCACTCGGTCGTCAAGCTAATCCCAGTATAGAAATATTGCTAAAAAGTAAAAGAGTGCTTAAGAGACTGTCTTAAGACTTTGGTGCGATGATGCAAATGATGATGATGATGATTTTGTTTTCAGAGTTTCATGAAAATATTATGCATGAAATATTTTAAAATGATTTTTGCTAGGCATAAATTCCTAAGTGTGATAAAATTTTTGGATAATTCCCTAGGAATTATACCATCATTGCAAAATTGAAGGTTGACATAATGACATGAAATAGTGATAATGTGCATGCTTATTGTCAAAAAACATAATTGTATAACAAAATGATTTAAGTCATATGGTTTTCATGATTTTCAAATAAATGGGGAATAAAAATTGGTACAATGGTTTGCGCTAGGCATAGAATATGTAGGTATAGACTTATACCATCATCGCGAAAATCAAAGAAGAAAAGAGATTGTTTTATTGCATGGTTGATTTTTAATAAACAAGAAAATATGAAGATGAGGACTTGCGCTAGGCATAAAATTCCAATTTTGGTTTTGGAACTATACCATCGTCACGAAAGTCGACAATATATATATATATATATTTTTTGTGTTTTGATTGTATGGTTTTGAAAGAAATTTTGATTTTTTCTATTATGTATGTAGTTGTCTTTATACTAAACAACTATACTTTAAAGAAGAAAATGAATTTATTCCAAACAATTTGCAAAAAAATATTTCAAAGTATCTTAAAGACAAAAGTTAGATTTATAAGGAATCCCATGTGCATATGTGAGTTCATTTCCAATCTTGATTTATCATAATGATACACAAAATCTCTCAAATACAAATGTGTGTGCAATTGCATTGTTCATTTACCAGGTTTTGAGCAAGATAATATGATACAAGTGATTTGAATGAACCAAATAAGTGTTCATTAACCATGATGTAGATGCATATAACCATACTAGACTACTATGTAAGTCGGATTATCAAGAGCTAGCTAATCCATAAGCGAGACATAGGTCTCGTACAAAAGAAGGTCGCTAATGTGACAGACATATCGCCACGCTAGGAGTTACCCAAGGCCAAGCGGGTTGGGCACAAACCACCTGTTATGGGGCTTACCTCACAGTTTTCGAATAATTGAGAATTCCAGGGATTCAAGCTCATCAACCCTTCTTTTCTTTTCAAAGGGTAGGGAAAGGGATTTTATTGCTTTTGCTTTTGCTTTCTTTTGCTTTCTTTTGTATTTTTGCTTGATAATGTTGTAATGATATAAAATAATATTTTTCTTTTTCTCTTTTTCTTGAACTTTGCTTTTTCTTTTTGTTCTATGCTAGGGATACTTGCTCGGATTAGCTGTAGAGCAAGGGATTTTTATTCTGGTAGGGGTGAGCTTGTCCTTTTGCCAATTCTCAAAGATTCTAGACCATGTGCATGATAGGATAGCAGGGGAAACTTTTCGCTCAAGAAACCACTTCTACTATGTAGCATAGCATGGACATTACAAATATAATCATTTTATTGTGAAAGGATGTGCTTGGTTTAAGTAAATAACAAGATCAATTCTCTGTGCTCAAACTTAATTTAATTGAATTTTGTGGACTTTGATATAAGAGAGATTAGTAATCATGCCAGATAAAATCAAGATATTTATTTTTGTGAGTGTGAAAGTGATGGATTCCAAATAAATGCTAATTTATCCAAAATAATTTGAAACATATAACTCCAACATTTGTAAGAAGATATATATAAATACTTTTTGAGAAGTTTTGAGAATGTTGACTCTCTCTTTCTTCTTTATGTTGTTTTGGTTTCGAAAGAGTCAAGAATATTGCTGTTTTTTTATTTTTATTATTATTTTTTTGTTTTTGAAAGAATTAACAAGTGCCATAAATAAATACAACAAATAGTTTTGAATATTTTGATGATTATGAATGTTTTTGGTGTTTTTGAATTTATAAATTGAAAGAAATACAAGATAGTGATTTTGAAATATTTTAAACAAATATATACAAGGATGAAATGACCAAATTTATACATAGTAACGTTTAAGATGCAAAATGTTCATGGGTTCTTTAAGTTCTTTACCATCTAAGGTAGATAATTTGTATGCTCCCGATTCAAATTTAGCAGTGATAATGTATGGTCCAAGCCAGTTGGGCTCAAATTTACCTTTAAGGTCCTTAGTTGCATTAGTATTTTTTTGATTTTCTTTTAAAACAAGGTCGCCGATCTCAAAGGATCGATGACGAACTTTTTAGCATATGATCTTTTAAGCTTGTTTTGGTAGGCACGGAGATGCTCCAAAGCATTGATGCATTTTTCATCTAGGAGTTCCAGCTGATTGAGTCTGCCAGCTCGATATTCATCTCCTACTTCGGTATCTTGAAGTAGTAGAGCCAAAGAAGGAACTTCTAATTCAAAGGGAAAAATGGCTTCAGCACCATAAACCAAAACAAAAGGTGAAGTTCCAGTGGGAGTTCGAACACTAGTTCGATAGGCCCACAAGGCTGGATATAACTGAATGTGCCAGTCGTGGCCAGATTTATTGACCAATATTTTGAGAATTTTGATTAAGGTTTTGTTAGATGCTTCTGCTTGACCATTACCCTGAGGATAATAGGGAGTGGACCAGCGATGTTGAATCTTATATTTTTGGCATAATTTTTTAACATCTTTATTTTTGAAACAAGTTCCATTATCAGAGATGAGATTTGCAGGAATTTCGAACCTACAAATGATTTGATTAAAAATAAATTTAGAGACTTGTGTGCCAGTGCAGGAAGCTAAAGGCATAGCTTCAACCCACTTCGTGAAATACTCAGTGGCGGTTATGATGAATTTGTGTCCATCAGATGACACAGGATTGATTTTGCCAATAATATCTAAACCCCATTTTGAAAAGGGCCAAGGAGATGAAATAGCCTGCAGTTCTTGTGCAGGCGCATGGACAAGGTCAACATGTTTCTGGCACTTGTCGCAATGGCGCACATAATCATGTGCGTCATTCTCCATGGTAGGCCAAAAGTATCCTATCCTAAGGAGCTTTTTAGCAATGACACTACCACTGAAGTGTCCTCCACAAGATCCATCGTGGGCTTCACTCAAGGCTGATTGGGATTCTTCTAAATTCAAACATCTTAATAGGATACCTTCAAAAGATCTCCTATATAAAGTATTGCCAATTATTACAAATCGACTTGCTCGTCGACGTAATAACCGACGCTGGTTTCTATTAGAATTGGCAGGGAAAGTCCCATTTTGGAGAAAATCAAATATATCCATATACCAAGGTTCAAGAGTAGTTTCATTGATTAGAAACACATCCAAAGGTTCTAAGCATGACTTATTTGAAGTGGGTTCCTAGAGTCGACGAATAATGATAGTGGCATATTCGTCATCTAACTCCAAGGGCAGGAGAGATGCAGCTGCGGCCATAGCATCAACTGCACGGTTGCAAGTTTGAGGAATAGCTTCCAAGGTAACTTGATCAAATAGAGACATTAATTGTAAAACATAGGCTTTATATGGGCGCAGTTTATCATCTCTGGTCTGATAAACTTCATTAATTTGGTTTATAACAAGTTGAGAATCACCAAAAACTAACAGATGTTTAATTTTTAGCGCCAAGGCAGCTCGTAATCCAAGGATTAGAGCTTCATATTCAGCAGTATTGTTGGTGCAAGCAAATGTTAATTTGAAGGACAGAGGAATAAGATGTTTTTGCGGGGATATTAAAATAATACCCGCACCAGCCCCACTCATGCATCGGGCTCCATCAAAGTATAAGGACCATTGTTCAATATGGTCTGCCTCTAATTGAAGGCATTCATCAGGAAACTCAATGATGAGGGGATGGGTAGACTCTAAGGGTGCAACAGACTAATTGATCTGCTATGATTTGACCCTTAACAAACTTTTGTCCTATGAACGTGAGGTCAAACTCGCTTAGAGCAAGAACCCACTTGGCCGTGCGACCCGATAAATAAGGTCGACTCATGAGATACCTCAAGGGATCATATTTAGCAATGACATAAGTTTTTTGATTAAGCATATAATGGCATAATTTTTGCGTAGCAAACACGACTGCTAGACATAGTTTTTCTAATGTTGTGTAGCGGGTTTCATAACTGATGAAGGTTTGGCTAATATAATAATTAGCACGTTCTCTCTTCGCATCATCAAGCTGAGCTAACATAGCTCCTAAGGCAGAATCTGAAGCTGAAATATATAGGAGAAATGGGCGATCAGGTCTAGGCGGTGAAAGCACAGGTGGGTTAAGGAGGTATTGTTTGAGAAGTTCAAAAGCTTCTTTACATTCATCGTCCCAATTAAAAGGGACATCCTTCTTAAGAAGTTTAAGAAAGGGACCGGTTTTGTCCGCCAGCTTATCGATGAAGCGACGGATGGCTTGAAGCTTACCTTGTAAACTTCGTAACTCAGATATATTAGTAGGTGCGGGCATATCAGTGATAGCCGCAATCTTGAGAGGGTCAATTTTGATACCACGTAAAGAAACTAAAACCCCTAATAGTTTATCGGACTTAACTCCGAATATGCATTTGGTTGGATTTAATCGAATAAGATATTCTCGTAATCGATTAAAAACTTTTCTCAAATCATCTAAATGATTATCTTCATTAATAGAGCGAGCTATAATATCATCTACATAATCATGTAGGATATCATGCATCATATCATGAAAAATATAAGTCATAGCTCGTTGATAGGTTGCACTTGCGTTCTTTAAGCCAAATGGCATCACTTTCCAACAAAAGGTACCCCAGGGGGTAATAAAGGCTGTTTTAGCCTGATCTTCAGGAGCTATCCTGATCTGATTATAACCAGAGAATCCATCCATTAAGGACATCATCCCACTCCCGACAGTAAATTCAATGATTTGATCCATGTTTGGAAGAGGAAAATCATCTTTAGGGCATGCAGCGTTAATATCTCTAAAATCTGTGCAAACCCTAACTTTGGTGGCTTCTTTCTTGGTAACTGGAACTACATTTGAGATCCATTCAGCATAATCAATAGCTTGTATAAAAACAACATTCAGGAGTTTTTCTAACTCCCCTTTGACTAGCAAAGCCACTTTGGGATGCATTTTTCTAAGTTTTTGTTTAACAGGTTTAGCATCCGGATGGACCACTAGGTGATGCATGACTACAGAAGGGTCTAGACCTCGGCATATCTTCATATGTCCAAGCGAAGACATCTTCATATTCTTTAAGGAATGCAATGTATTGCTCTTGTTTTTCTTGACTTAATTCTGATCCAATATTGATTATGTGAGGACTATCCTCGGTTCCAATATTAATTTTAATGACGTTTTCTACCTCCATGTGTAGATCTCTTTCAAAATTAGGTGGGGCGGGTGAAACGCCCAATTCTTGTAATTCTTGTAAGGTTAAGTTGGATAATTCATCTTGAGGATTAGTGGTCTCAAGTTGGGCTATAGTTGGTATAGAACCATCAAAATAAAATCCATTGTGTAACATCTCTTCAATGGAGACATCGTGGAAGATATCTCCTTCCAACTCCTCATCGGAGTCAACAATCATTTCAGGGTAAGCTATGGATAGCATGTTACATGTAAATGGCTGATTTTTTAGAGGCAAATCATCATGCCTATCCAAATAATCTTGATAACATATGAGTTGATCATCATCTTCAAAAGGAAAGGGTTGACCCTTACTAGGAAATAGGCCCACACCACAGCGGGCAGGCCACGGTTCTACCTCGAAAGGTTCTTTCATGCCATTTTGGAAAGGTCCCAAGCCTTTCCCTTTATATCCCATTTTAAGCATTATGGGTTTAGCTTTAATATATTCATTGGTAAAATAACATCGAGCATATCCCTCATGATGAGTTTTGATATTCCGAGGGATTCTTCCCCGGTCATATCCTTTATAAATGAAGGCACAACTCCCGACTTGGTAAGTACTTCCCATAGGTTGTGGGAGGCCCAAAGTACGAGGAGATGGTGGCAAGTTATTTAAAAGAATTGAATCTTGCATGAAAGCATTTGTTTTTTCTGATATTAAGATTGTGGATAAATCCGGTAAAAGTTCATCAGAAAGAGCATAAGATGTAGAAGGATCATTCCCTATATCTTTAGATGTGGAAGGTATGATAGATGTTGATAATGTGGAAGTGTTAAGAGATGGGTCTATAGGTTTTGAAATTATAGGGATAGAACATGAAGGATTGGTCGTGGATTGAAGATCTTTTTGAGGTTCTAGAGTGGTTTGTTTAGAAGATTGTTGATCTATATATGAGGGTGAAATTAATGGAGGGGAAATAGGTGAAGCTATGGGTGTGTGTTTCACAGTTTTAGATGAAAAATAAGAATTAGGATGTGTGGATGACAGAGCAGGGCAAAATTGCACTCCAACAGGTTCTGCCAAAGCACACATATCAAAGGGTCTAGGATCACCGTGGATAGTGACCAACTGATTTTTAAATTCGAATTTAACACATTGGTGTAAAGTTGATGGGACAGCCCGCATTGCATTGATCCAAGGATGACCCAAGAGTATATTGTACGATGCGGGGCAATGTACAATAAACATGGTGGTATCTAGAGTTCGAGGACCAACTTGCAATGGGATGGTAATAACTCCACACGTTTCTTGTGTTTCATCATTGAAAGCTTTGATAATCATGTCAGTTTTCTTCATTTCATCACTTCTAAAGCCAAATCATTGGTAGAAGTCAAAAGTGCAAATGTTTAGAGATGAACCATTATCAATCAGGACTCGTTTAATAGCTACATCTCCAATTAGAGCAAGTAATATATAAGGGATTATCCTTATGTAAACCGTGTTGTGGGATATCTTTATCCCGAAAGTCAATACAATCAACTTCTCGAGTGATGATAGTATTGGCCATGGCTTCAGGTTGAATATTTTGAGGTACCATCATTTGGCTTAATGTAAGCATCAACTCATCCCTATGGGTAGGAGAAGATCTTAATAAATCCAAAAGGGAAATTTTGGTTGTAGTATTGGATAATTGCTCATTAATATTGTAAGGGGGTTTAAGTTGAACATTGGAAGCATGATTCCCTTTATTGGGATTTTTCAAAACAAATGGAGCTGATCCATCATTCTGGTTTGGTTCTTGTTGAGAATTTTGAGCCCGTTGTCGGGTAACGACTCCAATGGTACCTACAATGTTATATTGAAGACGCTGAACCGGTCTCGGTTGAGCGTTTATGGCTTGTTCATTTGGGAGGAATTGATTAGAAGAGGGTCGAGTAGTAACTCTTCTAGGAAATGGTTCTTCTAGAACCATAGCATCTGTGATGGGTTGAATAGGATCTGATTCATTTTTAGAACTATTCGATTGGTTTGAAGTGATGTCTATTTCACTTTCAGTATCTGATTCTATATCACTAGGATCTGGAGTTTGAATATTATGTAGGGGCCTGGTTGTGACCATGGATAAAGTTGTGTCAAATTTTTGTAAATCATGATTAGGTAAATGTTCGCTAATAGTTCCTACATATCGGGTAGGAGGAGGAACATTATGATGTTCGATTTGATTGGCCACCTCTTTACCATGTCTTGGTAAAGGGTGTTGAAATATGTCTAATGATTGATTAGCATTTTGATTTTGATTTTGGGGAATGGTCTTTTGAGGATTATTAGGAGCATTTTGTTTAGGTTGGAAGGCTTGCACCTCCATTTCATTATTATCAATCAGATCCTGTATTTTATGTTTCAACCTTTTACAAGCGTTGGTAGAGTGTCCAGGCCCTCTATGGAAATCACAGTGTAAGTCAACTCTGTATCCGGGTATAGTTGGATCAGGTTCCCGGATAGCTGGTAATTGGATCAAACCTCTTTCGAGTAATTGAGGTAAAATAGTTGATAATGGTTGATTCAATCTAGTAAATTCTCGAGGAGGCTTATCAGGCGGTTTCAATATAAATTTTTTTGTTGTTTTCGTTGCATTGATATTAGCAACATTTTTGTTGTCAATGACTCCGTCACCTACAACTTGTTTGTTTTTATACTGATTTTTGGATGTTTTCTCATCATCCTTCTTCCTAAGTTGGCCTCTCCTAATGAGGGCATCTTCTACTCTTCGAGCTAAATCTATAGCTTGATCGAAGGTAGTTAAAGTAGCAGTTGATAGCTCATAAGATATTTGTTCTTGTAAATTATTAATAAAAATGTCCAACATTTCCCTATAAGGTAGCACAAAGTGCAGTTTTCCTGTCAACTGCCTCCATCTAGCTAAGAAATCGGCAAAACATTCATCCTTGTCTTGTTTTAAGTTGTATAAATCTTTAATGGTTACATGCCTCTCGATGTAGGCACTAAATTGATGGACAAAATATTCAGCTGTTTCTTCAAAGTTTCTCAAAGAATGAGTGGGCAATTGATAGTACCACTCTAATGCCATTCCACCTAAACTTTTCGGGAACATTTTTAGTAATAGCAAGTCATCATGTGATATATCATGACATGCTATCCTAAACATGCGAAGATGCTCTATGGGATCTTCGGTTCCTTTATATATAGGCAAGATGGGCATGGGAAAATGCTTAGGGTACGGTTGTGCTACAACTATGGGATCCAAAGGTTGACTACATATCTCTCGATAATTGTACGAGGGATGGTAAGGATCTATCTAGTCCATACGCGAAGCTAACTATTTCACCATGGCTTCCAGATTACTAGTTTGCCCACCATATTGGTTCGGTAGGGCATTGATATGGGATTTGTGAGCATATGATGGAGGGACATGAAGATTAGATGCTATGTTGCTATTGTGTAAATTGTTGGTAGGAAAGGTGTTATGAAGGAATTTTGAAGTTGTATTATGTTGTATTCCGATTGTTGAAAATTGGTGTTTGGCTTCATTTTAGGTTTTTGTTTACTTGAAGCATATTGATCAATAGTTTGGCGAAGTAAAGCGGTGAAGGAAGTTTTCTTTTGTGTGGGAATGATTTTAGGTCGAATAACAGGTTCCTTAGGAGGTTGGGTAACCTATTGTTTTGGCATGTTCTGAATCATAGTGACCATATCTCTATTGGATGGTCCAGCCTTATCACTTTCTTGATCAATGAAAGACAAGGGATTAGTGTGCACATCAAACATATGTTCCATGGCTGCTTGAGTGTCACTAATTTGCCCTTTATCAATACGAACTACCATATTAAGAGCGCCAATGTTATTATTGAAAAATTTCTAGAAATGATCTAAGTTGTCAAAAGCAATAGTTCCATCTGGAGCTACTCTAGGGGATGAGGATCCATCCTCTTTAACATTTTCTTCTTGTTCATTGTCTTCACCTAGGTCATCTTCCGGTTGATCTAGAGTTTCTCCTTCCGGAATTGGATCTTCAGGAAGGACATTTGGGTTTCTAGTTTTATCTTCTAACCAATCTTCTTCTTCTCCTTCAGTTTGTTTACCATTCCTAAGTTTAGGCATTGTGCTTAATTTAGATTTTAGCAAATATATATATATATATATATATATATATATATATATATATATATATGCAACAAGCTTAAGAGGTATATATTAATTATATACCTACTACAATATTTAAAATGAAAGGTTTTGGTTTTTGTTATGTTTTTTTTTTTTTAGTTTTTCTTGTTTTTGTAATAATATTGTAAAGATAACAAACAACACAATAAATGCAAGAACTAATACTGAAAGTAATGATCTAGTTTTATATAAACAATTTATAAATATCATTAATGGGCTCGAGTTCTTCAGGAGTCATGAAGTGTTCTTCTTCAAATTGAAAATTTTCTTTCAAAAATTTAATGAAAAGAGCTATAGTGATATTATCTGTCTCAGATTCTGGTTGATAGAAGTAAAGCTCATGGCAATACTCTCGATATAACACAGCTCGAGGAACTCTATTCCATATTTCCCTATCCGTAAGAACAACCTCTTGGTCTTCTACATGACCTAGGAACCGGTGTATAATGGCTGCGTTCTCGAGGTATTCCTCGAAGGTGAACAATTCTGAAGACACAAGAGCTCTCCTATAAGCTAACCATCTATGGGAGGCTCTCTGAAGTTCATGATAAAAGACGAGTTGATGAGGATCCAGAATTCTATCTAGGACAAGCCTCTTGATTTGTTTAAGTTTTGTTGACCTAGATGAAATGACACTTAGTCTTCTATCAAGTTCGTCCCACAAAAGTTGATTTCTATCTGTTTCAGGCACACTAAGCACAAAATTGATTTCTATGGCTGCCAATTGGTTTTCAACATTTATAGTAACTGCTAATATTTTCTTAGGAGCTACCATCTAAACATGATATGCAACTTATTAGTTTTAGATGATTTGAAATGCATCTATGTTTTGGTTGTTTTATTTTTTGTTTTTATTTTTTGTTTTCAAAAGGTTTTAAATGCATTCACGTCGGGTTCACCAAAATGTATCGCTCCAAATTTTTCGCATCCCTACCTTCAGGCTATAGGATCCGTGCCCGGAAGGAGGATGGGAAAAGGATGGCATGATACCTCGGACTGAGAGGCCTTGCAAAGGTCCCGCCTCTCGGGGGAGGTGTATTATGGTGATTTTTCGATGGATGGTGGGTTCACCAGGAAACGTTTGAATGGCAGTTTCCACGCCTAGGTTGGGAATGTGTTTGATGTGTTCAGTTTTATCTTTAATCATCCAAGTCCTAGGTTTGGCCAAAATGAGACTAAGCTGTTCTATATGAAATGCGGACTAAATGCATAGAGAGAACAAAATTGGACGAGAAAAATAGAGAGAAAATGCTGGATTAAAGACCCATACCTGATCCGGATGTCTGATGGAGATTCTAATTTTTGAAGCAATCAAGATCGTCTGGAATTTGATAGGATCGTCTCCTATCTAACAGGATCGTCTGAGATCTGACGAATTCATCGAGAGACACGCAAACGAGAGAAACAGATGCAAAATACGAGAGAATGCAACTATGATAACAGAGGGTAATGATGTAAAATGGCAGTAAGAACATTAAAATGATAATATCAAACTAAGACACGAATGCATTATAATGATCTAATGACAATTTATGCTTTTATTATGCATTAAAGCTACATGGGTGAACTCCAAGATGCAGGATAATAAAGAATAACCATGGAATTAACTAAATGCAGAATAATGCAACGGAAAAGAGTGGAGAAAATGCAAACTCTGGGCACTGATTGCCCCCAATGTGGACTATAATCGAAATCATCTCGAATTGGGTCGAGATCGTCCGAGATTGTACGAGATCGTCTGAGACGAATTGAGCTTGCTCCGGCTGAAAAAAAATGAAGTTCCTGCAAACAAACTTGGAAAAATACAAATGCAAACAGTGATTTAAGATGGTCTAGTGCATGTAGAATTCGAGTTACAGGGAATTTCAGCCAGGGGGATGCTAAGGGGAGGGCCTAGGATTAAATAGGCTTAGGATAGAGGTTGGGAGGTTGGAGATCATCCCAATTTGGGAGATCTCCAATGGGGGAGGTCTCTAACGACGCAGACACGCTTCTGCCTAGATTAGAGATGCCGTTGGAACAGAGTCCAACTATGCACAAATCAGTTTGGGACGAGATCGTCTGGACGTCCTATGCCAGACGAAATCATCCGATCTGAGGCGATATCGTCTTATCGAAGACGATATCGTCAAATGGACAAAACAAACTCTAAAAATGGCGCGGGAAAGGAGGAAACAGGTTAAACGATGGTTTGGGAGCGGTTTTGGAGGTTGAATTTTGAATTTGAATATTTACTAGAGTAATTGTAATTATTAAGGTTTTACTGCGCCAATTTTAGGGTGCTACAAGTTACAATAGTGTCTAATCTTGATGGCTTTTTAATCCTTAATATTAATTTAAAACTCATAGGATAAATATCACATGATCAAATATATGATAGCCACAATATAGTAAGATCAATATAATGTAAATAGAATAATATGAGCCAACTAATACGTAAATCAATGCTTATAATAAATCATCTAACATTCATTAATAAGCAACAATATGAATGTAATATGTTGAATCATACATGTACAAGCATAATTTACAATATTATTTGCTCAGATATATGTAATATTTGTTACTCCTCCTCTTATAAATGTACCATACAACTTAGTTATAATAAGGACAACTATACTCACAATACTTTCTATGATCATTATGATTGCTATGTATATGATATTTATGAGATGTTCCTCCATGGAGTAATACATAGATATTGTAAAATGACTCTTTGGTTACTTGACTCTTCCTTTCCTTATTCCAAGTCTCGTGACTCTTGGCTTCTCTATTTGACACTTGCATACACATTACTCTATCATTTATGCACATCTAGACATGACTTTTCACTTAGCACACTTTAATCTAAAGACACTTGTGCATTTCCTACACATTATTACATTACATAAAATATTTACTCACACCCTATTTTAATATTTACAATTACATTAGCATGTACCAAATAATGTAGTAATGTCCAATAAATTTAGAAACATTAGCAAAGGTATCAAAATAATCAATGCGTGGTTGTTGAGAATAAACTTTTACAACTAATATTGCATTATAAATTTTAATTGTTTTGTTTGCTTTATACTTAGTTATATAGACCTATTTCATTCCAATAGATTCCCTTCCTTCTGGAAGATGTACCAACCCATGTGTAATTTTTCTTAATAATCTTCAATGCCTCCTCAATGGCATTAATCCAAATATTTTCTTTTACTACATCTTCATAAGTCATTAGTTCAACTTTAATATCTAAAAGCAATGCAAATTTGAGGTTTTAAATTACCTCTTTAGTATTCTCATATATATATTTTAGACTTTTATATCTTCTTGGAGGACTTGGAGTAGAAGTTGCACTCAAAATACTATATAAAATATTGTTGGGATGATAAAACTCATCTTCTATGACTACTAGTTTTATTTGTTGCTCATCTAATTTTCAAACTCCCCATTCATCAAATATTGCATCATGAGAAAGAAAAAATTTATTAAATATAGGATTCCACAACCTGTATGCTTTGGTTTCTTTTGAATAGCCCAAAAAAATATGTTTTAGAATCCAACATTTTCTATGTTTATCTAGAACGTGCATATATGCAATAGATCTAAAAATCCTCAAATGACCTACACTGGGCTTTCATCTTGACATAACTTCTTCAAGTGTATGATTCAATACTAAATTATTTGGGTTTTGGTTCAAATTATATAGCTATGGTAATTTCTTCTCTCCAAAATTCATTTCCCATATGCTTGGTTTGTAACATAGACCTTGCCATTTCTACTATTTATTATTTTTGTTCAGCCACACTTGTTTGTTGTGGTGTGAAAGTGTTAGGAACCCATCCTAACATTATTATGTAATTTTCATGTTATTATGTAATGAACCCTTTGCAACATGGGTATCCCATTATAATGATATTTTATAATATTTTGTAAATGTATGTGGTAATTGGCGTACCTAGACAAGTAGGGTCATTTCATGTAATTGTTATCAAGAATGTAATTTTTATTTGGTAGAATATTTTAGCTTGAGTAGAGCTTTGCATGTAAGCCAACTATTGAGAATTAGGTTAGGTTTGCATGGAATATATATTTAAAAGACAAAGGTCAATTAATAAATGTATATTTTTGCATATTTAATAAAAACATTCAAGGAGGTTTCCCCCTCAAAGAGGCTTGCGATTATGTGTTGTGTTGTGAGATTATTATATTTCTAAATTTACATTTTGTATTGTAATATTTAGTTCTTCATGAATTTATGCTTTTATTTTAATATTTATGTGAATGTGCTTACTTTAATTAGATGGTTCTTGACAAGTGGTATCAAATAAATTTTTAGGGTCGTGTTCTACTATGATTGCAATAGTTTTTTCCTTATAATTTTGATTGTTAGGTATAAATTTTCCATGTTTTCAATTTTTTGTTTCCTTATTAAAAAAAACAATCATTTTTTGCATTAGTTTATTATGTTAGAAACCATGTGCTAGAGATTTTAAAATATCATGAAGGAGTTGTTGTTATTAGCTAAGCTAGATTTCTTGTAAAGTATTTAGTGAAATGAGGAGTGATTAGGATCTAATACCCAAGCCTCGGACAACACTCGTAAATGGAATTGAGATCCGATATATCTTTGGGTATATCATGAGGTATTATAGGATTAGGAGAAACCTTTAGCCCTAAAATTTGTAGAATTATGGATGCAATTCTCATAGAATTGTAGGTCCTACACTCTTTGTGGTTCACTAGTAGGATCTCCATAGATTATCAATTTAATAGAGAGATGTTAAAAAAAATTCACATGGGATTGTAGCTCAAATTTTTACCATTCAACCGCTAACCTCAGACAACGAAAAACCACAAGAATATTTGCAACTTATTATGACTAATCATGATGTATATTTTATAAAATTGGTAGAATTGCATCCACATAATTCCTATGATCATGCGATACCTTTGTTACCTAATAGAGTGCCACCTAACATCATAACTTATTAGTACCCCTATGCCCTTATGTCAAAATTTGAGAAATTAGTACAAGAATTGCTACAAGTAGAGGTTATTTGACCTAGTAACACTCCTTATTATTCTCTAGTAATCTTTGTTAAAAATAAATTTGGTTTATGATGGTTGTATATAGATTTTTGTGAGCTCAATAAGCTCACCATTAAGCATATATTTCCTATCCTAGTGGTAAATGAATTGTTGGATGAGCTATATCGTGCAATGTTTTCTTCAAGTTGGATCTTCGCACGAGCTATCATAAGATAAGGATAAAGGAGGAAGATATTCCAAAAATAATATTTTGAACTTATTGTGGCCATTATGAATTTTTGCCCATGTCATTTGCATTAATGAATGCACCATCCACATTTTAGAGCTTCATGAATCATGTATTCTTCCCATTTCTTCATGAATTTATTATAGTTTTTTTTTATGATATTTTTATTTATAGTTGCTCTTGGGAGGAGCACCTCATAGATTTGGACCAAACTCTACAAATTTAATCTTAGAATAAAATTTGTGACAAGAGTTCTAAGTGTTCTTTTGGGATGATAAAAATGGAGTATTTAGGTCACATTGTCACCAAAGAAGTTAAAGTTGACCCTAAATGCATTCAAGTTGTTCAATATTGTAACACCCCAAGTTTTCCCACTTGGTTGTCCAATCACCCCATGTCACCACCACTTGGTTGTCCAATATCAGAGATTTCAACATGATATTTTTTATTTTATTTTAATTCTTATCAAATTCTTTTTCTAGTTTAAGCATGTTAAAACCATATTCATGAGTGCAATTTCGCTCCAACCAAAATACTCATGATATTGAGATTGTCCAAATATTGCATAGTTGCCTATTTTGAACTTTACTCTCCTCCCAAGATCCTATGTTCAGGAAATGGGTTTCTTTTTGTCTGGGGCCCATAACATCTAGAGGTGTGATGCATAACTTTCCTATGTCTTAACATGAATTCATAAACTTATATCTTATATTTACATCATGTAATACTTAGCACATACATGCTCAAGCTAGATGATCAACCATTTCCCATGGAGCATCATCTAGGATCTTACCAATATCCTAGTAACCACCAGACATCTTGTGTTGATTAACCAACACGATATCCCATACCATCGTGTTGTCGTTAACACCTAGTCAAGCACAATTCACCACTCATCACTAGTAGGATAACCTAGAAGATATACCTATACAACTCTTTGTCACCTCCAATTTTGATATTTTTCAACAAAATTATAGTTAGAGTTCAAATCCATGATGATTCGCCTACCCACAAACATCATTAATATAATTTTCCACAAGACTATCCTTCCCACAATATTATATTTCTATCAAGGTTGTCCTACCCACAATATTATATTACATTATAATATTGTCTATCCCACATTCTTATATCACTTTTTATCAACTTAATTATGGTTCAAATTGTCTAAAGGAGTTTGTTTAAATAATTTTTCATAAACATATACCATCTCCTAAAGGTATTGAGATTTAATAATGTATCAAATGATAACCAGTTTCCATCCCTCTCAGATAAGTTTTCCACTAAGTTTGAATAGAAACCAATGAGCATTGGAAACCTTTTATGCAAATTAAAGAACCTTAAGTTTTACAATACTAATTTATTTTATGTTTCCTTTTGAATTCATCTTAATTAAAGGCATAGAAGATACTTCCAAATAAAATAAAATATAACATCATCTCTTCTTATAATACTCTTTGAAATTTTACTACACAAATAAGAGATAGAGCTATTGGCTTACATCAGGTTATGCATTGTAGCAATAGTTCTAAAATATTTAACCAAAAAGAGTTTTTAAAAGAAATTTAAATCATTCTCTAATAGAAAAATAAGAAAACATAATACCACCTTCAATTCTTGTAGACAACTATACACCTAACACTTATGATGACTTGCTTTAAATTGAGAATGACATATAATTAACATATAAATGAACTCATTCACTGTCTTATTTTAATACATATGTAATATTTTTATTTAAAACAAGTGTACACCTATCATATTCTGGTATTAGTTTTGGTTTCAAATTAGGTAATATTTGTTCAGAACTTAAGCTACCCCTTGCTTCCTACATAGAGTTTCTCTATTAGAAGTTTCCACACATTTTCAATGTAATTACCCTTACCTAAGTTTGGTATCAAGTTTTAATATAAACTAATTAAAACTTCATACTGCATACTTTAACCAGATCTATGTTATACACACATCTAATTGTTCAATCTTTCGTAATAATAATCTATCTCGGTTATTCAAACTAAACACTTTATATTACCAATGGTGCCATCATGAGATTATACCAGATATGTTAAAATATTATCTCAATGCAAAATATGTTTCCAAATGAATTAATGAAAGAATCATCAATCATTATACACACTTATGGGACTTCAAGTTTATAAAAGATATCAAATTGGTATTTATAAATGGAGGAACACCTCCTGGCTATTGTTTGCATTAAGGGTTAAACATGTCCTGCATATCAATATTTCCTAAACATTTTGCCCAACATTAAATATTTTCAAGATGTCATGTTCTAGTTTTCACTATGCAGCCACACTTAACATAAAACCACATAAAGTATTCGCTCTTCTTTTTGAAAAAACTTTAAATACAATACAATATCTTCTAAAATATATACATAAAATGAACTCTCATAAAACGGGTATGTTAAGAAAAGAAATTGTAGTCTATTCATCCTAAAATCCATTATTCTTGTTTCTCAAATTTTGTTTCCAATAATATTACACATTCCTTCTAAAATCTACCCTGGACTTATCTTAGGAGCTTCATAATCAAAGATAAATACATGTAATAAATCTGACTATAATTCTTTAATAACCCAGGCTTTGACATGCACTGAGCATATTTTTTTATTTACACAACATACATAGTATTTTCCTTTCCTCCTCTTAACACAATTTGTTACTGCAAGAACACAGATAAAATCACTCATAGATTGCATGCATTAGACTTGAAGAATTCAATATAATTATTCTTTCAGATTTTGGTTATCCAATGGTTTCCAAGGATCAGAACAATCGAGATATGATGATATGCAACTATGTCTATATGCAAACATAATTCCAAAACTTAATTCATCATGCAGAGTCTTCCCAACATGTCAAATAGGCTTCACAACATTTTACAACACAACATGCATCAATTATCAATTTTCAAGAAATATAACTTTAGTATTAGGTTCACACCACTAGACTCTCAATAAATCACTATGGCTTGACGTCTTCCATAAATCCTTCAAGTGCATGCATTGCAAGCATTCAAAAAAATGCTTATTGCCTAACATTCCATCAATCCTTCAAGTGCATGTGTTAAAAATATATTTTTATATCACACAAAGAGAATTTATTTTTCTAAAATGATTCTAATAATATAAATTTTTAACTTAGAGCAACATTCACCATAATTATTTAAGCTACACTTTCAAAATTTTCTACTTAGAATTTTATTTAAAATTTTCATCTAAGTGAACTTACTGCTCTCTTCTTTCCTTCATCATTTTGCTTTGCTCTCATCGTTCTTCTTCCCTTGCAAAACCAAGCACACCATACCGTCATGTGTATCCTCTTTTCCTATCACCGTATTCCCCCTCTAGAGGATGGTTCTCCCCCATCCTTCAAGTGAAAAATTGACTTCATTTTGAAATTTGTCCATCTAAGTATGCCAGGTGGTAGCCATGTTCTTCCACATTAAACAACCATACAATAGCAATAATAATAATCTCCATAATTATACCGATAATTCCTTAATTACCTTTTTCATAGAATGCAAAAAATATTTCCCTTAATAATCATATTATATTATGAATTTTAAATTTTCTATTATTTAAATTATTTTATTTACCTTATCACAAAAGCAATTAAATATTATTCACTTTCATCATAGTCTTGTGTTGATTTTTTATATGATTAGCTATATTTGTATTTATATAAATTTTAATTTTAATTTTTAAATAAATAAGTTTCTTAAGAACACACAATTCCCTTTCAAACCTCAAAGCATTACTAGTTCTATATATATATATATATATATATATATATATATGCATTAAGCACTCTCATTGCCATTCAAATATTTTAAATTCACAAACTATCATACATCAAACACTCCTACAAATGCAACTACATGATATACATTCTACATGGACCATTGGTGAATGCATTGCCTATAGGGTTATTTACCCCTATCAACTGGTAAATACACCACCGCTCATCATCTCCCTTGACTTAACTTGCACCGAAATAACCCTTCTGCATTTTTAGGAGACCACATTCCTTTGCATCATCCTGCTAGTAACAATACCTATCTCCTGCAACCACAAATACATTAGCAATATCTCATCCTTGTAGAAAAATTAGGTGTATAATAAAATAGGTTTTTGAATGGTTGTTACATACTTCCCCCTTAAGATTAAACACAGTCCCTATGTTTTCATTTACCATATGAAGCATAAATAAATGAAAAAAATATTTCCATGATAGAAGAAAATTAGTTCAATACATCATAATTTTTTTTTTAAACTACTTCATCATCTAATATCAAGACATGCATAAATATGAAGTATATGTATCATTATTAACAAGCCAAGATATGATAATATCTAAAATTATGACATGAAACATGCATAAATATCAAGTATAGGTATCATACTTCACAACCAAGATATGATACTGTTACTGTTCAGTCAAAATAATACTATGTCATGATGATAAAAATTTTTAAACATTATTAAAAAAATAACAAAAATTATCTTTTCATGTTGGCCACATCTTCCCACATGGCACTATTTTTAGAAAATTAGCCCCACTAGACCTTGCACTATTCAATGTTCCTCTTTCTCAATTGTTTCTTTCGATATCCAAGGATCTTAAATAGTTGCACCTCAATGCGCAAGGGATCTTCCTTCTATAATTTATCAATATTCCAAACATGTGATGGGTTAGGAACATATTTCTTGAGAAAGGACACATGGAATGTATCATGAATTTTTGAAAAATTGGGTGGCAAGTCTAATTTATAGGCAACAGGGTTTAATTTTTCAATAATTTCAAAAGTCCCTATAAATCGTGGACTAAGCTTAGAGGATTTGATAGAACTTTTAGTAGGTTTAACTCTTAGGAATACTTTGTCTCCCACAAAAAATTCCCTTGGTGTTCTCTTAATATTTGCATATTTCTTTTATCGATATTAGGCTTCCTTAAGCATTTGAAAAACTTCATTGATTTGCTCTTCCATTTCTTTGACAATATCTAGCTTGATCATAACTCGTTCCTCCGGATAACTCCATGAAAATGGTATTATACACCTCCTCCTGTACAGATCCTCAAATGGAGCCATACCTAAAGAAGTATGATAATTTTTATTATGAGCAAATTCCACTAGGAAAAGATAGTCTTCCCATTTCATCTGATTATCCATACAATACATGCATAGCATATCCTCTAAGACTTGATTTACTCTTTCAATTTGTCCATCTATTTTTTGATGATAGGTAGTGCTAATATTGATTTTTTCCCCATGCCTAGTGCAATATCTACCGAAACTCAGATGTGAATTGAGAGTGCCTATCTAATATAATTATTTTTTAAAATCCATGTAGTCATACCACTTCCCTAGAAAATTTATGATCTACAACAAGAGCTCCATATTTTATATTTCTAGGCATAAAATGTACTATCTTAGTCAATTTATCCACTACTACTAGAATAGCATCATGTTGAAAATGATTCTTAGGCAATACAACAATAAAATCCATAGTTACCACCCACCATTTGTATTGTGGAATGTCATGTGAAAATAAACGTCCAGATAGATGTAAATGTTCCACTTTCACCTTTTGAAATTCTAAACACTTTGCCACAAATTTAGCAATGTCCCTTTTCATTCCCAACCAGTAGTATTATTTTTTTCAAATTTTCATACATATTTACATAACCTAGATGAGAATAATATGGAGTGCTATTTGCTTCTTGCTGGATCACATTTCTCAAATCTTGATCATTAGGTACTACTAATCTATATTGAAAAATAGTATATCCCCCTAGATTCTAAATTTCTTCACTTTATTAGAACCTTGTTGAACCAATTCTCGATATTTATGAGAATATTCATCTTGAATATGCAATCCTCTTATTTGATCAATTATAGGAGATTGACAATGTGACATAGCATTTATATGCCTTCTTCTACCTAAAGAATCTGATAACTTGTTTTTTTTCCCTTTAATATACTCTATCCTAAAATCATATTCTGCTAGAAACTCCATTCAACATCTTTGTATAGCATTGAGCATTGGCTGAGTAAATATGTATCGTAAACTTTGATGATATGTTCTTAGCTCAAAATATTTACCAAGTAAATAATGATACCACATTTTCATATCATGCACAACTACAGCCAATTATAAGTCATGTGTGGAAAAATTAAATTCATGCTTCTTAAGTTTTCATGATTCATAATCAATAACATCATCCTCTTGAATGAGAACACCACCTAATCCTTCTATAGAAGAATTAGTGCATACAATAAATGGTTTTTGGGATATGCTATTCTAATAGTAGGTGTTGATCTTAACTTTTCTTTAAGAATTTTGAATGTTTCTTCACATCTTTCTATCCATTTAAAGGCTTGTCCCTTCTTTTGAATATTGGTTATTGGATAAACTATCTTAGAAATGTTTTGGATAAAATGGTGATAATATCTAGCCATCCCCATAAAAATTCTCACTTCATAAATATTTGTGGGACGAGGCCATTCAATAATAACCTCAAATTTCCTTGGATCAATAGATACCCCTTCAGCAGAAATTATATGACCCAAATACTGCACCTGAGTTGCATAAAACTCACATTTAGAAATTTTTCCATATAAGTGATTCCTCTTGAGAATTTCAAAAACAGTCTTCTTTTTTTTGGAGTAGATCAATATATCATCGAGGAATATCAACATAAATTGATCTAGTTGTTATCAAAATACACTATTCATCAAGTTCATAAAAGCTACTAGAGCATTGGTCAACCCAAAAGGTAAAACTGTGAATTCATAATAACCATATCTGGTTTAAAAAGAAATTTTATGGGTATATTCCTCTAGAATCCTCAACTGATGGTATCCAGATCTAAGATCAATTCTGGAGAAAATTGTAGCTCCTTCAGTTGATCAAATAAATCATCTATTTTGGGTAAAGAATATTTGTTCTTAACAGTCATCTTGTTTAACATTTTGTAATCAATACAGAACCTTAGTGTCCCATATTTCATTTTCACAAAAAACACTAGTGCACCCCATGATGAAACACTAGGTTTAATATGTCATTTTTCTAAAATTTCTTGAAGTTGTGTTTTAAGTTCCTGCAATTCTATTTTAGTCATCCTATAAGGTGCTCGAGCTATTGGTGTTGCTCCTATAAAAAGTTCTATTGTAAAATAAAACTCCCTTTATGGTGGAAGACCAAGTAATTCTTCAGGAAAAACATCTTGAAAGTAATTTAACACTGGATAGATTTGGAAAAGACTTGCTCTGGATTAATTTTCTTCCTTTTTATTAAGTTTAACCACAAAGACTCTACTACCCTTCCTTATAGCTCTTTTAACTTGCATTGTAGTTAAAATATGCGGTTCCATTGTTTCTCGTCCACAATGAACTCGAATCCTTTATTTGGTGTCATCACTGAATTCCATTTACCTTTCCTCAAAGTTTAACAAATACTTATGTACCTTGAGCCAATACATACCTAATATTGTATTAAAAGTATGTAAAGGGGCTACATATAAATGTCATAGGGTTTACCCTTGAAGTAACATTATTTGAGAGTCAAATAAACATTGGTTAATGGTAAGGTTTGCCTAGACCCATAATCGAATTTCCACCCATTTGCCATAAATACTAGTACTTTCGATATGTCCCTCAAATATTTGTTGAAAAAACTAGCAGTTGCTCCAGAATCAACCAAAATACAAACATTTATATTATATAATTTGTCTTTTAACAGAAAAGGTGTTCCTTGAATATTGAGTTTAGAATTACTTGTTGCTGCAAATATCTTATGAGTAGGTTCCATAGGTTCATTTCTCTTATCTACTCGTAAAGGACATTTATCAGCATAATTATATTCTTTAAAAATCTATCAACCAGTCCATAGTTCCTTCTCTTTCTTATTTCCCCATTATCTTCTTGAGTACTAACTCTTGGTGCATTAGGTCTTTTTCTCATACCTATCCCTAAAATTTCTTTGGCCACCTCGATAATTTTGATTTCCCCTGTTTCCTTGGTACCTATTCTTATTCTTGTCAAACCTGTTTCTATTCCCATTACCACGATTCTTGTTCCAATCCTTGTCTCCCTTGGTTGGACCCAAGATTTTCTTTTTTTGTGGTTATTCCTTTTCTGAATATTGTTGATAATAAGCTTTCTTGACCTTAAAATTATCCTCTTCTTGTTGAGCCAAATCACAAGCTGTAGTTAGGGTAGCAGGTTTTAACATAAGAATCAGGTGTCCAATTTTCAGATGCAACCTTAGGAGAAATTTTTGTATTTTAATTTCATTCCTCTATTCTTATTCAGGTATGTATTTGAGAAATTGTACAAATCATTAATAGTAATTGATTATAGACATACTACCATGTGTTAAACTTGAAAATTTCACAGTACTTTCAAGGTAAAATTGTAGTTTTAGGAACCTATCCTTAAATGCCAATAGAAATGTATCCCAATGTACATCGGTAGCCTCCACATTGTGAGTTTTTATATATGTATCCCACCAATCAGCGACAACTCCAGTCAACTGAAATACTACCCATAAGGTTTTCGACTAAGATGAAAGAGTCCTAAAAACAAAGTATGCTTCCACACTATTCATCCATATTTTAGCTTCTTTCCCATCACCCTTGTCATCAAATTTTGCAATATCAATTTTTTTCATATCCTTGTCCAACTCTAAACCAAATTGTTTCCTTCCTGGCTCAATAGTTATCTCATCCTCAACTATTACCATTTCTTTTCCTTTGGATAGGTTTTCTATCATTTTCTATTGATGGAAAATAATTTCTTACTAGTGAGCCAACTGAGATTTTTGCTGCTCCATATGCTCTATCATTTGAGCATCTTGTTGTGCTATATGTTCAGCCATTTGAGCACTTTGTTGCTCTATTTGCTCTTTTTTTGGCTCACTTGCTCCTGTAATAATTTCATC
Source organism: Wollemia nobilis (assembly GCA_028583015.1). Classification (NCBI taxonomy): domain Eukaryota; kingdom Viridiplantae; phylum Streptophyta; class Pinopsida; order Araucariales; family Araucariaceae; genus Wollemia; species Wollemia nobilis. The sequence goes on along the minus strand of JAQPPZ010002945.1, from coordinate 1,214,597 downwards.
ATCTGAACCATTTTATCCTCTTTGTTAACTGGTTCTTTTTCATTCCTATTTTCTCAAGGATGTTATGTAGCTTCTTAAGATGCCCCAATATACATAATTTTTTGAATAACCCTTCTAGGGTTCTTGGTCAGCCCTTCCCACTAAAACATCCAAGTTTTTTTAGGAACTAGATTTTTGTCCGGATGTCATTGCCTGCCTAGAAAAACAAAGAGCCTTATCAATTTTTGAGTATTAGGTGAACACATTGGTAACATAAAATTAGATTTATCATAGTTTTTCTAAAATTTATCACCTAAAATATATGCAACCTTGGCTCTGATACCAAATTTAACATCCTAATTTTGCCCACTTAGTTGTCTAATTACCCCAAGTCACCACCACTTGGTTATCCAATATCAGATATTTCAACATGAGAAATTTTTTCTTTATTTTAATTCCTATCAAATTCTTTTTCTAGTTTGAGCATGTTAAAACCATCTTCATGAGTGCCATTTTGTTGCATTTGAAATACTCATGAGATCAATATTGGCTAAATCTTGTATAGTTGCCCATTTTGAACTTCACTATCCTCTCGAGATCCTAATTTTAGGTAGTGGGTTTCTTTTCCTCTAGGGTCCATAACACCTAGAGGTATGATGCATAACTTTCCCGTATCTTAACATAAATTCATAAACTTATGTCTTATATTTACGTCATGTAAGACTTAGCACATACATGATCGATCTAGATGATCAACCATTTCCCATGGAGCATCATCTAGGGTCTTACCAATACCCTAGTAATCACTCAACATCTTGTGTTTATTAACCAACATGATATCCCATACCATCGTTTTGTCGGTAACACCTAGTTATGCACAATTCACCACTCATCACTAGTAGGGATAACCTAGAAGAGATACCCATACAACTCTTCATCACGTCCCATTATGACATTTTTCTGTTAGAAGTACAATTAAAGCTCTGATCCATGATGATTTGCCTACCCACAAAAATCATTAATATATGTTTCCACAAGATTGTCCTTCCCACAGCCTTAGGTTGCATTATAATATTGTCTATCCCACAATTTTATATCACTTTTATCAACTTAATTATGGTTCGAATTGTCTAAAGGATTTTGTCTAAATAAATTTTGGTAAACATATTCCATCTCCTAAAGGTATTGAGATTTAATAATGTATCAAATGATAACTAGTTTTCATCCCTCTCAGATATTTTTTTTACTAAGGCTGAATAGAAACCAATGAGCATTGGAAATATTTTATGCAAATTAAAGAACCTTAAGTTTTACAATACTAATTTATTTTATGTTTCCTTCTGAACTCATCTTAATTAAAGGCACAGAAGCTACTTCCAACTTAAATAAAATATAACATCATATCTTCTTATAATACTCTTTGAAATTTTACTATACAAATAAGAGATAGAGCTATTGTATTGCATTAGGTTATGCTTTGTAGCAATAATTCTAAAATATTTAACCGAAAGAAGTTTTTAAAATAAATTTAAATAATTCTCTAAAAAAAAAATAAGAAAACATAATACCATCCTTAATTGTTTTAGACAACTATACACCCAATGCTTATGATTAATTGCTTTAAATTGAGAATGACATACAACTAACATATAAATGAACTCATTCACTGTCTTATTTTAATACCTACGCAATGTTTTTATTTAAAATAATTATTCACCTATCATCTTACGGTATTAGTTTTGGTTTCAAATTAGGTAATATTTTTTCAAAACTTAAGTTGCCCCTTTCTTACTACATAGAGTTTCCCTATTATATTTTTCCACATATTTTCAATGCAATTACCCTTACCTAAGTTTGGTATTGATATTAAAGATAAAATAATTAAAATTTCATACTACATACTTTAACCAGATCTATGTTATACACACATCTAATTGCTCAATCCAACGTAATGATAATATATCCCGATTATTCAAACTAAACGCTTTGTATTACCAATGGTGTCATCATGAATTTATACCAGATGTGTTAAAATATTATCTCAAGGTAGAATATGTTTCCAAATGAAGTAATGAAAGAACCATCAATCGTTGTACACACTTATGGGACTTCAAGTTTATAAAAGATATCAAATTGATCTTTATAAATAGAGGAACACCTCCTAGCTACTATTTGCATTAAGGGTTAAACATGTCCTACATATCAATATTTTCTAAATATTTTTCTCGACATTAAATATTTTCAAGATGTCTTGTTCTAGTTTTCACTATGCAGCCACACTTAACATAAAATCACATAAAGTATTCGCTCTTCATTTTGCAACAACATCAAATACAAAACAATAGCTTCTAAAATATATACATAAAATGAACTCTCATCAAACGGGTATGTTAAGAAAATAAATTGTAGTCTATTCATCCTAAAATCCATTATGCATGTTTCTCATATTTTGTTTCCAATAATATTACACATTCCTTCTAAACTTTTCCCTGGACTTATCTCAGGAGCTTCCTAATAAAATATAAATACATATAATAAATCTAACTATATTTCTTTAATAACCCAGGCTTCGACATACACTGAGTATATTTTCCAATTTACACAACATACACAATATTTTTCTTTCCTCCTCTTAACATAATTCATTACTACTAGAATGCAAACATAACCGCTAATAGATTGCATGCATTAGGCTTGAAGTATTTAGTAAAATTCTTCTTTCAGATTCTGGTTACCCTATGGTTTCCAAGGGTCAGAATGGTCGAGCTACGATGATATTCAACTATGTATATATGCAAACATCATTCCAAATTTTAATTCATCATGCAACGTTTTCCCAACATGTCAAACATGCTTCACAATATTTTACAACACAACATGCATCATTTATCAATTTTCAATAAATATAACTTCAGTCTTAGGTTCACACCACCAGACTCTCAATAAATTATTATGGCATGATATTTTCCATTAGTCCTTCAAGTGCATGCATTGCAAGAATTCAACAAAATGCTTATTGCCTAAAATTTCCATCAATCATTCAAGTGCATGTATTCAAAATATATTTTTATATCAGACAGAAAGAACTTTTGTTTTTCTAAAATGCATTTAATAATATGAATTTTTAACTCAAAGCAACATTCACCATAATTATTTAAGCTACACTTTTAGAATTTTCTAGTTGGAATTTTGTTTAAAATTTTCAGCTAAGTGAACTTACTGCTCTCTTCTTGCCTTCAGTATTTTTATCTCCTCTCACTATCCTTATTCCCTTGCAAAAAAAAGCACACCATACCGTCGTGCGTATCCTCTTTTCTTGTCACTGTATTCCCCCTCTAGAGGATGGTTCTCCCCCATACTTTGCATGTAAAACTAACTTCATTTTGAAATTTGTCCATCTAAGTATGCCAGGTGGTAACCATGTTCTTCCACGTTCAACAACCATACAATAGTAATAACAATAATCTCCAGAATTATGTCGACAATTCCTTAATTACCTTCTTCATAGAATGCAAAGAATATTTCCCTTAATAATCATACTATATTAGTACTTTTAAATTTGCTATTATTTAAATTAATTTATTTACCTTATCACAAAAGCAATTAAATATTATTCACTTTCATTATAGTCTTGTGTTGATGTTTTATACAATTAGCTATATTTGTATTTATATAAATTTTTATTTTAATTTTTAAATAAATAAATTTCTTAAGAACACACAATTCCCTTTCAAACCTCAAAGCATTACTAGTTCTATATATATATATATATATATATATATATATATATATATATATATATATATATATATATATATATATATTATTAATTTTTAAACTATGGCTCTCAGGAATTAAGAACTCTCATTGCCATACAAACATTTTAAATTCATAAATTATCAGACATCAACTACTCCTACATATCTAGCTACATGATATGCATTCTACATGGACCCCTGGCGAATGCATTACCTATAGGGTTATTTGCCCCTATCAACTGGCGAATACACCATCGCTCGTCATCTCCCTTGACTTGCCTTGCACTATAATAACCTTTTGCCTATTGAGGAGACCACATTCCTTTGCATTGCCCTACTAGTAACAATACCTATCTCCTGCAACCATAGATACATTAGCAGTATCTCATCCTTGTAGACAAATTAGGCATATAATAAAATATATTTTTGGAGGGTTGTTACAATTATTGGTCAAAGCCTCACAACCTCAAGGGACTTCAAGGATTTTTAGAACTAATAGGGTATTACCATAAAATTATCCAAAACTATTGAAAAATAGTAGCACCTTTAATAGCCATATTGAAAAAGAATTATTTTACTTGGTCATACCTAGCTAATAAGTCTTTCTTTTAATTAAAGTATACCATGACAACCACCTTAGTGTTAGCAATACCTAATTTTTCCAAACCTTTTATAATTGAAAGTGATGCTTCGAGAAATGACATAGAGGTTGTGTTGATGCAAGAGGGAAGATCATTGGTCTTCACTAGTAAAGCACTTTTAGGCTAAAATTTAGGTAAATATAAATATGTTAAGAACATTCTAGCTATTTTGCATATGGTTAATAATTGGAGGACCTATCTCATTGGGTGTCATTTTTAGTCAAAATAGATCACCAAAGTCTCAAGTACTTCCTGGAACAATGGGTCACTACAACGAAACAATAAAAGTGTATCTCTACATTAATGGGCTACGATTATGAGATCACATATGAAAAAGGAAAGGATAACATCATGGTTGATACACTCTCTTGATAGTTTGAGTATTAGAGTATGTTAAATTATCTCTTCTCCCATGCCTCAATGGATTACTTATCTCAGAGAGAGCATGATCTAGGACTCAAGATTGCAAACTTTGATAACCAAGCCTCAAATAAAGCCTAATTCATACATGGGATACACTTGGGATGGCCAATATTTATGATATGTTGACCACCTTATTATTCCTTAAAATTCACCACTACGAGAATTAATACTGAAGGAAATGCATGCCTCACCCACTATGGAACATTTTGGGTTCCTAAATACTTATGAAATGATTAAGCATACTTTCTTTGGGAATGGAATGAATAATTATATTCAAAATTTTATGGATGAATGTGACATGTTTTAGAGAATGAAAGGATAAATGATGCATTCCCCTAGAACTCTTCAACCCTTGTCAATTCTAGAACAAGTATGGAATTTATTGAAGGGTTACCTAAGTTGAGAGGAAAAATAATTATTCTAGTGGTAGTGGATCATATCACCAAGTATGATCATTTTGTTCCCTATCCCATCCCTATAAATCCTCAGTAATAATCCCTCGAATTCATATTTCACCTTCATGGCATGCTTGCATCTATTGTGTCTGACCAAAACACTACCTTTACGAGTCATTTTTTATAGGAACTATTTAAGTTGTAAGGAACTCAAATCAAAATGAGTACAACCTATCATTCATATATAGATGTCCAAACTAAAATTGTTAACAAATTCTTGGAGATCTAACTTTATTGTTTTACCTCTAAGAATCCTACATAGTGGAAAAAGTGGATTCCCTTGGACAAATTATGGTATAATTATTTATATCATGTCATGACCAATGTTACCATTTTGAAGTAGTATACATTCATCCTCCATAAACATCTTCCTACATTCCAAGAAGCTGTAAGGTTCACATTGTCTAAACTACACTCAATCATCATACAACAATCCTCTATCAACCAAATATGGATCTAGAATTTTCCTAGAAGCAAAGCATCAACAAGATAATTAACAGTGGGTGATCTCTCTACCTACAATCCTATAAATAGTCATCACTCTAGCTCTACAGATGCCAAAAACTATCTTCCAAATACTATGGGCCCTATCAAGTATTACAACAAATTGGTGCAAAAACCTATAAATTAGCCCTTAAAACTATGTGAAAGAGGAAATACACCATAATTTGAAAGTATATAAAGTGAAATAAAATAGATATTTGCAATTGATTTGATATTGATAAACTTTATCTTTTATAAATAGGCCCTTTTGATTACAATAGACCTTACAAAATGGAGGGTTTTATTTTACAAGTAAAATCTATGGTGTGACAAGTCATCTCCTTGAGCACACATTGGGTTTTCGAAGGGTTTATAAGATACATGTCTTGACCTCTGAAGCTTCCATGCATATCCAGTATCTTCACACAATATCATAGTGACAACATCAATAGAATTTGTAGGGCTTTTACGGGATGAGCCCCCAACCGTGAAATAATATTACAAAAAGAAACTAAAATATTACAAAAACTTATAAAGATGTAAAAGTTTTAAAAAATATATAAAACGCTTATAAAACCTTAAAAGAGAATTTGATTTGTCTTTCTATTAATAAATACCAAAGTGGATCATAGGGGTTAGAATAGCCAATATTAATAATTTCTAAGGTTTGCAATACATTAATTAAAATAATTGTACATATTATTAAATATTAATATTAACCATCATAAATGTGACACTTTTTAGGTGTCTACAGATACCCCTTTTTGTACCAAATTGTGTGAAAATGTAATATGGTGCAAAAATTGATGACACCGATTGCAGGATTGACAATGGAGAGAGGGAATAATTGATGAGAGATAAAAGTGATCTTACCTTGAGGAGGGGATGATAAAATATTATCTTAAATCAAGAAAAATGCAAGATGCCCCAGTTATGGAAACAATAAATACCCTTGAATCTTTACCTTTGACAAATTGACAAAATTGAATTGATTAGAAATTTGAGTTTTGGAATCAGGGTTTGATTAGAAATTTTGAAATAGAAAATAAAATATGAGTTCTTCTTTTTCCCCAAAAAATGAATGGTTAATGATAGCCTTAGAAAAATATTATTGCATACATGTAACTCCAAAATTGGGTGTTTGTGTATTGAACTGATTCAAGATGAAATTCATAGGTACTTGTCAACTCCCTCAAGTGGTGATAAAATGAAAATAAATTAGCTACAAACATGAGCCAAATGAAGAAATATAGATGATAATTGGGGCAAGGAAGAAGGGAAGATGCACAAAATATGAATTTTAAGGGTCAATTACAAAATCTAGAAAATTTTGATGAAGAAGAAAATAATTAGAGGAAACCACTCATGGTATTTGTCTTTGTCTTCAATCTTCAAGTGACCTTGCATTGTACATGAACCTCTACTTCTCTTGAATCAACTTCATCATCTTGAACCTTGGTTTCACCCAATGATTACATTTGTAGGAAAACCATTGGACTATACTGGATCTAATTCTTTGTATCTTGTCTTTTTTAACACTTAGACAAATTTGTCATTAACTTCATCTTGAGATAGACATTGAATAAGTTCTTCAAAAAAAACAATTGAATCTAAGGCATATATCTTATTTTTTATTGAAATTATAGCTTTAGTTATGTTTTGATATTTTATGATGCATTTTCTATGTCAATTTATAGATTTTAATTCAATTGATAATTTATTTTTAACCAATTTAGCAACTAAAATAAGATTGGTTGATAGTCATGGAACATATAAAACATTCTCTAGCATAAAATCTAAAAAAGGTATGCTAGGTATTACTCTACTAGTTCCATGAACTAGATATATCTTATCATCTACAATCTTTAGAGAAATATTATCATTGACTTCTAAAGACTCAAACCACTGTAAGTTACCAGTCATATGATGACTAGATCTTGAGTCTATATACCAAACATCATTCTCCATTTGAACCCTTTGATTAGACTCATGTGATATTATCTTACATCTTTGATAAGAGTTTTTTAGAACTCCTTTATGATCTTGCCCATTGAATTCAAATATTACCTTTGACATAGATTTTGCTTTTAAACTTTTCCTTTCATCAAGTATGGTTTAAAATTTTGATAATGTCTCCTATGTTGAGAAGTTTTTATTTTCCACTTATCCATTTTTGTACTTTTAATTCAAATATGAAGTTTGCTAATTTGATTCTTTTGAAGTAGCAAACCTTATGTCTCCCTAGTTTAGAAAATAATATCATATGAAATTTTCAATTTTTTATTTTTCTAACCTTTGATGTAGAAAACCTTTTAGCCCTAAAATTTAATTTATAAAATTTTAAAATATTAAAGTATTTTAATTTCAAAATTTCTCAAAAATTGAAAATACTTAAAAATAAAACCTTCTATCAAAAATAACTTTAAAATTCAAATACTTGAAGTAACCAAACAATCTAACTAATGTGGAAATCCTTATCACTCCTCAGTTTTCAATTTAAATAAAAAAATTAATGTCTCATAACTTCTATTAAAATTTTCAAAACATTAAAAAATACCTTATGACTCATAAGATTTTAATTTGTTCTTCAATAATCCTTTCACTCATAAAAAACCTTCTTATGAATCCTAAAAATAAGTAAAGAAAATATTAAAGCTTACCTTTATCTCCACCTTAGTCGATGCCTCTTTAAATCTCTTCCTTTGACAACTTGATTAACACTTGCTCTTTAATATTTTGACTCCTCTTTAGATGGATTTATTAACATTGCTCATGAAGTTTATAATCCTAATATCAGCTCCAACGTTTGCTTACAAGATGCTCTTTCTACATATTTTCTAGTTATTTAATCACTCTCGAATTAGACACTGAATTTTACAAACTTCCCTAGGCATTATGAAAAATTACTTTACTCGGTAGGTGTAAGCACTTGACTCACTCTAGATTCTATTAATATGCTTTGGCTTCCTCTTTTTTCAACTACTTTTTCTTCCACTATGGCCTTGGCTTCTCCTTAGCCACTTGAACTTCCACTACACCCTAACTTCTCCTTAGCCACTTGAGCTTCTACTATGTCTTGGATTCTCCTTAGCCATTGCTAGATTTTATTTCTTCCAAGTGATTTATCTAGCTTTCACTTGGCCTTTGTTGTTGCTAGAATTTGTTTCTTCTAGGAACTTTGGCTAGCTTCAAGGTTATACATAAGGGGTCGGCCTCGAAGTCTATTTATAAAATCAAGATGAATTATCTTGGAATCCTAGTGAAATTTTTAGAAGTATACATGGTGATTTCCATTTATTTATCTCCAAAAAATTTTAAACCGTGGCGAATTTCATTAATTTTTCTCAAAAAAATTTCAAACCGTGGCGAATTTTTCTTTTTTAGGGGCTATGAATATCATTTGCAAAATCTAAAAATATACGGTATACTTAAAAGCTTTAGGTTGATATGAAAGACTTTAGGTCGACATGACGACCAATGGCATGTCGATCGGTTGTAGCCATGATGATCGGTTGTAGCCATAATGATCAGTTGTAGCCATGATGATCAATTGTAGCCATGATGATCGATTACAGTCATGATGATCGATTACAACCATGATGATCGGTTGCAACCATGACGGTTGGTTGCAACCATGATGAAATACATGATTCTGTAACTGATTGGCTTATACCTACAGACACAAATCTACAATCGATAAGCTTATACCGACAAACACTACTCTATAACCGATCAACTTATGTCGATAGATACAACTCTACAATCGATTGACTTACGTTGATAGACATGGCTATGCAATCGATATCCTTATACTGATAGACACGAACCTATAATTGATTGACTTATACTGATAGACACGACTCTATAATCGATCGACTTACATCGATAGACACGACTCTACAACTGATATCATTATGCTGATAGAAACAACCCTATAATTGATTGGCTTATGTTGACAGACACGACTCTGCAATCAATTAGTTTACATCGACAAACATAGCTCTGCAACCGATCAACTTATATCGACAAACATGACTCTAGGAACTTTAGATAGCTTCTACTTCTCATTAGTTATTTCTAGCTTTCCCTTGGCCTTAGTTGAATTGAACCATGTCTTTAGACCTTTGTGAGCATATTATCTTGTTGTGTTAGCTCTATTATCCAATATATGCTTATCTAAATAGTGCATAGTTCATCTTAGATCACTTGCCAATGTTTTAATCTTTGACTTGTGTTGTGTGACTAGATAGTGCTCAAACCACTTGCTAGTATTTTGATCTTGGATAGAGGTTCTATCAACTCCTTAATATTTAGTCCAAATGCTAATGGATAGAATAATTTCAATTCTTGTTGATGAGGGGAATCTAATGCACACACCACTTTGTATTATTGAGGTCTAATGATTAACTATACTCTTTATTTGTAGTAGGCATATTAAATGCATAGTTTTTTTTTGTGTTGAATAACTCTTTACATAGAATTTATCTTATTTTCTTTTGATGTTGGTCGAATGAAAATTTCCTCTCTTTTTTAATATAGTCATATGGTTATTATTCTTACTACTTTGCAATATTATAATATAGAGCCTTTATTTACTTTCTTGGCTTCTTGAGTTGAATCTTTGTTAAAATATTTATGTTGCTTTATGGATTTTTTATCTTTTCTCTATATATGCCTCTTTCTATTCTCTATAAGGGCATATTTATTTATATTGACCTCTTGGACCTATTTCAAGGTCAATATGACCTTAATATTCTTAATGGCTTGTAGCTCTCAACAATTATAGATTCTAATCCAATGCTTGAAGCTATATAAAGTAAGTTATGTATGCTTCTTTACCCTTCTTCAAGATTGATATATCTATCTTCTTTCTTTATATTGCTATGGCTTTTTTCGACCCTTCTTACGAATATTTGAATGCTTCTAATTCTACTACAACTATTTAATTCTACTCTCCAATTGCACTTTGGTGCTATTATTATTTTCTTTGCTTTCTTATCTTTGCATTTAGAAGCTGAAACTCTTCTCTATATTCTATAGGAAGCTTGTCAAACTTTTGTAGCTTAATATCTATTGTAATTTTTTTAAATAATTAATGTATTAGGTCACACCTAAGAATTCAATATGATTCTTTTCACTAAATAATCCAATATCAATGTCAATATGGTTCTTTATTGAATGAACAACTTTATCCTAAGTTGGTTCTACCTCTATAAATAATTATTCTCCTTATTTTTAGAGAATATAAATGTTAGGGTAGCTCTATCACTAAATGGTCAACCTCCCTCTCAAGATTGGTTCATCTTCGATTTAGTTAAGTCCTAGTATTCATTGGTTTTTATTCAACCTAGTGGAAAGACCCTAGCCTCTTCTATTGAATATGACCTTTACAATAGAGTACAAGTCTATTTACCTTCAAAGTGGATATAATTTAAATATCCTTATTAAATGTGGACAAATTCAATTTATAATAGTGGCTAAAATGAACTCTATCAATCTGGACAAAGTCTAGTGGTAGCTTTGATACCACTAATGGCTTTTTAAGCCTTATACTACCACAAAATATCACAAGTTAACTTGAAAATATCACATAGGATCTCAAATATGAAATAGTCACAATAATAAAGGTCAAGATAATAATAAGAGTAGAATAATATGAGAAAATTAATATGTATATCAAGGCTTATAATAAATCAAATAACATTCATTTACATGCTAAAATATGAATTTAAATAGATTGAATCATTCATGTACTATGCATGAAGAATAATTTATAATACTAATTGCTCAAAAATATATACAAATTTTATTGCTCTACTTTCTCTTATAATTAGATGATCATATATATGAATATGATTTGATATATCTTCTTATGGAGCATTATCTTCATAATATAGCCATAGTAATGTGACTCTTTAGATACTTGATTATTGCTCTTCATATGCCAAGTCTCATGACTCTTGGCTTATCTACTTCCACTTGCATACTTGATGAACATTTGACTCTACAATACTTGGAAGACTCTTGAATTCCTAATATAAGACACTTGTGCACATTTACTCAACCTACACGTGTACTCTAAATTACATGACACTTGTGCATTTCCTGGAAATTCACACTTACATAAAGAGGGAAATACAAATCATATCCTAAACCATAGACTCAATCCTAATATAATATTTACAAATGTACCATCAAGGTATTGTTGTTGCACTTGCACATAACACCCTAATTTGCATAAATTGGGAACCCACTTTTATATTTATTGTAAATTTTCTCTTATTTTTCTTGGGCTGGTTTTTAGTTTTCAGTATTTAGCTGAAAGCTTTTAATTTTGATCCAATTTTTTCTTTCTATGAGTTGCTTGTTATGTTTATTGCCTTGTCTATGTATGTGGGTTTCTTTAAGTGGCAACTAACTTTCCCCATAAAGTTGGGCTCGTCTAAGATATCCAATAAATACCTACATGCATATGTTCCATATCTTTAGTGCATTAAAACTATTTATATATTGTAGGCTTGGTTATATGCTTTAAAACATAGATGAATTTCCAAGAAATTAAGAGATTTTTTAAAAATATTTGGAAATTCATTATAGGCATGTAAAAAATAATAATTTTGACTATATAAAATTTAGTTTTGGATAATTAATTTTCTTTCCAAGTAATTAAAAATATTTTTTAGCCTTTTAAAAAAATATTTTCAAGCTTCTAATTGTTTTCAAAAAATTAATTTTCATTTCAGATAATTAAAAAAAATTCTAGACTTTTAAAAAATTATTTTCGGGCTTTTAGAAATTATTTTTGAACAATTATTCTTCTTTCATGGTATTTTTTTTTTTTTTGAATTTACATGGTGGAATCGGTAGCCGCCATGAATCCGGGCAGGATGTATAGCTTTTCATGGTCGCCATAGTATTCTGCGTTGTCCGCCCCATAATTTGCCACATAGATCTTCACGCAGTCTGCCCCTATAACCACCATGCCACAATCATTTTAAACCTTTTACACTGCTGAAAGCACCAGGAAAGGGACAAGCATTTAGTCCGACAAGGCCCGAGATTTGAACCTTAGACCTCCGCCCCCTTGTGGGGTTTGGATGAACCAATTGGTCTACACCTTGGACCTTTCTTTCATGGTAATTAAAAATACTTTCCAAACTTAAAAAATAAAAATAAAAAATTATTTTCGAGCTAATTTTTTTGCTAATTTTCTCCATAGCCTTATTGATGTATTTTGATTCGAATTCCTTGACCAATGGAAAGACAAATATTTTAAAATCATGGAGACTTTTATAGCCAATATTAGTTCCTCTTAAGTAGATTTAACGGTTGGGATTGAATAGGATTGAGTAATTAAAAAGATAAATATTTCAAAGTCATGTCATCTTTGATGGCTAGGATTTAATTTTAAAATAACTTAAACGAATAAGATTAAATGGAAAAATAAAGAAAGGTGTTAAAAAATTTATCAATTACCCACATTTAATCTCAAATTCGATGAACATCATCAACCTGTTAACCAATGGCAAAAAACCTCCATATAGAATCGAGGGAATCATCCATGAAGTGAGGATCCTTTTTGCGACAAGACAGAACAGGAGGGCTCGTTACGTGTACCGTGAGGCCAATAGGTCAGCTAAAAAATTAGTTAACATAGGTGTTGATGTTGGTAGTTTGGTGACATGGACACAAGGTGTGCCACGTGAAGTGGAAAACATTATTAGTCATGAAAAGAAACCTACCCGTTAAGGAGAAAGATGAATGGGTGTTCTTTCCCCATGGAGTTGGTAATAACTATGGGGTTTCCCTCTAAATTATACCAAATTGGAAATGAAGGTAATAGGGTGTAAGCCCTGGAGGATTTTGATAGAGAATAGGAAATGGGCAAGCAACAGGTTTCACAAGTGCAAAGTTTCAAACTTCAATTTCCTGTCAATGTAAGTAATGTTTACAATTATGTTTAGGTATGGGTGTGCCTTGTTAGGAAGGTGTTGTAGGGGATTCAACACAAGTTTTGGTAAAAAGTTTCAAGGATGACTAGGATCTACAATCTCAGAGGAAGGTTGGATATTGTAATAGGTTTTGGGTTAACCTGGAAAACCCGTTAATTAATGAAGAATTTTATTTACCAAAAAAAAAACTTGGAAGGATGGGATTAAATGGAAAAAAATTAAGATTTTAAAGAAACTCATCAACGACCTGCATTTAATCTTGAAATGACTTAGACAAGTAGGATTAAATGGTCAAAAGCAATATTTTAAAATAATTCATCAACGAACCACATTTAATCTAGAAATGACTTGGATAGATGGGGTTAAATGACAAAAAATTAATATTTTAAAGGAATTCTTCAATGGCCTGCATTTAATCTTGAAATGACTTTGATAGACAAGATTAAATGACAAAAAAATCAAGCTTTTAGATCAAGTGGCTAAGATTAAATCTTGAGATTACATTGATGGATAAGATTAAATGATAAAAAAAGAAGATTTAAAATATTCATCAATAACCCGCATTTAATCTTAAAATTATGCGGATGAATAGGATTAAACAATAAAAAATTCATACTTTTAGATCAAGTGGCTGAGATTAAATAATACACAAACCTATAAAATATCTCAATATGACATGGATGAAAAGAATTAAATGGTAAAAATATATTTTTTAAAATAAATCATCAACAACCCACATTTAATCTCTCATATATCTCCAGTGGGTATGATTAATCTAGGACTATAGTAGTGGGTATGATTAATCTAGGACTATAGTGGCAGTTTGTTAAAATAATTCAAAGATAGAGATTAAATAATTGAGAAACATTGATAGCCTAAAACCTTTCCTTTTAAACCAATAGCACG